>OY856415.1:175396079-175741079 GCA_963693085.1 Alisma plantago-aquatica | reverse complement strand
GCCCCTGCTTCTGCCATTACCCATACCATCACTTGTGTAGTTAGCGTTGAAGAAGGATGAAGGAGGAGGAATACGAGGAGGAACAGAGTGGTTACCGAAAAATGAATAAACCATTCTCAGGTTTATTGGTGGGTTGTTACCGTTAGATATATGGTTGTAGCAGCAATGTATATAGTATGGGTTAAGCCCAATGTAGTGCATCTAGTACATGTGAGAAAAGTAGTTTTGTCTCTAGTGCAAATGACAAAGAAGTTTTATCCCATATTGCTCACTCCTAGAACTTTTGCGGTCATTTTATGTAGGATCACATGGGGCACTAGTGTCCAAGGTGTCCTAGGAGGAGGGTATACTCACCTCCTTGGTGGGTAGGGTGACCACAACACACATGCACGCGCCACGCCATGTCTCGTTGGGCCAGGCTTGGATTTATGGATTGTGGATCGTGGAGAATGTCTTCCGTCTTCTTTTTACACTAGGATACAACTACTTAATTAATTATTTGTTTAATTGATTGTTTATTTTCTATTCGGATATATAAATTCTAACGGAAAAGTGTCTCTTTTGCGGAATTTTTCACAATGTATACAAGAGCAACCGAGTGATCGCATCTTAATGGGAATAGAATTAGTAGGGCGTGTAAGGCTATAAATAGACTTCCAGTCATTAGAGTTAAGCACATCTCTTTCGAACACAGTCATCAGTCGTTCGTACGAGTGTTTAGCGAGTCCTAATCCTGAGTTTGCAGCTGTCGCTCCTGCTTGTCGCTTGGAGATTTCTCTCCTGGAGGTGACAAAATTAGTCATCCTCTTCCTTCAACACAAAACATGTTAGGCGGTGGTTCCTGCGGTTACTGGACGACACTGGTGGCAGTACATCTTTTTATCCGCAACGTTCGCTGTCTGCGCAAATGTGACGCTTCTCTTCAGTTTCGTGATTGGGTACACTGGGAGAACGATGCCTGTCCTGGAGGACTACACGATGCTAATTTCTTTAAGTAAAACGCGTTCGTTTGTCAACGAAGGATCTGGTCAAGTTCCTAACTCAATTTATATTCTCCTACATTGTTTATTCTTCTACATCTTATCTGGATCTGACATGTAATCATTAATTCATTGCATCTATCATTGTTCCATGTAACGATGTAAAACCTAAATTTTATTCAACAGTCTTAAAGAAATTATTTTCTGTCTTTAATTAACAATGGTCGGTCTGGGTGGTTCTGCAAATAAAATTGATACCAGCAGTATGCCTGAAAAATTTACTGGCACCAACTTTGCCCGTTGGCAGAGTCGGATGTAAATTTAGCTAAATATTACGGATTTTGATCAATACTTAGAAGAGACCGAACCTAAATCTGATGATACTATTCATGTTAATTCAAATATAATTGCTAATTGAAAGAAGGGTGACAAAACGTGCCACAGTTTGATTCTATTTGGTTTAAATAATAAGTTGTATGACTCTTACTCAAAGCCTCCTGTGACTACGTCCAAAGTTGTGTGGTAATCGTTTATTAAGAATTTTAGTACTAAAAATCAAGGTGTTGAAAAGTATTGTGTCTCTAAATTTAATATGGTAGAGGGTAAGTCTGTTTCTGATCAAAGACATGATCTTCAACTCCTAGTTCATGAACTCTAAAATGCCAAGATGGTATTTCCTGAGAATTTCATTGTTATGTCTATCGTAGAAAAGTTCCCTAAGTCATGGAAATCATATGGTGTGTCTCTAAAGCACCGCAAAGGGACACATACAATGGAATAACTAATGATAGATATAACATATAAGAAGAACACTTAAAGGAGAAAATGGTGAAGGTGCCTACTAATGCAAACTCTACTATTAATTTTACTTCTGCTAAAACCACCAAAGATAACAAAACTAAGAATGCACATAAACCTAAGGCCAAGATCCAGAAGAAACTGAAGAACAAACCTTGTTGGACTTGTGGACAAGTTGGCCACTCGAACAAGGATTGTCCTTCTAAGAAGGCAAAGAAAGCTACCACATCTACAACTGAGGAGGTTGTGGTCAACATGATGACTACATCCTTGAACCTCAAGATGGGTATGTGACCGGCCTAAATCACGCGTCCTAAAATTGGAGGCGTATTTGAGGTAGTCGAGCTTTTACATTTATAACCCGAATCCTTCTAGGCCCCCACAACTTTGTTTACGGGGTCGAAGTAGTCATACGGGGTCAAACACAGGGACAAGGGTGGTAGTGTTGAGAACTCTGAATCGACACGCTACACTCCGACAGGTATAAAGAGATAGTAAATTCCCCAAGGGAGAACAACAAGCTGTCACAAACAAAACAAAGAAAACTATCTCCAACTGGAGTTACAAGAAAGATTTAAGGTTTTAGTCATTTAGCAGTTTTTAGGGATTTTCATGCAACAGAAACAGAAAGATAAAACTAGAGTTTAAAGCAAGGTGCGAAGGATAAGACTTTAATAAGACAAGCGGCAGCAGTAACATCCTGCACCCCTCCTCTCAGAGCGGGTGCCTCTAACCAAGCATCAACACCCCTCTCGAGGTTGTTGGACTTAAGTTAGAGTGGAATGATACTAAAACAACTCCGTTCCAGGCACTCTCATACTCCAGAATCGGACCAAACACTAGAGCCACAACCCAACTCTCGAAGTGGTCGCGACGGGAAAATACGATTCGGTAGCTAAGCGAAACGTGATCCAAACATGCAAGCTAGAGTTCAGATATCCAACATAGCAGTCACCCAACATATTGCACCAAACATTAAACAGCAAGTAATTAAGCTTCTCTATTTCCGTAAACAATAAAGGTCTTAATACATAAGCAAAGAATTAAATAACAGAATTAAAGATAGATGTCGCTTCCTTGATGTAGAAGAACGACAGACTACTGTAGCTCTCCTGCCCGATATCGGTCACGAGCCGAGCCCGATACAGCCGTGTCGGGCGGCACCCCCTCTCGGGCAGCACCGTCTGATGACTGACTGTATCGCTCAAGGACCCTGGCCGATACGCTCATGTCGGGCGGCGCACCCTCTCGGGCGGCACACATGACGGAGAAGCGTATCGGGTTCGATATCGTGTCGAGCAAAGAGCTACGCATCAACTGTCGGGCACTTGTGTCTCTCATCATCGTCGGCCGATATCGGCCCACAGTGTCGCCCGGGACAACCCTAAGTGAACCATCCCCTCCCTCTCGGGATGAGGAAAAGCTCACCTAGGGTCGCCCGACACAAGCACTAGGGCGCGATACTCTTGCTCTCTCAGTCTCCTCCGAAGGTGGATCCAAATGCCCTAACTATAACTCCCAGTTTTCGAACTGTCTTTTCGGCTTCCTGTAGCTGCTATTTATAGGCAGCGGTTGGAGAAGTTATGGTGCTGGAAGCGCCACGTGTCCTCCTATTTGCGAGTCAGTAGACGGCCGATACTTGCGTTGCGCGATGCCAGGATATCGACTGTTGGTTACGTGACGGGCGACGCCTGCCGGTGGGTGGCCTGTGTCGGGCGACAAGCTTGGATTGTCGCGGCGCGCTCGGCTCCCTATCGGGTAAAAGATGTGTCGTCCATCAGGTTTCTTCTTGCACGGCGTCCCTTGTCATGCGTCGCTGCGTCCCTCTACCCTGTCGGGCAGCGGTCGTATCGGTCGCTGGGAAGGCCGATATAGGCTGAGTATGCTTTTTTGACCGGGATGGCCTTATTGATGATAAATGGGCCAAAATAGGAGGAAAACTCTGCAAAAGATGGAAATATTAAATTAAGAGCGTTGTTGGCCAATTATTGCGAAAGTGCATATAAAAGAGAGGAAAATAGCAGAAAAGGGTAGTTTTGATAACGGAATAAAGGGCAAAAACGTCACAAAATTTGGTGTTATCAACTCCCCCAAACTTACCCTTTTGATTGTCCTCAATCAATATTTAAACTTTATTTTTGTGATGCTTCTTCTTGTGCAGTAAAGTTTTCAGGCTAAAGGGTAAAACAAGAATTGCGATGTCTTGGAGGTAATGTTGTCTTAATACGAACGAAAGACCTTGCTCTTCCTGCCTTATTATTTCAGTAAAATTTTTCTTTCTACAGCTTCAGCGAGACTTTAGTGCATGATTCTGAAGTTAGCTTCCACACCAAACAGCTTTATTTTAGGGACAGAAAGTTGTGTATAGGGTAGGCTAAGGCTTTTTGGGTTTTTCTTCTTATTTCCCATCAGTCCATCCAGGTATGGGTCCGTTAATGGGCAAGTGGTCCCTGCAGTCCAAGCCAGTTGGCTTTAGAGCAGTGATTTCACATCCTACGTACCACTGCCCCGGATCTACCATGCCTAAAGATGGGTACTTTTGGAAAACAAGTGTGTATATATACTTTTTTCTTTTCTTTTATTGGGCACAACTCTCATACTTTTATTCACACTCATAAGGCTTCTTTCTCTTTTTGTGGTTTTTGTTGGGTAAGGGAAAACAAAAAATATTTCTGCTGTTTGGGCAGCTTTTTCCTTCTCCATACTCGTCTTTTAACTGTTTGCGAGATTATTATTTTTCAAAAATTTTTGGCATGGCAAAGCATAATCTTTTGTTTGTTTGGGGCAGCACTATCAGAAAGATATGACAGAACTTGTAACTCGTTAAGCATACAGAAAGCAAACATTGCAAGAAGTTGCGACAGGTTTTTATTATAATAGCAACCTTGTACATATGCATAGGGACAAAAATTTGCAAAGGGAAGATTTTTGAAAATTTGAAAGTTTTATATGGTATACATGGCATACATGCGCATCTCAGGAAGCTACATACGCACATCAGATATAAAGGAAGCTAGAAAGCTTGAAGAGTTAAAAAAAACAATACCTCCCTCACTGGAACATGGGTACCCTCCCCCCAAACTTACTCCACACTCTGTCCCAGAGTGGTGAAGAAGACAGGGTAGGTTAATGTTTTAGCCAGTGAGGGTTAGCTCGCTGATGTGCTACAAAATGCTCCTACGAAGTTGCAGCATGACATTGGGAGGTTGTCTAGCGGGTTCGCTCTGCGATTGAGAGGTTGGGTAAGAGCGAAAACCCTCAAAATTCACTTCTGACCCGCCTTTTCTCCAAATCTCCGTTGTGAACATGAATAGAAGGACTGATCATCAGTCCCTAGTTCAGTTCCCCAGAGTGTGTAGTCAGGGTGGGCCCTCTCCCTCAAGAGGACGGAACCTGAACGCCCCGAACTTGTTCGGAGGCCTTGGTTGCTGTACTCGTGCAGTCTATGGAGATGGTCCCAAACCACCCCAAAGACAGCCTGATGATAAGGTGATCCTCCATTGGAGCTATCACATGAAGAAGAATCCATCCCTTTCTTGTTGGTGCCGTTTCTGTCCGACTATTGTTGTTGATCCCCGCGCCGTGCTTGTTGGTGCGGCCTGTGGTTTGCTCCATATGAGCCATACCTATTATTCAGATTTAAAATTTATTTACCCGTTAGGCCAGGAAAGATAAAAAGAAAAACTGTTAAAACTGGGCGATAAGGTATCGGACGATACGATGTTGTCGCGCGATATGATTTGCCGCCCGACACCGGTGTATCGGGCGATACGGAGTCACATAAAGCAAAAACCTGATGTTGTGCCGTGAGAAGCATGTCGCCCGATATGGCGCATCGAGGAAAGCACTGTCGGCCGGAGTGTCGTGCGTAAGCATGTCGGGCGATAGAAGGAAAATTCAACTAAGCTCGTTAACCCGGCGTACTGCGCGCGATACAAAATCTGATTCGGGCAAAGAAAACATGTCGGGCGAAAGGTGTGTCGGGCTATACCTTTGCTCATAGGAGACATCGCCCGACACAAGGGTGAAAGCGACTGGCCGATACACGAGCAAAAAGGGTGGACTACTTCATGTGTTACAGGTGGCCTAAAAAGAGAAAGTGATAGCCCAACACGGAGAACCCTCCTCGCTATTTATAGCGAACTCAGCTGGGGGTAAAACGGGCATTTTGGGGCGCGCGTCAGGCGTTTCAGTCATGTTGTTCCCGAAACGCGCAGTCCCATCGGTCAGTTCAAGGGTCCGCTGCTGCCCTTGCAACGCCCGGGGTGATGTCGCCCGATACAGCAGTTCTACGCCCAGCTGAGTTGCGGCCCAATTCGGTCTGCGGCCAGAATCAAAACTAGGCGAAGGAAAAAGCCATTGTAGGATAAAACATCATTGGTTTAGATAAGGGTCCCCGACCTCAGATGATATTACTCCTCAATGCTTCGTGAAACACAGCGGTGGCCCATAAAACCAAAGAGTCAGCACACGTGCACATGCACTGACTCGGGCCTTATTACAGTCCATAATGTTTGTTTTTACAAGGAAAAGAAATGTATCCTAATCTATGACTCGGGCTGCCTCCCGAGGAGCGCTGAAGTTTCCGTCGCCAGCTCGACCGGTGCAGGCTTTTCGGTTGTACCCATATCCTGCAAGTCGATCTCTGCTCTCCTGAAAAAAGCTTCATCTTCATAATACCTCTTTACTCTGTGCCCATTCACCTTGAAGACCTTAGTCGGATCATCCTTGTCGTAGAGCTCCATCATTCCTGATGGGTATATCTTTGACACAGTAAATGGTCCCAACCATCTTGTCTGTAACTTCTCAGGGAACAGACGAATGGAGGACTTGAATAACAAGACCTTATCCCCTTCGCTCACATCTTTTCTCCTGAGGTGGGCATCATGCCACATTTTTGTCCTTTCTTTGTAGATTTTTGCATTCTCATAGGCGTTTATTCTCAGCTCTTCGAGCTCTTGAAGCTGCAAAAACCTCTTTTCTTCTGTTTTGTCGAGGTCCATATTTAGAAACTTGATTGCCCAAAGGGCCTTGTGTTCCAGTTCCAAAGGCAGATGGCAGGACTTTCCGTAGATAAGCCGGTAGGGGGTGGTCCCAATGGGTGTCTTTTAAGCAGTACGGTAGGCCCCTAATGCGTCGTCAAGTTTCATAGACCAATCTTTCCTCGTGCGGCTGACAGTCTTTTCTAAGATCTGCTTAAACTGTCTGTTTGAAACCTCTACCTACCCGGAAGTCTGTGGGTGGTAGGGCGTAGCGATTTTGTGTTTCACTCCATACTTACGTAGGAGTGCTTTGAACTGTCTTTCTCCGAAGTGCGACCCGCCGTCGCTTATTATAGTGCGTGGTACACCGAAACGGGGAAAGATGGTCTTCTCAAATAGCTTGATAACCGACTTGGCATTGCATGTTTGGGTGGCTACCGCCTCTACCCACTTCGATACATAGTCTACTGCTATGACTATGTATTGATACCCCTGGGATGGGGAAACGGCCCCATGTAATCAATCCCCCATACGTCGAAAATCTCTACTTCGATCCAGCTTGCCATCGGCATTTCATTCCTCTGCCCTATATTCCCTGTTGACTGGCACTCTTTGTAGACTTTTACAAATTATGCAGCATCTTTGAACAAGGAGGGCCAGTAGAGACCTGACTGTAACACTTTTGCCACTGTTCTTTCGCTACCCAGGTGTCCACCGTAGGGGGAGGCGTGGCATCCTTTCAGGATGTCAGTGGTTTCTTCTTCTGGGATGCACCTCCTGTATAGGTTGTCAGCGCATCTCCTGAAAATGAGAGGATCATCCCAGTAATAGTTTTTGGCATCTGCGAACAGCTTCTTTTTCTGATTGTACGTGATGTCAGGAGGCAGTTCTCCGCAAGCAAGATAATTGCAGATGTCTGCAAACTAGGGTAAACTTTCTTCTCGAGCTTCGGCCAACATAAGAGCTTCGTCGGCATAGTCGTTGTTGATTGGTGGCCCTCCCTGTCTCTCAGCCACGATTCTTGATAGGTGGTCGGCGACCACATTTTCTGTGCCCTTCTTGTCGATAATTTCATGGTCGAACTCTTGGAGCAACAAGGCCCACCTCAACAGTCTGGGCTTTGCGTCCTTCTTTTACATTAAGTATTTTATTGCCCCATGATCTGTGTATACCTTAACCTTTGCTCCGACAAGATACGACCTGAACTTATCAAACGCGAAGATGATCGCGAGCATCTCCTTTTCAGTTGTTGTGTAGTTTACCTGAGCTTCGTCCAACGTGCTACTAGCGTAGCAAATCACATGGTGCTTTTTATCTTTCTTTTACCCCAGGACTGCTCCAACCGCGTAGTCGCTAGCGTCGCACACCAGCTCAAAGGGCAAACACCAATCTGGCGCTTGAAGGATAGGCGGTGATATTAAAGCGTTTTTCAGGGACTGAAAAGTACTGAGACAATCGTTAGAGAAAACAAGTTCAGCATCTTTTACCAGAAGATTGGACAGCGGTTTGGAAATCTTTGAGAAGTCCTTGATGAATCTTCGGTAATATCCGGCGTGCCCGAGGAAGCTTCTTACTCCCTTTATGGATTTCGGTGGAGGAAGTCTAGATATAGCTTCGACTTTGCTTGTGTCCACCTCGATTCCACACCTTGAGATCTTATGCCCTAGAACGATGCCCTCCCGCACCATGAAATGGCACTTTTTCCAGTTCAGGACCAGGCTGTTCTCCTCGTACCTTTGAAGGACCAATGACAGATTCTTCAGACAGCTATCGAAATCCTTCCCATAGACTGAGAAGTCGTCCATGAAAACTTCTACGATGTCTTCTAGAAAATCTGAGAACATCGATATCATGCATCTTTGAAAGGTGGCGGGGGAGTTGCAGAGTCCGAAGGGCATCCTTCTGAAGGCATAAGTGCCATAAAGGCAGGTGAACGTTGTTTTCTCCTGGTTGTCGGGCAAGATGGGTACCTGGTAAAATCTTGAAAAGCCATCAAGAAAACAAAAAAAATCGTGATGCGCTAATCTTTCAAGAACTTGGTCAATAAAAGGTAGCGGAAAATGATCATTTTTTGTAGCCTGATTTAGCTTTCTATAATCTATGCACATCCGCCAACCTGTGACGGTCCTTACCACCACCTCGTCACCCTTAATCACTGTCATTCCGCCCTTTTTGGGTATTACGTGGATCAGACTTACCCAATTGCTTTCGCTGATTGGGTAAATGATCCCCACATCCCTAAGCTTTATTACCTCTTTCTTGACAACTTCCTTGAGCATCTGGTTCAGCTTCCTCTGGGGTTGAGCCAGAGGCTTGACAGATTCATCTAAGCTGATGCGATGCATGCACAAGGCGGGGTTAAGGCCTTTGATATCATCTACTGAATATCCTATAGCCCCCCTGTGGCGCCTTAACTCCTCAAGGAGTCAGTCTAGCTGATTGCTTGAAAGATCGGCGTTTACGATGATAGGGTTCCTCTTCTCTTTATCCAAGAACTCGTACTTCAGGCCTTCAGGCAACGCTTTTAAATCTGGTTTTGCTCTGGGTGCCTCCTCTCGAGGTTCTTCCTCGAGAGAGGCATACTTCGTAGATTCCACCGCTTCATCCTCTTCTTGAAAGTGTTCGTCAGAAAGGTTGAAAAGGTCGAGATACCTCACGACTTCAGGATCTTTGAGGTCGGGGTCCTGACAACTTATGGCCCTTGCGAGGGGGTCTACTGTCCGGATATCCTCCTCTATTTCCTTGCAGAATTTATTGTAGCTATCTGCGAAACATGTTGATTCAGACAGGGACGAACTTCTCATGACCTCCTTCAACTTGAAGTCCATATGGTTGTTTCTGACCCTCAAAGTGATTATCCCCTCGGAGACATCAATCAACGCCCTCCCTGTTGCCAAGAAAGGACGTCCAAAGATGATCGGGCATCTGGGGTCTTCAGCTGTGTCGATGACGACTATGTCACAGGGAATAAAGAAATCGCCAACTCTGATCGGCACATCTTCGATAACGCCAACGGGTCTCTTAAAGGTGGGGTCTGCCAGTTCAATCCGCATGTTGGTCCGAACTATATCGGTCAAACCCACCCTTCGCGCAAAACTTAGGGGCATGAGGCTTATGCTTGCCCCCAAGTCCGCTAGACCTTTCCGCTCGACATTGTCTCTGATGGCGAACGGGATGGTGAAAGCTCCGAGGTCCCTCCTCTTATTTGGCAAGTCGGGCTTCACGAAGGTAGAGGAAGTAGAAGCTAGGTACACTGTCTCTATCCTTCCTCCCCTTCTTTTCTTCATGATCAGGTCCTTGAGGAACTTGGTGTATGTAGGCATCTCTTCTAAAGCATCAAGGAAAGGGACTTCAAGATGCAATCTCCTGATCGAGTCCATGAACCTTTCGTGCCGCTTTTTCAGATTCGCCTTGATCAGTTTATATGGGAACGATAACCTGGGAGCATAAGGATTCCTCTCACCTGATGGCTCATCGGAGGGCCTCAGTGCAGTCTCTTGAGCTTCTGCATGCCTACCCTCATCCCCTACTGGAATAGCACTCTCGGGCCCTTGCTCAGGTTCCGATGGGGCTTCATCAGTGCGCTCTACCGTCCTTCCTGATCTAAGTACTGCCATTCCGGTAGTTTCAGGGTGGGAGAGTGTCTTTCCTGCAGGGTTCTTCATCAGAGCAGCCATCTGAGCCAGCCGTTGATCGACCTCCCATTGGCGCATTTGCAGACTCGCCATCTGGTGCTGCATGGAATTCAGAGCTCCAGTGTTAGGAAGCGTGCCCTGCACCAGTTGGTTGATGATGGTGTCCTGTCTTTTTATGTAGGCAGAAAGCTGACCGACCCAGTTAGGCCGGCTTGCCCTCTCGCCTTGGCCCTGACATTCACCTTCAGAAAGAGACTGCTCGTAACGAGACATAGTATCAAAACTCGGTGGAACAGGTCACAGCTTTGCAGAGTACCTAAAAACTGCATGAAAAATCAAGTTAGAAAATAAAGTTTGGGCAAAGAATAGTAAATAATGGAAAAGAAAAAGAAAAAGAGTGCTGTCAAGCTCATTTCTAAGCTTGAGGCACAGGAGTGTAGTTACTGGATTCGGATTCGTCAACAGTGCCATTTTCCTTGTCCCCGGCAACGGCGCCAAAAAGTTGACTGGCCTAAATCGCGCGTCCTAAAATTGGAGGCGTATTTGAGGTAGTCGAGCTTTTACATTTATAACATGAATCCTTCTATGCCCCCGCAACTTTGTTTACAAGGTCGAAGTAGTCATACGGGGTCGAACACAGGGACAAGGGTGGTAGTGTTGAGAACTCTGAATTGACACGCTACACTCCGGCGGGTATAAAGAGATAGTAAATTCCCCAAGGGGGAACAACAAGCTGTCACAAACAAAACAAAGAAAACTATCTCCAACTGGAGTTACAAGAAGGATATAAGGTTTTAGTCATTTAGCAGTTTTTAGGGGTTTTCATGCAACAGAAACAGAAAGATAAAACTAGAGTTTAAAGAAAGGTGCGAAGGATAAGACTTTAAAAAGACAAGCGGCAGCAGTAACATCCTGCACCCCTCCTCTTAGAGCGGGTGCCTCTAACCAAGCATCAACACCCCTCTCGAGGTTGCTGGACTTAAGTTAGATTGGAATGATATTAAAACAACTCCGTTCCAGGCACTCTCGTACTCCAGAATCAGAACAAACACTAGAGCCACAACCCAACTCTCGAAGTGGTTGCGACGGGAAAACACGATTCGGTAGCTAAGAGAAATGTGATCCAAACATGCAAGCTAGAGTTCAGATATCCAACATAGCAGTCACCCAACATATTGCACCAAACATTAAACAGTAAGTAATTAAGCTTCTCTATTTCCGTAAACAATAAAGGTCTTAATACATAAGAAAAGAATTAAATAACAGAATTAAAGATAGATGTCGCCTCCTTGATGTAGAAGAACGACAGACTACTGTAGCTCTCCTACCCGATATCGATCAGGAGCCGAGCCCGATACAGCCATGTCGGGCGGCACCCCCTCTCGGTCAGCACCGTCTGACGACTGACTGTATCGCTCAAGGACCCTGGCCGATACGCTCATGTCGGGCGGCGCACCCTCTCGGGTGGCACACATGACGGCGAAGCGTATCGGGTTTGATATCGTGTCGGGCAAGGAGCTACACATCAACTGTCGGGCACTTATGTCACTCATCATCGTCGGCCGATATCGGCCCGCAGTGTCGCCCGGGACAATCCTAAGTGAACCATCCCCTCCCTCTCGGGATGAGGAAAAGCTCACCTAGGGTCGCCTGGCACAAGCACTGGGGCGCGATACTCTTGCTCTTGCAGTCTCCTCTGAAGGTGGCTCCAAATGCCCTAACTGTAACTCCCGGTTTCCGAACTGTCTTTTCGGCTTCCTATAGCTGCTATTTATAGGCAGCGGTTGGAGAAGTTATGGTGCTGGAAGCGCCACGTGTCCTCCTATTTGTGAGTCAGTAGACGGTCGATACTTGCGTTGCGCGATGCCAGGATATCGGCTGTTGGTTACATGACGGGCGGCGCCTGCCGGTGGGTGGCCTGTGTCGGGCGACAAGCTTGGATTGTCACGGCGCGCTCGGCTCCCTATCAGGTAAAAGGTGTGTCGTCCGTCAGGTTTCTTCTTGCGCGGCATCCCTTGTCGTGCGTCGTTGCGTCTCTCTACCCTGTCGGGCAGCGGTCGTATCAGTCGCTGGGAAGGCCGATATAGGCTGAGTATGCTTTTTTGACCGGGAGGGCCTTATTGATGATAAATGGGCCAAAATAGGAGGAAAACTCTGCAAAAGATGGAAATATTAAATTAAGAGCGTTGTTGGCCAATTATTGCGAAAGTGCATATAAAAGAGAGGAAATTAGAAGAAAAGGGCAGTTTTGATAACGGAATAAAGGGCAAAAATGTCACAAAATTTGGTGTTATCAGTACGTATCTATTAAACTTGAAATCCTTTATATTTTTGAACCACTTTATTGGATATCGACACTGGTGCTAATGTACATGTATGTGTTGATAAGACCCTATTTGTGTCTTACCAGGCCACTCGAGGTCAGTCTGTGACTTTGGGCGATTCCATCTCTATAGAAGTCAAAGGCGAAGGATGGGTGGAATTGAAGTTCCCTTCAGGGAAAGTGTTGGCTCTTCACAGGGTGAAACATGTTCCAACCATTCGACGCAATATCCTTAGTGGCGTTTTTTTGTTAGGGAAGGTTATAGAGTCGAATGCAAATGTAATAAGGCTATTATTACACACCTTCGTGATTCTTTATTTTTTAGCAAGGGGTATTTATGTGATGTAGAGAACTTATTTAAGATTCATGTTGAACTTGTTTCAAATTCTTTTTTAAATTTGAATGATTATAGTTCTGTATGCATGAATCTTGTATCATCCGACATTTGGCATTCACATTTTGGGCATGTTAATGTTGCCTCAGTGAAGCATATGATGAATCTAAATTTAATCCCTAAATTTAAAATTAGCAATAATAAATGTAAAATCTGTGTGCAAGCTAAACTTCCTAGGAAGCCTTTTCATTATGTGAATAGGAATTCAGAAATTTTGGATCTAGTGCATGTGGATATCTATGGATTTAATGGAATTGCTACTAGGGATCAAAAAAGTTATTTTTTAACTTTTATTGATGAAGCGAGTAGATATTGTCATGTCCTTTTACTTAGAAGTGAAGATGAGGCATTGGATAAATTTATAATTTATAAAAAATAAGCTAAAACTTAAACCTGCAAAATACTTAAACGATTAAGGTCTGACAGGGGAAGAGAATACACCTCGAACTTATTTTTATAATTTTACCAATCACATGGTATAGTTCATGAGGTTACCACTTCTTATTCACCAGAGTCAAATGGGATAGATGAACGTAAAAACTGAACCCTAGTAGATATGGTTAATTCTTTAATCCAGACCTCAGGTCTACCCAACATCATGTGGGGGGAAGCTATGAATATGGCTATCCATATTATGAATGGAGTTCCTCATAAACATGTAGAGAGTAGTTCGTTTGAGTTATGGAGAGAAAGAAAATTGAGTCTCAAATATCTTCGAGTGTGGGGGTGCCTTGCTAATGTACTTGTCCCTGGACACAAAAGGAAGAAATTGAGTCCAAAAATGGCTGATGTCATATTCTTGGGGTATGTAGAGACAAGTAATGCCTATAGATTTTTGACAGTAAAATCTGATATCTCAGGCATTGAGGTTAATACGATTGTGGAATTACGTGATGCTACATTCTTTGAGGATGTGTTTCCCATGAAAATTGGTGTGCCTAATGAAGTATCTCAATAAGATTCATTCACTACAGGTTCCATTTCTGAGCACGTGGAAAGGATAAAAATGTGGGGGCGACTCTAAACTAGCTATTTTTTAATCTGATGATTCTGAAGAAATAGTTGAACCAAGGAGAAGTAAAAGGCCTAGGACATCCAAGGACTTTGGAAGTAAGTTTCTCACCTACAATGATGAGGATTATCCTGTATCTTTCAAACAAGCTATGGATTCTCCAAAAGCTATGTTTTGGAAAGAAGTCGTTAATGATGAAATCCAATCAATTCTCTCGAATGGAACATGGTAATTGGTGGATTTTCCTCCTGGTTGTTCTGTAGTTGGTTGTAAATAGATATTTAAGAAGAAACTTAATGCAAATGAGACAATAAATAAGTATAAAGCTAGGCTAGTTTCTAAGGGTTACACACAAAGGAAAGGAATAGATTTTTTTGATACATATTCACATATTTTCCGTATGACTAAAATCTGAGTGCTCATAGCATTGGCTTCCATTTATAATCTCTATATCCATCAAATGGATGTGATGACCACATTCTTACAAGGTGATCTTCATGAAGATATATATATATGGAACAACCTGAGGGATTTGTGGGTCGTGGGAATGAGTCTAAAGTGTATAGACTTGTTAAGTCATTATATGGCTTGAAACAAGTCCCTAAGAAATAGCATGAGAAGTTTGATTCTGTGATATCATCATTCGTCTTTATCTCTAAAGAATTTGATAAGTGTCTCTACTGTAAAATTGTCGATGATGGATTCATTTTGTTATGCTTATACGTCAATGATATCTTACTTTTTGTTTCCGATATGAAAGTTGTAAATGAGACAAAGTCTTTCTTGTGTAGTAATTTTTAGATGAAGGATATGGGTGTCACTGATGTGATTTTAGGGCTTTAAATCATTAGGTCTACTGATGGTATAACTCTCTCACAGTCTCACTATGTTGAGAAGATACTGGAGAGGGTTGAGTACACATCACGTAAACTTGTTAAGACTCAATATGATTCATCTACGACCTTGTTCAAGAATGAGACTGGGGTTCTAGTGTCTCAATTACGATATTCTCAGAATAAGTTTCATGTATCTGATGAAGAACACACGTCCAGACATTGTGTTTGTCGTGAGCAAGTTAAATAGATACACCAGTTGTCCCGACAACACCCATTGGGAAGATCTTGATAGAGTTTTGAGGTATGTCAATGGAACGTGTTTCCTTGGGCTGAATTATGGTAAAAATCCTTCTGTAGTCGAAGGATATACTGATGTAAGCTGGATTGCCGTGAATTCTGGGAGTAATAGTGTCTCAGGATATGTATTTCTGTTGGGAGGAGGATTTGTTTCCTGGAGGTCTAAGAAAGACACCATATTGTCTCGGTCCAATTTTGAAGCGCAGTTCTGTGCTTTAGATGAAATTGGATTGGAAGTTGAATGGATAGATGGACTTATGTCCAGTTTACCTATGGTAATGAAGCTGCTTCCTGTAATTTCAGTTCACTGTGATAGCACTATGACTGTTGCTAAGATAAAGAGTTCCAAGTACAATCAAAAATAGCGTAGACAGATCCAAGTCAGATTGATATCTGTAAGGGAGTTAGTGTCTAATGGTGTCGTGGTTGTGTACTACATCGGTACCAAAGATAATATAGTTGATCCTTTCACTAAAGGACTTACCTTGACTTTAGTGGAAAAATCAAGGTTGGGGATGGGACTAAAACCCCTATAGATTTGCAGGCAGTAGTGTAAGGACCTTGGCCCATGCTTTGGGCTAACCCTATTTGTTATTATTAAGTAAGGTGCTTAGAAAGAGAATGATTCTATTGGGTTCCTTGTGGAGGACCTATGTTTCAGGTTTGAGCTTGGTTGGATGATGATTGCACCTTGTGTGCTAGTTTTGGTGTAAATTGCAAATTACCCAATGTGGAGGGTCAATATGCAATTTATCGGCTCTAGAGTCTCCTACCTTCTATTTGGTACCACCTAGGACGAGGATGGAGGTTGGGGCACCTTGTATGGATGATAGTTGAGGAGTAACATCTCTATATGATCTTTACACCATATATGTGTCACATATGCTACCTTGTCTTTTAGTGGATTGGGTAGAGCTTGGAGGTGTGTCACCCAAGAGGGGTGTGTCGCCCATGGTGGTTGCCTAGCTGCATGATACACATTCTAGAGTGTATCACTAGGCCATGCATGACCAACTTGGGTGGCAACAAATGGCGTTAAGAGAAAAAGAAAGTGGCACCTTGGTTTATGTGGTTATGACACCTCTCCTTTGCTACCTCTCTTTTCCTTGGTGTATATAACTCCCTTCCTCCTTAACGAAGTGATCCTTTTCGGCCACCTTCTTTCCCCTTCCTATATGGGAGGAGCAAGGGAGCTTGGGAGCTTAAGGAAACTCCCATGGAGCTTAGGAGGGCAAGCTCCTTGGCCATGGATGCTTCTTTCTCAAGATCCGACCTTGGTGAGTCATGCTTCTTTGCTACTTTTCTTGTGTTTTCTTCTTCATCTCCTTCTTCCCCTCTCGTCCATGGATGGGCTCTTGATCAGAGTATGCAAGGCCGTGGTTATCTCCCCCTCTTTTCTTCTTCTTGAGCTATGTATAACCATGGTATCTTCTTTTCTCCTTCTTTTGTTTCATGAGGTGATGACGATGGTGTCGAAGGCATGTTTGAAGCTTTGGACGGATGATGTTCATGGTGAGGAATGTGGGTTTGCTGCTTGGATCAGGAAGATTGATACCTTTCATGGAGATCCTCTTAAGGCGGGTTCCATAACTCTTAACCATCTCTATTATGTTCACTCTTCATATGTGCACATATTGGTTCTTGTACTTAAATTGATACCCTTCTCTATAATAGTTGTGTACGTGGAACTTGAGATCTATTATAATCGAAATGGCCACATTTTACTAATCCATTTACCTTGTTTATCTTGTGCATAATGGTAATGGGTGTCTTGAGGTTGAATATGAACCACCCGATATGGTGTTTGCCCGATATAGTGTTTGCACGATATAGTATTTGCACGATATAGTGCTTTGTCCGATAGGTTATTCTTTGGCTAATGGCACATGAGCAATACCCCTTTTTCTCCTCATACTTGAGAGGTGAACCATTCTCTAGTATCTTGGGTAAAACCCCTCTCTCTCCTTGGTTGTTGAAAGGTGAACCTACGTCCTAGATGTTTAGGCGATATGTTGAGTTAGTTGACTGATAGGGTGTTGCTTTACCTTTGTTGGTCAATATGCTAGAGGTTGTGCAAAACCCCTCTCACTTAGTTGTTGAGAGGTGATCCAACACTCTTGGTATCCTTGGACGATATGATGTGTTGACATATATCCTTTTTCCTACCCTAGGGTTAGGGTATGGACGTTATGGGTGGATGATACCTAGTTGGACCTTTGGCCGATATGAAGTGCTGACTTTAGTGGTGAGATGATGACCAACCCTTGTTGCATGACATGTTCTTGGGGTTGAACCCTTGGTTGATATCTTGGGCAATATGGTGGGGATGCCTTTGGTAGTATGGGAAACTGATAAGCTGATCCTTGGTGTGGGTGATAGCCCTAGAAGTGGTGCCTTGGACGATATGGATGCCCTAACTCTAGTTGACCGATATGTGTGCTCTTGGGCGTTATGGCTGGTTCGCACCTTGTAGATCCCTCACCTGATATGGTGCTCAATTGAGTTAGTTAGGCGTTTCCTGATATGATGAGTTGCCCGTTATGATGTGTTGGGTGATATGTCTTTGCACGATACACTAGATGAGAACCCTACTCTTGAGTAAGCCTTTGGGTGATACTAGGTATACTTGCCCATTATGCTTTTGTGAAGAGCATAACCTGACACCCTTGCTTACCACACACACACCTACAGAGGTCTTGGCCAATATCATCCGCCCTATCTCAAAATATAAGCATGTCATGTACATGATAGCTTGGGCGTAACAAGATTTAAGTGCTTGGCCGATACCCGCCACAAGGAGATTTGCTACTTTGGCCGATATGCCTTGCCCAATACATGTCTTCTCTCTTAGATGGTTACCCGACAAGAGTATGTGCTTGATAGCTTGGATAGTTCTAGGGCTGAAGGCTTAGCCGATACATGTGTTGAGCTTGGGCGGTATAGGATCTTGGATGATACAAGTTGAGCCTTGGACGATATGGCACTTTGACCGTTATGGGGTCTCAAACCCTAGTTGGGCAATAGACTACCTTGGTCATCATGGCCTTGGTCGATATGACCTTAGGTGATAGAGTGTTGAGGGTTTCCCGACATGAAACCGTAACCCTAATGGCGATAGGGTTTTCGTCGATAGGTGACGCCCATATGCTACCCTATCCTTGGTTGCCCGATATCCACCTACCCATGGATGCACGATACACACTCTCAGATCAGGTTGCACGACACAACTTATGGCCCTGGTTGCACGATACCCTCCTTTAGTGAGGGTTTGTGGTCACTACCTAGTATTGGTGAGGATAGGCGACGCTTCTAGTGAGGGTTGTGCCCTATCCTGATAACCCTATGTATGTTATCTTGAGCTCACACCTCTGATCATGATGAGCTATGACAAGATAAGTTGTGAACCTTAGGATAGTGGTTACCTATGGTTGATAATAGATGAACCTCTAATAATGCTTGATAATAGAGCATGGTTGTATGATCCTTAAAGATTAATCCTTAGGGATGTGTAATGACATGAGATGTAGGGTATGTTGGCATACCCATGGTATGGTAACAGTAATGTGTATTGTTTAATACACCAGCTATGACATTATGTTGTGTATGGATGATTTTTCCAATACTATAAACCTTAATCTTAATGACATGATAATCATGGCATGCTCAGGAGATATATGGCATGGTGGATGCTCACAGTTTGATAACAATAATATTGGATGTTGTCCCAATCATGTGCACCTAAATGCTTAATAGCATGATAATCACAATATGTTCTCTAATATCTATGTTCTATGTTTGGTGATCTAGTTATCTCTCTTATATGTATACTAACCATGCAGGTGTATTGAAAGATTTCATAGCCAGATAAGAGCTATGAGATGTATGTGTTTTGTATAACATTGAATGATGATAATTCTATTGATGAGATAACATGTATCACTTGTATGATGAGAAAGGCCTATTGAGGTATTATCCTCTAGTGATGACATGAGGGATTGATATCCCATGATGATGTGAAAGCCTTGAGAGGCAGTGGCACTATGTGATGAATGAGGGATTACTATCCCATGGCAATATGATGATTGTTGATGGCAATGAGAATAGCAATAGCAGTATAACACCAAGGTAATGAAATCTAATGTTTTTCATGTTTTATATATGGTTGCTTAATACAACTTGGTTGCCCAAACAATCCACTTAAAATGCATTAACTAATTACAGATGAACCTCTCATGTAGTTTGCCCTGGCCATAGATCCATCATCGTCAGTAGATGGTGATGGTGAAACGGGTTCTCCTACGAGTTAACCTGGAAGCCCATGTTGATCAATATGTGTGGTTTCTCCTAGATGAAAATAGGAGGATTTAAGTGCAACAACGGTTGCAGACTCAGGATATTTGGAGCACAGTAAACAAGCCCATGGCTCAGTGTGATAGAGCATGAATGCGTTCATGGCTCAGAGCACGGTGATCATACCCGTGGCTCAAGGTTTACTAGCGCCGAGACTTGTACCAAGGCAGGCTAGAGATATGGGTAGGTTGTGGATCTGACCCTGTGGCTGAGGCCACTTAAGCATGAGATTGTGATCCTACTTTAGTTATCATGCACTGACCACGAGGAGTAGAGGTCGTGGAGTCTGGCTCTTCCATTGACCTTGTATGGCAACTTCTTTGGGCTTCGCAACCAAAGGTTGGATCTGAGTGATACAGCTCACTTCCTCAGGGCATAATAATTCGTAATCAAGCCGTATAGTATCTTTTCTTAGGGAAAATACAAAATGTTGGTTGAGGCCTTGTTTGTATAATTTCTCTAGTTATAACTTGCAGTTCATCATACGTTCCTTATATCATGTGATAAGATCTTATAAAGTGTATCTTGACAATTATGTTCCATAAAGAATGTCTGGTTATATGCCTCATGGATATTTTGGTAAGATTGTTAATTCTTCTCAGTATGCTGCTCATATAATCTGTTTATATTAGTAATATGTGATCATAATAAAGTTGGTAGAGGGTTATGTTTCTCGCTGGGACTGTGTGTCTCACCCCGGTGGTTAATAACATTTTTAGGTGGATGCGCCTGGCAAGATGCAGATCATGTGGCTATGTATATGCAGAGTTATCATTCCCGGTGGAATAAATAGTGTCTAGCAGTAGAGTCCTATGTGTCGTCCCTGTACACTTAGGTCTTCGGGAGAGTTTTCGATGTTTCTTGAATAATGATCGATGTACGATTTTTGGTTTATTTACCTTGATGTAAAGCAGCATGTGAAACAGTTATTTCATGTAATGAGATGATGGGAAATTATGTTGTAGCACCATAAAAATATGTTTTGAAAAGAAAATTGTTGGCTCAGATATTATATGTCTCATCTTGTGGTGCTTGTTGTAAATCGGTTTTAATTTCCCGTGATTTTTGGTAATCTGCTGGTTAGTATGTTATCATGTTTTGTTGTGGTTGGGATGTTTTAAGAGTTTTGGTATCAGTTCTCTAGGTTCACCGAGTCTACAGGGACACTAGGACTAGGATTAGAATGGTGTCTAAGGTTGGACCGTGACATAAAATATGATACATATTACCTAATCTCAGTACTTGGATGCCCTAGCTAGGTATTCAAATATTGAAGACATAGGTAAGTGTGGAGCCTTAGATTGTTTCCTCCTTGATTACTCTGATCAAGTAGTCATTCTGGAGCAATCTAAAGAGCATAACAAGTAAGGAAATATGACGTTAATACCTTCATCATGTCATAAAAGAGGTAAATGAATGCACCTTAACCCCTTAATACCTGGATGCTTGGTAATCCAAAAGGAAGTAATGGTTCTATGAAAACTAAAACCGTATAAGAATATAATGAAATAAGTTCTTGAAATTGTAATCCCCAGAGATATACATGACAAAAGATAGATTAACATGTGATAACAAGGTAAGTTAAAGTGTAAAACCTACAAAAGAGGAAGAAATGCCTGAAAGCAAAGATAAAGTTATAAGAAAGAAAAGAACAAGTGACGAGTAAACCAGATGGAACTTGAGATAATCTCAGACCAACCAATGAACGTAAGCAAAAATGAGAAAGTATAAAGTGCAAATTCGTGATAAGTAAAAGGGAACAAGGGAGATGATCCCTATTCAATGAAGAATATGTGAAGAGTAACGATCTTTTTCACAAAGAGAAAACAAAAATTTGATATAATCAGGAAATAATCATGATTATGATGAAACAAAAATGAGAAGAACGAGAATAATAACACATAATGACCCTGATGCATCCGGTGCTAAGAGCAAGGAAACCAAGAGGAAATAAGATAAAACCAGATGGAACAAGGTTTAATGACGCATAAAGAGTTGAAAAATCATGTAAGGATCAAAGAAAGTGATAATATTCTCCCCTTTGATATGAAACCATAGGTGTTGATGGGTTGATGGGAGGAGTTTTTTCCTTTGTGTTCCTTCTTTCCAAGGGAGTGGTGGTCAAGTGGACCTTGTGTCACTTGATATGTATGCTTTTGGAATGATCTCTGGTTGGATACTTTGAAAAGTATCAGCTGGTCTTGGACTTTAGTTTCCAAGATGGAGATGTCTGTGATAGATGATGATGGTAGGATCCTCTTGACATGTCTTCTGAAAAGGGGTTGAGAATCAAGATGCCTAGATCATGGGAGTATGGTGGCGAACCGTCCTGATAGATCATCCTTGACCTCGAACCCCCAAGCTTGAAGCTTGTTTTGGAAGACCCTCGGGGCGATAATTCAGCAACACAGAGGAACACTGATAAGGTTAAGCAAGTGAGGACCGGATGGTTTGACCAGAAAGTAGACGGCAACAGGCAACAGTTAGATCTCAAGGAATGAGTTGGCCAGAAACAGTGAGACGACCAGGGTGTGCTGGAAGGACGGATGGAATTAATCCATTATGCTTTGTCTTCTTCTTACCTCTTATCTTCTTCTGTTGAACCAGTTTCGGATGTACCCTCCTTTGAATGCTTATAGCGTGTTTGGCAGATGCTTCCTTTTTGTTAGTTAGGAGAGAGACAGTCTGTTGTCGAGCATGTTATTGGATGACCTGGTTGTGCAGGATGAAGTATACCCTTCTCGTATCCTTCCTTTTTCCTGAACTTGACGTATTGAGGATCGAGATAACCCTGTGAGTGGATAACCTTAGAAAGGTGTGGATTTATGTCAGATGAAGAGGTTGGCTTTGGTTTGACCTGGCTAAGTGCTTATAGTATGGCTATCACCTATTAGGGGCTTATGCTCCGCATAAACATGACATCATAAGATATGCACCCAAGGAAAAGAACTGTTGTGAGGCCGTCTTGGGAAAGATTCATCAAGTTGAGCCTGATTCCTTGGAATACTCTTAGCTAAGTCTCGAGTAAAGGAAGGACCAGGCAGGATGTGCATCAAATAAAGATGGATGAACAAGGTTGGATAATCCTATCCAGATAAGTCGAGATAGTGCATATCTGTTACCATCCGAGTTGGTGCTTGTTGTGCCCTTGGGAGCTGACATGAACACATGGCAGCCTTGAAACCGAGATGATGTGGTTGTTGTTAACCAAGATTTTTAATTCATTTTGTGTTGAGCCTTAAGCGATACATCATGAGGTGCCTTATGAGCCCTTTCATGTGAATACATGTGTTTTGTAGAGTATGTATCTTGTGATAACCTCTTCTGAGATAGATCTCCCTTGGATTAGAGACATCCTTTGTGGAAGAAGAAGGAACAGTTGGAATGTATATAGCATAATGATAGAGATACAAGTTATGTGAAGCTTAAGTGTCGAGCATGAGAGATCAGAGCAGCGTAGCGGAAACGTAGCGAGGAAGGCAAGATATCAGTAAAAGGAAACTGATACCTGAGTGATACAAGTTGCATGTGATGTATCTAAGAGTGTTACTAGACAAAGGATGATGAGACGGAGGGTTGAGTCTGTGACTAGTACAAGGAAACCATGTGTTGGCTCTAGAGGAAGAGAAAGTATGTTGGTCATAGATCTGTGACACCTAGGAGCTTTGTGGATTTGTATGATGTGATGCGTGAGTGACACTCGTCTTCTTTCCGCTTGGGATTTCAGGGAACAAATCCTTGTTAGGGGTTTATGTCTTGTAAGGACCCTGACCCATGATTTGGGCTAACCCTATTTTTTTTGCTTAAGTAAGGTTCTTAGAAAGAGAATGATGTTGTGGGGTGCCTTTTGGAGGACCTATGTTTCAAGTTTGAGCTTGGTTGGATGATGTGTGTGCCTTAAGTGCTAGTTTTGGTGTAAATTGCAAATTACCCAAAGTGGAGGGTCAATATGCAATTTATCAGCTCTAGAGTCTCCTACTTTCTATTTGGAACCACCTAGGATGAGGATGGAGGATGGGGCACCTTGTTTGGATGATAGTTGTGGAGTAACATCTCTATATGGTCTTTACACCATATATGTGTCACATATGCTACCTTGTCTTTTAGTGTATTGGGTAGAGCTTGGAAGTGTGTCGCCCAAGAGGGGTGTGTCGCCCATGGTGGTTGCCTAGTGGAACGATACACATTCTAGAGTTTATCACCAGGCCGTGCATGAGCATCTTAGGTGGAAACAAGTGGCGTTAAGAGCAAAAGTAAGTGGCACCTTGGTGTATGTGGTTATGACACCTCTCCTTTGCTACCTCTCTCTTCCTTGGTGTATATAACTCCCTTCCTCCTTAAACAAGTGATCCTTTTTGGCCACCTTCTTTCCCCTTCCTGTATGGGATGAGCATGGGAGCTTGGGAGCTTAAGTAAACTCTCATGGAGCTTAGGAGGGTGATATCCTTGGCCATGGAGGCTTCTTGCTCAAGATCTGACCTTAGTGAGTCATGCTTCTTTGCTAGCTTTTACTTATTCTTTCTTCTTCATCTCCTTCTTCCCCTCTCGGCCATGGATGGGCCCTTAATGAGAGTAGGCAAGTCCATGGTTATCTCCCAACCTTTTCTTCTTCTTGAGCTATGTATAACCATGGTATCTTCTTCTTCTCCTTCTTTTGTTTTTTGAGGTGATGATGATGGTGCCGAAGGCATGTTTGGAGCTTTGGATGGATGATGTTCATGGTGAGGAATGTGGGTTTTCTACTTGGATCAAGAATCTTGATACCTTTCAGGGTGCACATATTGGTTCTTGTACTTAAATCGATACCCTTCTCTATGATAGTTGTGCATGTTGAACTTGAGATCTATTATAATGGAAATGGCCACGTTTTACTACTGCCTTTACCTTGTTTATGTTGTGCATAATGGTAACAGGTGTCTTGAGGTTGAAGATGAACCACCTGATATGGTGTTTGCCTGATATAGTGTTTGCACGATATAGTGCTTTGTCCGATAGGTTATGCTTTAGCTGATGGAACATGAGCAATACCCCTTTTTCTCCTCAAACTTGAGAGGTGAGCCATGCTCTAGTAGCTTGGGCAAAATCCCTCTCTCTCCTTGGTTGTTGAAAGGTGAACCTATGGCCTAGATGTTTAGGCGATATGTTGAGTTAGTTGACTGATAGGGTGTTGCTCTACCTTTGTTGGTCGATATGCTAGAGGTTGTGCAAAACCCCTCTCACTTGGTTGTTGAGAGGTGAGAAAACACTCTTGGTATCCTTGGACGATATGATGTGTTGACCGATATCCTTTTTCCTACCATAGGGTTACGGTTTGGACGTTATGGGCAGATGATACCTAGTTGGACCTTTCGTCGATATGAAGTGCTAACTTTAGTGGTGAGATGATGACCTACCCTTGTCGCATGACATGTTCTTGGGGTTGAACCCTTGGTTGATATACTGGGAAATATGGTGGTGATGCCTTTGGTAGTATGGGAAACCGATAAGCTGATCCTTGGTGTGCGTGATAGCCCTATACGTGGTTCCTTGGGTGATATGGATGCCCTAACCCTAGTTGATTGATAGGGGTGCTCTTGGGTGTTATGGATGGTTGGCACCTTATAGATCCCTCACCTGATATGGTGCTTAGTTGAGTTAGTTAGGCATTTCTCGATATGGTGAGTTTCCCATTATGATGTGTTGGGCGATATGGCTTTGCACGACACATTGGATGAGAGCCCTACTCTTGAGTAAGCCTTTGGGTGATACTAAGTACCTTTACCCATTATGCTTTGGTGAAGGACCTAACCTAACACCCTTGCTTACCACACACACACCTATAGAGTTCTTGGCCAATATCATCAGCCCTATCTCGATAGAAGCATGTCATGTACATGATAGCTTGGGCGACATAAGAATTAAGTGCTTGGTCGATACCCTCCACAAGGAGATATGCTACTTTGGCCGATATACCTTGCCCAATACATGTCTTCTCTCTTGGATGGTTACTCGGCAAGAGTATGTGCTTGATAGCTTGGATGGTTCAAGGGCTACATGCTTGGCCGATACATGTGTTGAGCTTGGGTGGTATAAGATCTTGGACGATACAAGTTGAGCCTTGGACGATATGGCACTTTGACCGTTATGGGGTCCCAAACCCTAGTTGGGCAATAGACTACCTTTGGCATCATGGCCTTGATCGATATAACCTTAGGTGATAGAGTGTTGAGGGTTTCACAGCATGAAACCCTAACCCTAATGGGCGATAAGGTTTTGGCCGATAGGTGACGCCCATATTCTACACGATACACACCCTATCCTTGGTTGCTTGATATCCACCTACCCATGGATGCACGATACACGCTCTGCGATCAGGTTGCACGACACAACTTATGGCCCTGGTTGCATGATACCCCCCTTTAGTGAGTGTTTGTAGTCGCTGCCTAGTATTGGTGAGGATAGGCGACACTTCTAGTGAGGGTTGTGCCCTAACCCGATAACCCTATGTATGTTATCTTGAGCTCACACCTCTGATCATGATGAGCTATGACAAGATAGGTTGTGAACCTTAGGATTGTGGTTACCTATGGTTGATAATATATGAACCTTTGATAATGCTTGATAATCGAGCATGGTTGTGTGATCTTTAAAGATGAATCCTTAGGGATGGTGTAATGACATGATATGTAGGGTATGGTGGGATACCCATGGTATGGTAACAGTAATGTGTATTCTTTAATACACCAGCTATGACATTAGGCTGCGTATGGATTATTGTTCCAATACTATAAAACTTAATCTTAATGACATGATAATCATGGTATGCTCAGGATAAATATGGCATGGTGGGTACTCACAGTTTGATAACAATAATATTGGATGTTGTCCCAATCATGTTCACCTAAATTCTTGATAGCATGATAATCACAATATGTTCTCTAAGATCTATATTCTATGTTTGGTGATCTAGTTATCTCTCTTATATGTATACTAACCATGTAGGTGTTTTGAGTGATTTCATAGCCAGGTAAGAGCTATGAGATGTATGTGTTTTGTATAACATTGAATGATGATAATTATGTTGGTGAGGTAACATGTATCACCAGTATGATGAGAAAGGCCTGTTGAGGTATTATCCTCTAGTGATGACATGAGGGATTGATATCCCATGATGATGTGAAAGCCTTGAGAGGCAGTGGCACTATGTGATGAATGAGGGATTACTATCCCATGGCAATATGATGATTGTTGAGGGCAATGAGAATAGCAGTAGCAGTATAACACCAAAGTAATGAAATCTAATAATGTTCATGTTTTATATATGGTTGCTTAATACAACATGGTTTCCCCAACAATCCACTTAAAATGCATTAACTAATTACATATGAACCTCTCATGTAGTTTGCCATGGCCATAGATCCATCATTGTCAGTAGCTAGTGATGGTCAAATTGGTTCTCCTGCGGCTTAACCTGGAAGAGCATATTGTTGAATATGTGTGGTTTATCCTAGCCGAAAATAGGAGGATTTGAGTGCAACTACGGTTGCAGACTCAGGATATTTGGAGCATGGTGAACAGGCCCATGGCTCAATGTGATAGAGCATGAATGCGTTCATGGCTCAGAGCACGGTGATCATGATCGTGGCTCAAGGTTTACTAGCGTCGAGACCTATACCAAGGTGGGCTAGAGATATAGGTAGCTTGTGGAGCTGACCCTGTGGCTGAGGCCACTTAAGCATGAGACTGCGATCCTGCTTTGGTTATCACACACTGACCATGAGGAGTAGAGGTTGTGGAGTCTGGCTCTTCCATTGACCTTGTATGGCACTGACTTTGGGTTTCGCAACTGAATGTTGAATCTAAGTGATACAGCTCACTTCATCAGGGCATAATAATTCATAATCAAGTCGTATAGTATCTTTTCTTAGGGAAAATGTGAAACGTTGGTTGATTCCTTGTTTGTATAGTTTCTCTAGTTATAACTTGCAGTTCATCATACATTCCTTATATCATGTGATAAGAACTTATAAAGTTTATCTTGTCAATCATGTTCCATAAAGAATGTCTGGTTATATGCCTCCTGGATATTTTGGTAAGATTGTTAATTCTGCTCAGTATGCTGCTCATTAATCTGCTTATATCAGTTATCTGTGATCATAATAAAGTTGGTAGAGGGTTATGTTTCTTGCTAGGACTATGTGTCTCACCCCGGTGGTTAATAACATGTTTAGGTGGACGCGCCTGGTGAGATGCAGATCATGTGGCTATGGATATGCACAGGTATCATACACAGTGGAATAGATAGTGTCTAGCAGTAGAGTCCTGTGTGTTGTCCATATATACTCAGGTCTTCGAGGGAGTTTTCAATGTTTCTTGAATAATGATCGATGTACGATTTTCGATTTATGTACCTTGATGTAAAGTTGCATGTGAAATAGTTATTTCAAGTAATGAGATGATGGGAAATTATGTTGTAGCACCTTGAAAATATGTTATGAAAAGAAAAGTGTTGGCTCAGATATTATATGTCTCATCTTGTGGTGCTTGTTTTAAATTGGTTTTAATTTCCCGTGATTTTTGGTAACCTGCTGGTTAGTATGTAATCGTGTTTTGTTGTGGTTGGGATGTTTCAAATAGCAACCCAACCCAAAAGAGTGGAGATCCCACAAATTGGGTTCAATGTGGTAATAACAAGTTGTCGGGTGAATCAGATGACACTATGTAATTTTCTTTGATGCTTCATGCATATGTGTGTCTATCCCCTGGGAAACATGTTAGTCTCATTACTGCAAGTTAGTAAGAGATTAGTCTCTAAATGATGTCAAGTCTTAGGACAAGATGTTAGCAGTACATCGTTGGTGACTCCAACTAAATGATTGATGTTATGTAGGCCACAATAGGAGAATTGGGTTGTTCTCTGTTATCAATCATGACATAAAATTTTGTATGCATGGTCTTAATACATTGTTTTCTTTATACCATGTCTTTATTGTATTTCTACCAACCTATACTCTTGTACCTAAAGTTCAGGTTCAAGACTTTTGTTCACCTAGTTCCTATGGGGGTCACAGTTGGATAACTCAGGTAGATTCAAATCAAAAGGTATCTATTGAAAGCATAGTATGGAGGAATGAATAGTAGAGCACACTACACATTGGACTTTGTGGGGGATTGTTAGATATATGCCTGTAGCAGCCATGTATATAACATGAGTTAAGCCCAATGTAGTGCAGCTAGTACATGTGAGAAAAGTAGTTTTGTCTCTAGTGCAAATGGAAAAGAAGTTTTATCCCATATTACTCACTCCTAGAACCTTTGTGGTCCTTATATGTAGGATCACATGGGTCACTAGTGTCCAAGGGGTCCTAGGAGGAGGGTATGCTCACCTCCTTGGTGGGTGGGGTGACCACAAAACACATGCATGTGCATCACACCATGCCACACCTCACCTGGCCTGGCCTTGGCCTGGCCGGGCCAGGCACGGACTCAGGCTTGTGACTTGTGTCTTGTGGAGAATGTATTCCATCTTCTGTCTTCTTTTTGCACTAGGATACAACTATGTAATTAATTACTCATTTACTTAATTGTTTCTTTTCTATTCAGATTTATTAATCTTAATGGGAAAGTAGCCCTTTTACAGAATTTTCCGCAGCGTGTACAAGCGCAACCGAGTGGTCGCGTCTTATTGCGAATACGATTAGTGGGGCGTGTAAGGCTATAAATAGACTTCCAGTTATTATAATTAAACACATTTCTTTCAAACACAACCGTCAGCTATTCGTGTGAGTGTTTAACAAGCCCTAATCTTGAGTCTGTCATCGTCGCTCCTACTTGTCGCTTGGAGATCTCTCTCCTGAAAGCAACAAAGTCGTTCATCCTCTTCCTTCAATACGTAATATGTCATATAGTGGTTTCTACGATTGTTGGGCTGCAGTGGTGGTAGTGTATCTTTTCATCTGCAATGTTCACTGCCTACGCAAACATGATGCTTATCTTCAGGTTCGTGACTGGGTACACTGGGAGAACGGTGCCTGTCCTGGAGGACTACACGACGCTAATTTTATTAAGGAAAACGTGTTCATTTGTCAATGAACGATCTAGTCAGGTTTCTAACGCAATTTATTTTCTCCTACATTGTTTATTCTTCTGCTTCTAGTCTGGATCTGTCCTGTAATCGTTAATTCATTACATTTGTAGTTGTTGCATGTAATGACATAAAACCTAAATTTTATTCAACAGTTACACACCACGTGCCTCTAGAATGTCCATAACTCACTGCAGAACTTGTTAAAGCCTTTACTTCCTTTAGTAACCAGCTCTTTACAAAACACTTTCATTTGATCAACTCAGTAGTTGACCGATTAGGAAATAGGTCAAACTATTTAGACTAATACATGTACCACTTGTTTGCATTAAGGAGAAAATTTGGCCTGAATTTTTGTTTGATTGAAGTCTGATGATTTTATTTTTGACCATAGAAAATTGGGTAGGCGATAATCAAAATAATAGGAGAGGTTTTATTTTTCACAATAGATGATTAGGAAGTAGATAATGAGAGTAACATGGAGAGATTTGAGGAACCATTTTTAATGGAACGCTTTGACCAAGAGCGTGGGAAGGTGTAAATATGAGACAGTCATGATTCACAACGTGCAAAAAATGTTGTGTTTCTTTTGTTACTAGCAACACACACGTGCATATGCACATGCCCCATTGAACATGTTTCTTTTAAATATTTATAAAATAAATCTCCATTAAAGGATAATGGAAATCGTGCCCCATTGGATATGTTTATCTTCCATTAAACATTTGAAAAATAAAACTTCCCAAAAAGATAATGATAATTCTCATAACTAACCAAAAGGTTAATGATAATCCATTTGTTCATTTATCATGAAAGAGAAAATTTAAATTAAATAAATATAAAAATATCGAGAAAAATTATGAGAAGAGAGAGAATCAAGGAGAGCGTAGTGTGAACTTGCTCTTTTAAATGTAGTATAAATATACGTACCGGAAATTGGGGTAAGGAGTTGAAGAGAAGTTACACCACTACAACATAAAAGCCTTTTAGCGTCGGTTATTTAAGCTCTTTAGTGTCGATTTCAAAGCGACACCCAAGTGGGCGCCACTAAAGGGGGCACCTTCGGCGTCAGTTCCAAATCGATGCCAAAATATTTTCCACCACCGAAAACGCGCCAGCAAAGGGACTATAGGCGTAGGTTGTTTAGCACAAACCGACGCCCAAACTCTTCCCGCCACCGTAAACGCGCTAGCAAAGGGACTATAGGCGTCAGTTGTTTACTAAACAACTGACGCCCAAACTCTTCCCGCCACCGAAAATACGCCAGCAAAGGGACTATATGCGTCAGTTGTTTACTAAAAAATGGACGTCCAAACTCTTCCCGCCTCAGCAAAGGGATTATAGGCGTCGGTTTTCTAAAAGAAACTGACGCCACATATGATGAAAAGATGTCGATTTTTAACAGTAACCGACGTCATATCCCCTTACAACACGGTCAAATAGATGTCGGTTTTAAGTGAAAAACCGCTGCGGTATGTCTTTGGTGTCAGTTTTCTTCAAATAACCAACGCCTATGTTATGATTTTTTTTCTAATCAATTTGTAGGCCTGTTGTGGCTGGTCGCAGGATGCAGAAACCTGCAGTTCAGTGGAACTGAACTGAAGGTTTTACGACATCCATTGATATCAGCCAACAACCGGCCACAAACCTGCAAAATTAACATGATGGACAATATTATATATATGTGATTCACACTCATGTATAAGAACGTTTAATTCATATTATTTTTTCATCACATGCATGTAGAAACTAGTAGCAACCTGCAGTTCCATTTATTTCATCTTTTTTCACATTCAGACACATGTAGAAACATTCATGTATTAATGATTTTCACACACATGACAATTCATAAAAAATCATTCACATTCACATGCACAAAGTTAATTATGAGAACACGGTTATTCTTTATTCATCATTTTCATCATTGTCAACAAAATTATATTGAAAAATTCCCATTCTTTGCAGGTCTTTTGCCCAATCTTCTCTTACAACATCTAATTCATCTCTCGTATAGGGAGTATGTTCATCGAAACGCTTTGCACCTGTGTTGAAGTCCTTAGTTTTAAAGACCTACAAAGAGAATGACATATATACATAATTATAATAATATATAATAAAATTCATATATTTCATATTATCTAAGGAGACTATGTATAATACATGTTGTATGTTATCGATTTCCAATACGACATTTTTGATGATTAGGTCCATAAATCACATCAGATAGTAGGCACATGCCTAGCCGTTGTCTTGTGTAGCACACTGTAAATTGAACATATAAAATATTCAAAAATACAAATAAGCATAGTTCACATAAATAATATATACATTGGAGTCAGGAAATTACTTTCACATTCTCCCAAATGAGTGTCAGATTTTTTTTTCCTGGGGACCTTTCCTCCAGCTTTTTTGTACTCCTGTAAAGCCCTATATATGTTAATGTAACACATTAAATTGCATAATTGAATAGTATAATTAAATTGCATAACAGATATAAAAATATAAAATATTTCTCATGAGAATAATGGCCTTTTAATTGCATGTCCATATAATACATCCAACTCACTCCCTGCAGGATCTAGATAATAGACGGTGAATGTCTTGGGGATAATAACTAATAACTCCCAATGCTTAGCACTACAGGTAAGAAAGTAGAAAATTAATAACTCAATATCCGCAATAAAAATGTAATTTGCTTAAGTCCAAATTACAATCAAAGTAAACTTACTCGACATTGAATGGAGCTATTATCATCGTCTTATTATTTTTACCAAAATATTGAAAAGAATCATAGAAGTATGAATTAACTGAATACGAGTCTGTATCTACAAGACTAATCAAAGATGGAACCAAAAATCCCACATGGGAAAACTCAAAATCTGTACATGTCTTGTGTAAGTGTCTGCAAAACATTATTACGTATGCATTAATATATAAGAAACCAGATTGCCGTATATAAAACAAGGTATATGGATGTATAAACTAGATTGTTGTATGCATTAATCTCACCATATCCACAGCTCTATCATAGATGTGTTCAGCCATTCATAACTAAACAACTCCAAAATATCTTGTATAAATATGTTGTTTCTGAATGTTTGACCTGCATTAATATGTATCCAGAACTTCTATTACATATGCATTAATACGTATGCTAAACTTGTATAAATAGATTGTTATCATATGATTTACCTACAACATTCTCCGGAATAGTAACATTTGGATTATGTTTGCCAATCCATACTGCCACACTCCTACAATTAGGACCTATCGAGGCATGTAGGTCCCCTGGAAGCCAATTTGGTAGTCGAGGAGGTGGAGGCTGAGATGTAGCGGGTCTCATCTTTTTGACCTGTATATATAATTTATTATCAATTGACTCATATATATATACACACTAACAAATTAAAGTAATGAAAATTTATCATACAATATCAGTATAGAGGACATTCGCTTCGGGCCACAATATCACCCCACCTACTGCCTCACCAAGTGTTTCAGCATCTGGGTGTGCATGAGGCAGTGCAAGATTCATCCAGCCAGGGAGTACATGTACCGGGCTCACACGTACCATGCCATCTGGTACTGGACTCCTATGAAACATGCACCCTTTAAGGGGTGGATAAGTTGATGCCTCTATAATGATATCCTTCACTTTTTCATTGGCATGGCTTCAACCCCTACAAATTTACGTAAAGAATGTTATATGCATATATAAACAAACATATCATCTTGAACAGACTAGCTATTATGTCATAAAAATACTTACAGAGGATGTGCTAGGTTGTGGGTCTATAGGTTTACTCCCAACCACTTCTACAGTAGGAGAAGAGTGGCCCGCCACATGTATTGTCTGAGTTGCAGGCTGAGACGCCTGCCACTTCACCATTGCTTTTTGGATTCTCTTCTCAATTAACGAATCTACCTATACATGAATAAAAGAAACGCTAGCTACTAATTATTGAATTCCCTTTCTCAATAACATTCTAAAATAAGAATAGGTTACCTATACTTGTGAAAGTCCCGCTTTTGGGACAGATTTGCACTGGGATGGCCCAAAGAATGCTTTGATGCCCATACCAGCGCCTGCACCCCTAACACATCCAGGATGCTCTGGGTTACCCAGAGCAACTGTCAGTTCATCCCTTGTGCCCTCAGGGATGAACTTGCCTTCCTTCCTCTACTCGTGCAGCTCCCGCTAATCACCATCAACAAAAATTCATAAGTAAACATAACAATAATCAATATCGATAGATTGCTCTAAGAGTTGATTTTTACCATTTTTGCAGCCGCCTCAGAGGTTGCGGGCTTCGATATCTCTCCCTTCTTATTTTGCCTCCCAGCTATCCACATAGCATGGCGAGGTAGAGGTGCGGGAGCAACAGTAGAGGACTATGCAGTCTCCTGAGTAGCAATAGACTGAGTAGACTCAGCCTGTAGTCTTTGGCAAATGCCTGCATATCCTCTTGGACCCATTGTGTGGTCGTGCACATTTAGTGCACACCTTGCTTGTTAAGCATCGATGAACACCTAGTTAGTTAGCACATTGATTTGGTTATTAACACTAAAGGTTAATCTTGAATAGATGAATACATAAAAATATATATTAATTAAATTGATAGTGGCGCTTAATACCTTGAATTCATCTATTTTTCTTTGGGTAACAAACTCCTCCCAGTCTTTGGGGTCCAAGTAGTTCCATTGTTGTGTGGCTTCCTTCTTCCTATATTTAATTTTCAAAGAGAATACAAACAAAAATTATTAGTGTAGAGTTAATGAAATACTTATCAATGTCTAGAATTGGAAATCAATCAAGAACATGTTCTCAGCATCGTGTATGTAATCTCGGGTGAGATTGGTCATATAGTTCCTTAGGACCCTCCCACAACTTTGCATCACACACTTACAATACAACTTTTCATCCAGATCAAATATTCTCTTCAAATTAAATAGAATTGCTATTAACTAGCATCCTAAAAATTAGTAATCTACACAAATAGAATTACAAATAATAATAACTCACACATAGTTCCTTCCATATGTGGTCTTTCTTCCCCTTAGGAACTTTATGCCATGATTCTAGGATAGGACTGCAATGGTTGCGAGTAAGAACACCAAGATATGAAACAAATGAGTTGCGGTTCACTCCATATGGATTTCCTGCCTGATCGAAATCCATAGCCAATTTGGGTCCATTGCCCCTTTGATGTATTAACTTGTTCATCATTGTGATGCCCCTCCCTTTCTCAATTTTCTTTTGTTGCTCATCAAGTGTTGTAACAACTTCAGGGGGTACATCACCAGCCTAAAATTTGATAAAAAAAACACACTTACATGATATAATTATAAATGAACATATAGATAGAAACCTCAGGGATATAATTATAAATGAACATATATTCTTAAAACTTACATTGTCAGGCGGTGCAAGCACGTCCTCACCCTCACGGTGATCATCAATACGGTCCTCATCCATCTGAAAGTTCACATTCAAATTATAAATTTCACATTGTAAAGTAACACTAATTGTAAATTTCACATTGTAAAGTACACATTCACATTTTAAAGTAATTCACATTGTAAAGTTCACATTCACATTGTAAAGTACACATTCACATTGTAAAGTAATTCACATTGTAAAGTACACATTCACATTGTAAAGTAAACATTCACATTGTAAAGTAATTCACATTGTAAAGTTCACATTCACATTGTAAAGTTCACATTCACATTGTAAAGTAATTTGCATTGTAAAGTCCACATTCACATTGTAAAGTTCACATTCAGAAAAATAAAACATAATAAAAATATAAACATCCATGCCTCTAATATTGTGATCTTTTATCAATTAACAATCCTTCATTATGATCCCCACGAACATACAAGTCATTGTGATCCCCAGCTTCAATGTTTGGTGGTGTTGGCAACCCAACTGAGAATGGACTGGAGTCATCATACTTATCATAATACTCTTCTTCATCTATAGGATCTTCAATGAACTATCTTTTACCATGAAGAACAACCGACCATTTATCATTTGTAGGATCATCGATATAAAATACTTATTTTGCCTATGATGCCAATATGAATGGTTCACCCTTCTCGCCAATCTTTTCAAAGTTCACTAACATGAAACCCAATTCATCCACTATAATTCCTTTATTGTTGTCAACCCAATTACATTTAAAGAGCGGAATTCTGAAATCTACATAGTCAAACTCCCATATGTCTTCAATGACACTGTAATATGACATTTTAGCTTCACGTGGACTTTTATCCTTTGCACTTGCAAAAAACAATGAAGATGCTTGAAGGGTGACCCCAATGTTTTGGACGACATTCTTATCATCTTGACGCTTTGTGTAATATTAGAAACCATTTATGTCAAACCCTTCATAAGATATAACATTCAATTTTGGTTTAAAGGCGAGGCATTTGATGGTTTCAATAAGATTATCTGATGTTTGAGATAGTTGATGTAAGACTTTATCTTCAAACCACTTAATAAATGTCTTGTTATGCTCTCTAGCAAGCCACATTATATTGGCTCGAGGATATTGTCTCTTGTTGAAATTGGTATGTTCCTCGATATAAACACTCACTTCGTCCATGTTGTGTAAAATATATGAGTGCCACACAAACACTTCTATCGACATCCCCTGGTTTCGGGTTTGAAATCTCTCCATGCCAGTGTCATTCTGTATAGCCTTGTACAATCCTGTTGCACATGACATGACTTCTGATTTCGTCACCAGTACTGATTTTCAAGTTGTTACCGCAATGCCTACATGGACAGTAGAACCTATCTCCAGGTTGTTTCCTATGTTCCTCGGAAAATCTAATAAATTGATCAAGACCAGAAATAAACTCTGGGGTGCAGTGATTGCGAATGGACATCCGTGATCTATCCATTCTATGATCAAAGAGAAAATAAGTTTATATTACAACAAGATTAGGGTCTAGGGTAAACAGATTAGAGTTTATGGTTAAAACTTTAGGGTTTTATACATGTGATGTCATTCTTATATATAATAAATGTGTACCACCTATCCCATTCTTGAACACCTAATCTCACTAGTAAGTGTATAATGTGTATTCAGTTTTTAAGAAAATTTCGGCAACATTTCCCCACTGTTCTCTAAGTACATATGTACTTAGAGAACAAATGGGGAAATGCTACCAAAATTTTCTCGAAAACCCAATACACATTATACACTTACATCCTAAGTGAGATTAGGTGTTCAAGAACAGTCCCAAACCGGGGACTATCCAATATTTACTCCTAATGAGTAAATCTTGGACGGGTTTCTAGGCCAAAAAATACATGTGATGTCATTCTATAACATTGATTTCAACATTTCGAGTGTCCATGCATGCTCATCATCAAGAAAAAGATTACACATAAATTAATATGACCTAGGGATGGAGAGATTCATAATTGATTTCAAAATTTCAAACTAGCTCATGCATTATCATCAATATACATCATACAATAGGGATTCATATAGATGTTAGGGTGACACATCACTACAAAATTAGAGATTAACATTAGGGTTTTAATATCTTACATAGATCGATCACAAGATTTCAGCAATATAGTTAATTCAAGATTATGGTGAAATGTGTATTAGGGTTTTAATATCTTAATGCAACATGCATCAAAATCTTAATTCGACATGCATCAAATAATAAGAGACATAATAGAACCAACAACAGTATTTAAGAATATAAACATATGGAATTGTTCATCATGCTTATAACAATTTTTTCAGACAACATATACTTATTCTAACCATAAATATGAATAAATCTCAAATCATAAACGTGCATAACACAACTAATATTACTCTTTTACTATTTAACAATCCATAATTAAGGTTACTATCCAACACATATTTGATCTCATTTGAAATCCATCAGAATAACAGTACTCTATAGACAATTATAATTTATAAAATGCATTCTTATGAATCAATTTATATCCCTGAACTTCATATTGTAATTGAATGAAAGTATCCTTAACAACATTCCTTATTCCCTTATTTGAGAGTGTTACACATTTTTATCACATGGCTAATCATATTACGGTTACAATTAGGTTCTTATATCCACCAAGATCCTTACTCATTTTTCTCTTCATTTTAGACTCATACTCTTAGTTTCTTTCTATTCATTATCATTGCATTATTGGAATCAACCATCCTTAATTTACTTAATGTACAATTCTTCCCTCATGTTTACATCCATCACAGTCTAATCTTATTCTAATTATTTCAAGTTTTGTCTACCCACGTTTAATTTAAATAAATAGATGATAGACTTCATCATACTTGTTACATTATTTTCATCCATAACTTATTTTGGTCCTTAAAAGCATGTTGCCCTTTTTTTTTTTGTTACTTTTCAAAGGTGAGTATATACAATGATGTACATGGAAAAAGAAACAAGAACAGAAATAACTATATATAGGTATGAATATCAACTATAGTTCTATTCTAGCTCTCTCTCAGGTTGGTGTTTCTCCCTTAATAAATGGTCCTATTTTTATCACTCCAGATTGTATACTGATAGAAACAATAGTGGCTTTAGTAGACCCTTGCACATCTGATTGTATACGGATAAAAGAACTTAGCATATCTCCCTTTTCCTTGCTTCATAATAGAACCCTCCCCTTATCATTTAGGCAAACACCGGAGCAGGAAGAAGAAGAGGTGGAGGAAAAAGAAGGGCAGCAGCCTACCTGGGCAGGGAAGTAGCGGCTGGGAGAGGGGTAGGCGCCGGAGCAACACGCGAACCACGGCGAGCAGGAGAAGAAGCAGGAGTAGGAGAAAGCTCACGCGGCTGGCGAGGAACTCCAGAGAGCGGCGGCGCCGACCAGCAGGTGCAGAGCAGGCACAATGAGCAGATAGAGGTCGGGCGAGCTGCTGATCGAGCTAGGGCGGCGGTCAGCCTGGAGCGCAGCGGCCCGAGGACCAGCAAACGGCGGCGGTGGAGGCGAGCGGCGGCATAGGGGTGAGCAGAGGAATCGTCGCCGGAGCATAAACCCTCGAAATCGAAATGAATAAAACAGAGAAAGGGGAAGAGTCGGGCTCGCGCGGGTGTTATTAAGTTAACATTAGGTGTCGGTTATTAAATTAAACCGACACACAAAACTAAAGGTGTCGGTTCTACAGAAAAACTGACACCTATTCTAAATGATAGTCGTCAGTTTTAACTAGAAAAAAACCGACGACTATCTACATATGACGATTAAAAAAATTGTTCTCGATTAATGACCATAGTCGTCGGTTTTTTTCAAAAACTGACGCTCAAAGGGTGTGAAATTTTTTCCGCGAACAGCGCGGGAAAACCCATAAGCGTTAGATATTGTTGTAAAACTGACGACCAAAATGTGCCCAATTTCTGTTTCGCGAATAACCTTTAGTCGTCAGTTTATTAGTTAATAACCGTCACTATATGTTAAATTTGGAGGTAATTTTTTTCGCTGGAAATTTTAGATTTGGCGGTTAATTTTAGGCGTCTGTTTTTTATTAAGGAACCGACACTGAATAAAAACGATACTCGTGTCTGGTCGCTCTTCACAGATTGATGTCGGTTTATTTTATAAACTGACGCTTTATTGTTTAGGTGTCTATGTAGTTTAACAACCGACGTCTTTAAAAGTGACGTTATAAGCCATTTCTGTAGTAGTGCACCATGAAGATGGATAATTAGAAAATATAAATAGTTGCGACATGATAATAGGGATGGAGAAAGACGAAAGACATATTTAACCGGAGAAGTGGGAGGGAAAGAGAGAATTAAGGAGCATGGAAGTTGTAAAGAAAGAGCGGGCCGAGAGTTCGTGGAGGGGAAAGGTTGTAAATACGGGATGAGTGGAGGGATCGAGAAAATTCACAAGCATATGAGTTATGAGGAGAGAGTGAGCCGAGAGTTTGACGTGGGGAACAGTTATTGCGAGTGAAGTTGGAAAAATACGATTAAAAGTACCAGAATTGTGAGAAAAAAAGGAGAGAAGAAGAGTTAAGGAGAATGCACTATTTTGAAAATAGTGTGTTCTAATTGGTCAATGACATTGTTATAATTGTTGAAACATATATATATATATATATATATATATATATATATATATATATATATATATATATATGGGATTTATTCAATGCCTGCGCGGGTACTGTAGAAACACAGTGGCATTATCTGCAAATTATATGACTTGTTTTATCTTGTTTTCTGTCTCGCTCGAGGAAGGTGCAACCCGCCGGAGCTCAAGCAGTGCCAGAAACTTGTGGTGTTTCGGCACTGCCTACTGCGCCTCCTTTGACATGGGCACAATGTTTCAAGATTGCTCTAGGCACCGCCAAAGGCCCGACACACTTACACCACTCCTTCCGTCCACCTATCGTACACTACAACCTGAAGCCCAGCAACATCCTATTAACCGGCCCGAGCGCGACGACCCTCGGGAATCGGACTTCAGCCTCGCTAGACTCCTACCCAACAAGCAAGGCATATCCGGCGGGAGCTTCTCGCACTTGATCCAGCAGCAGAGTACGTTAGGGTATGCCGCACTATTGGTTCCTCAAATCATGACCTCCTATACCATGTCTCTGAAGTACTTCTCTATTTCATGGTGAGAGTTCATATTCTCCTGAAGTCAAACTACACGAGATCTACCTTTGTGATCAGATCCTATACTAATTTCTGTATTGGTTGATCAACGAGAATCCAAAAACGATGCCTAAGAGGAAAACTAGATACACTATTATATGTGCCCGCTACGTGTTTGACATAAAGTCTGCCACACTTGTTTCTGATTTTTAATAAAGAAGATGTGATTCGGAGTACATATTGTCAATATTGACTTCTACCTATGTGATAGTGTGCACCACATGTGTATGCATAGAAATATGCCGTCTTATACATGTACGAATGATAATCTATGATATACTAAATGTTGTCTTTTAACTGCAGTATCCGTTAAGCTATGCTGAAAGAATACGTATGCAACAAGAGTGTGCGTGGCAATTGGCGAGACTTCATCACCACTAGCTTCTCCTTCACCCAATTGAATGGCAAATTTTATGACTTTTAGACATTATACAACACTAGGTATGGTTGTCTATGAAACTAAGCATTGTCATATTTTTTTATTGGTTGTTCTAGAGGAGGAAACTAGTGCGTCGTTGTAATATTTATTAGAACTGTTGTTTTCAGTACGTCATTGTAAACCTTACATATTTATTAGAACTGTTGCTTTCAGAAATTTTTTGGCAACCATGCAAGAACAACGTCCAAAAGTTTCCTTGACGAGTGATTAAATGGATTGATTTGAACAACTGCAGAAAATGTTATGCTTTTATGAAATTAATTGCTTGGATGCATTTTTAAAATGGAGTGATGACTGAACTGTGTACTCATATTAGCTAATTTGTGTGCAAGGAAGTCATCAGGTCATAGTAATACCAAGTGGATCTTTGATTATGTCTGTGATTTCATGATTATATTTTGTTAATGTGATTGATTTATTATTTTTATTACTCACTTTTTATGATAAATAGTTACTTTTCAAACTAAACAATTACTTTTTGGTACATAATAGTTACTTTTTGTCTAATTCTTTGTATACAGATACTTACTTTGACTTTATGTCACAACAAAGACAAGGCCGTTGTGACATTCAACTTCTTCAATATACCCTCTTTAGCAACAACAACCACAATACCCATATTATAGTTCCATATGATGGCACCACAAACCGGCTACATGAAGGTGCCACCATAAGATGACATTAGTCATCGACATATCCTTCACTTCAAAAACCCATTCTGGTCCTGTAGTATAGAAAGTAAATATTAAGTATGAAATGTAATTTTACAGTATTGAAAGTAATTACTCACTATCAAAAAGTAACTATTTGACATAAAAGTAACTGAAAATTGATTTTGGGTCAAATCTGGGACACAATAGTATCTTGAATTATTTATCTAGTTGGGTTCCAATTGAACTTCATCTTGGAAGTAGCAAGTTAGATGACAATGATTGATAGGATGGTAACAAAATTTCCCATACTCTTGATGCTGACAGGAACAACCAAAATGGTATAGTATTACAAGAAGTTTCAGAGATTCAATGAGTATAACCTAGAATTATAGTTCTATCAAAATGGTGTTACTTTACGTGTCAAATTGTGATGTTTCGTACCATCTTTTCACTTTTTATGCCACATAGTTACTTTTTTGTGAACTCCTATTTTTCATTATTGTATTTTTTTGTGAACTCCAATGTCGTTCATCTAGTCGTTGGCAATGAAGAGCCAATGATGGATAGTTAACTTTCGTACCATATAATTACTTTTTATCTCGGGATATTACTTTTAGCACCCGATAGTTAATTTTTGTGTCTTGGTGTTAGTTTAAGTGTCAGATAGTTACTTTTCTTACCATATTGTTACTTTTTGTATCCTGGTATTACTTTCAATGTCAGATAATTATTTTTGTGTCATGATGTTATTTTTAATGTCGAATACTTACTTTGTGTACCATATAATTACTTTTTGTGTCCTAGTGTTACTTTTTGTGTCATGATGTTACTTTTTGTGTCATGATGTTACTTTTTGTGTCAAATAGTTACTTTTCATACCATATAGTTACTTTTTGTGTCCTTGTGTTACTATCAGTATTGGATAGTTACTTTTTGTGTCATTGTGTTACTTTCAGTATTGGATAGTTACTTTTTATACCATATAGTTACTTTTTGTGTCCATGTGTTACTTTCAGTTTTGGATAGTTATTTTCATATAGTGACACATGTCCGCCGCTGGCAATTGTCCCTAAACAAGATAATATACATGGGTACACATAATCATCTTTATTTAAATTAGTGTGATGTTCTTCATTGAACAACATGACTGGTGCATGCAAATTCCTACAACATTACCCTTGTACTTAGATCAGGATAATTAAAGTAAGGGTGGAATGACATATCTCAAAACCATGATTCTCTTCCTACATCTCATAGTTCATTTTTCTCATCGTATGTATCTAGTAGTTTTTTCAATAAAGATTATAAAAATAAAGGGTGTTGCAATGTATTTTTCTAGTTTGTGAAGACGGTTGCATCCATTGCATTATTTATTGATATATTATATTTGACCAAGATGAATCTGAGTTAGTCTTGACTAGTTACATTTACTCGAAGGTGTGGAATTGATTTCCTGACCGGAAAGGAGGTTTGACCAGTTGGTTAGAGCCTAAATAGTTATATTTTTTATTAAAACAACAGCCTTTTCTATATAGTTACTTTTACATTTCAAAATATTTGTTTTAGTGTCAAATGATAATTCTGAAAAACCCATGATATGTATATCTAATTATAAGTACAACACCTTAAAATTACATTCCATGTCTTAATCTTACATTTAACTAGAAAATTAATTTACATATGTATTTTTTATTACTTTTCATAATTAATCTATTATTTTTTGTGCTAAAATGTTACTTTTTTGTGTCGAATAATTACTTTCCACACCATGTAGTTACATTTAATATTATGATTACGTTTAGTGAACATTGGAAGATCATCAATTAATGTATTTAAAGTTAATTGTAAAGTTTTTTTTCCCTATGCAAAGTTGTTTGCAATAGATACCTTAACTACCATCTATACTCTATGTAATGACAAATATTTACAATTAAATTTATCCTACCTAAATGGCCTTCATTCATTTACTCATTACATGTTCTATACTTCTCGAATGTAACACAAGGACACAAAAAATAACTATGTGGCATAAACAGTTATTTCAGTGTGTCATTGTAAACCTTACATATTTATTAGAACTGTTGCTTTCAGAAATATTTTGGCAACCATGCAAGAACAACGTCCAAAAGTTTCCTTGAAGAGTGACTAAATGGATTGATTTGAACAACTGCAGAAAATGTTATGCTTTTATGAAATTAATAGCTTGGATGCATTTTTAAAATGGAGTGATGATTGAACTGTGTACTCATATTAGCTAATCTGTGTGCAAGGAAGTCATCAGGCCATAGTAATACCAAGTGGATCTTTGATTATGTATGTGATTGCATGATTATATTTTGTGACTGTGATTGATTTATTATTTTTATTATTATCCGATTCATTCAAACACACTTGAGTGTATTCATGCGATCTATACACTCGAGTGTATTATATATATATATGTGTATATATATATATATATATATATATATATATATATATATATATATATTTGAGTGTACAGATCACGCCATACACCCCAATGGTGTTTGCCTATCTAGACCATGTTTTTATAAAATTTAATCCATTGATTTTCATGGTTACAATAATAACAGGTCACATACAAAATTTGAACTCATTTGGATGAGTGTAAGTCACTCATCTAAGGGCAACAAAATCGACGCACAAAACTAATTTAAAATATATGATTTTTGCCTCCTTTAGATGCATGACCTATAAGTGTCCAAATGAGCTAAAATTTATTATATAATATGTTATTATGATAATTAAAAAGAATAATGGTTTAGATTTTTCAAAAATTTATTACATTTTCAAAAATGACTGAGGTGTATGGTGCCTCCGGTACACTAGCCTGACTATATATATATATATATATATATATATATATATATAGAGAGAGAGAGAGAGAGAGAGAGAGTTAGTTTATATTACCGGTCCGGGTAAGTTTTATATCTACCCCACCGAAGAAATTCGCGGATCCTGCACTATCCGATTAAATCACCGACAACTGACTCCGCATTTCGCGGTTATCCATAAAGGAATCAACTTGCAGTCTCCACTCTCTAGTGGAGCAATGAAGGACACCACCAAGCTACACGACCGTCAAGCTCAACTTCCAAAAGCTTATCGCAACAGCGAAAAACGCAATGTGATTGTTCTCCTTCTATGCAGTCGAGCTTTTTGTTGGGGTTCGCCGCCAGCACTGCCGCTAACGCGTTGGCATTCATAAAGTTTGGCCTGAAGGACGTGCTGAACAGAGGCACACAGAACGCCTGAAGATTGATCGTCAATGACCGGGGCTGCAAGAGGATGTACCTAACCCTGCCGACAAGCATGAGGTCAAGGAGGAATTGGGCGAGTACGGCCAGGAAGTAGAATTAGCACCGGTGATTAGAGGCGTAGCTAGAGGAGGGGCTACCGGGGCTGAAGCCCCCCCCCCCTCTAAAAAATATTTTTATTATTACTATGATACCATGTACATATTTATATTTTGTACAAAATATATATTACACTGTACAAAATATGACTTTTAATTTTATAATTTTAGTCAATCCTATCATACTTCTTTGTATGAACTACTTAATGGTTAAACTTAATATATTTGTGGATTGTGTCTTATATACTCACAAATTATAAAATTTACTGTCCTAATAGTTATGTCATCAATTATAAGTTTAAGAAATCATATATTTGGTTTCTATCCTACTAAAATTTTCTTAATAGTTTCATATTAACTGTGTTAAGACTTACACAAATTGTCTCCCCTACTTGAATGTGAATCTCTATAAGACTAGGGGGTATGTACCCTTAAAAGATGAAAATGGTTATACAAAATAAAGTTTATAAAAATATATCATGTATCATGTTGACCTATTAACTGAAATTTGATGTAATATAGTTGACTTATTAATTAAAAAATATTATTAGCTATAAATTGAGTAAGTATAATTATATACCATTGAGAAAAATTGATAACCATACATGCACAACTATCACCTTCTATTTATATATTTTTCTTTCAAACTTTTATTAATCAATCACTCTCAAATTAAGAAATGATCTATATTACTATATAGAACTAAATCCAAATAATATTTATTGTTACATAGTATTTCACAAACTTTTTTAGTTACATAAGATTTAGATACTATAAGTTTTAAGACAAATAACAATTATTACAAATTTACAAGAACTTGAGAAGATAATGATAATATTTCTATCTATAAAAGAAAAGAAGATGATTGAATTAGCATAAGGTAAAAAAAGACTAGAGAAAAATATATAAATCGTGGGTTAAGAAAGAGAAGAAAATGTGCAAAAATCTATCTAGTAAATATAACTTTAATCAAATGGAGAGAGAAAAATGAGGATGGCATGTAAAATGGAAGTTAATAAAAATATATAATTTTTTTTCATATATCTCTTCAACTTTTAAATAAAAACTACGCATGGATCTTTCCTCTTCTTTCACTTCACTTTTTATTTCCCAATGCGCTTCTCCATCATATGTTGTTCATACAACCACATTAAATGTTTTCCTTCTTCTTTCTTTGTGAAGTTTCCTTCAACTGATTATTGTGTCAAGATCTTATAATATACCAAGTACATTATACTTATATCTTTTATAGTATAATATTTGACTGCTATAATTTTTTTGGGTCTTCCAGTATGACATCATCCACTAAATGATGTCATATTATATTTTAATGCTTGTTCTCCACTTAAAAGATGATTTTGTTCCCATTTTTAGTATATCTATTATTTTCTTACACATTGCCAATTGTATGCACATTGCACTGATCAAGTGATCATGAATTATGATTATATTGTTGATCATCTACTTGTTTAATATGAAAGACATTACAAATAATGTGTTAGTTATGACCGTAGATATTTAAACAAATTTATTATTTTGCATAGTGAATTTTATCATTTCAATTATTTTAGATTTTTTTACAAATAGCTTATTTTATATGTTGGAGACAATGAGACACTTATTAGGTGTATTTTTCTTTTTATTTTTCTCATCGTCACTACTCATAGTAATTCAGCCCCCCCTGTGGTAGATATCTGGATCCGCGACTGTCAATGATGCTTGCAGCATGCGCCACGGTGACTGTGCGAGGGGGTAAACAGGACCGTTGGCGCGGTGGGGATAGCAATTGGGCTTGCTATATGCGGAAGAGTTGTCGTTGTTGCTGTGTAGACTGAATGTAGTGGGTGGTGCGTTACTGCAAAATGAGGTTGTTGTGTTTGCTGGAATTCCCCTGATGATTGTTGTAATGGAGCAGGGTACTTACTTCATAGGACATTGCTTCTGGTAAGGCAACGATCTATGCATACCTTGTGGAACTGATGCCTACAACTCACACGGCGGCCATGTTGGTAGGGAGGTACTGTAGCATGTACAACAATTAATGCTGCTTCTAGATTCTACACTGCTTGTAGCACTGATTGAGTTTCTTGAAGTGTAATTTGTCCCCCAAATACTCCAGTTGTGTGAGATGTAATTTTTCATGTAATGCACAATTTATGTTGTTTCAACAAATTTTTCACAAGTTAGTGTTTTCAGTTTAGCCAGTTAGGCTTGGGTTTGTTTATCTTTGTTCTATTGATGTATATAGAGCATACGAAAAAGATAGACATTGTACTTATCATATTCACCCAATGGAAAAGGTGAGGTAAGATCGAATCATGAACAAAAAAAATCTATTTGTCGAGATGTAACCTAAACCAATCTTGCTAAAACCAAAATTCAGGTAGAAGCCTGACTGCTTGAGTGAGGTGTCTATACAAAGGCGATGGGAGTGATAATATCATGTTTCATCTTTTTTATTGAATTCTAACTTTCACATGAATTTCTTTCATATAGAAGTGGGTCTACTTTAGCAATACCAAAATAGTAGTTCCCCTGCCGTCAGTCACACCAATGTTTTAGTCTTAGGAATAACTTTGATTCTTAGACAAGATTTGGAATGGTAAAATAATAATACTTGTAATTATATTCTTCTATGTGATATATATATATATATAAAAATTCTTGTGTATATGCATGCATATAATACAACGTTTTTCTTCATGTTCATGTAATTGTGTTTATTATTTTGTCATGGTTTTAGTAAATTTTTATAAGATCAATATGTAGTCTAACCCATTTAATTTTTATTTAATTCAATTTGTTGTTTACTTTCTATAATTATTCGTTGTTTTTGGCGAATAATAGTTCCATTTGATGAAGTATACTTACTTTTTTGTGTTGTATTTCTTTATGTATCAAATGGTTACATTTTGTACAATCAATATATTCAAAAAAATACTTTTTCTATTTTGTTCTATAATCAATAATAAAAATATATCCTTGATTTCGTTTTACCATTTTGAATAACTTATTCCAGCATCCACATAGAGGTACTTCCCCCACTAAACATCAAGGAGGACCTCAGATAAATCAAGTATGTATTCTCAACAAGATGAGGACATTGAATGAGAAGAAAATGGTGTCTCGGGGTTCCAGCATCATGGCACTTTGAACTGCGACAATCATTGGGAAGATTAATTATATTCAATGCAATCAATTACAAATCCGGTCCTTATTATGTGCGATGGATGTATATTTTTGTTTAGCTGAAGAGATAGAGTGCAACCAATTGTAAATTGGTTGAAGAATGGAATTACTTATCTTGTTCAACTCGTCAAGGTGCGACACTTATCGGTCCTCTCATTTTCAGTTAGTGTCAGATCCCTCATCATTCTCTTCCTGGTTGACAAGCTTAGAAACCTTCTTTAAATAGCTAGCATGTGGCAAAGCTCTCCTCACTCTCATGTTTCTTGACGGGCTCGAGAGTGTGGTTGTCAAAAATGAGGAACACATTAGTTGGAAATGTATATGTACATAATTTTTTTAACATACAAGAGAAATGTTTTTATTACTTTCAATAATAATTTGTTACTTTTCATGATCCAGTGTTACATTTTGTACCAAATATATACTTTTTACACCAAAGAGTTACTTTGTTTACCACATAGGTACTTTTTCTACCACATAGTTACTATTGGTGAATTTATATTGCTCATGTATTGTAGTTATATTCATTTTCATTTTCATTTTATACAATGTTATCTTTTGGTTACATATTTTTACGTGTGTGTCACAAAGACTAACTACAATAAAAAAGTCCACTTAAGATTGTCCATGGACCTTGTAGTTTGTTGCTAACTTTATCTGTATTGGCTCCCTCCTACTGACCTTAATGCTATGAGTACCTCCATTCTCTATATTTTATTTGTTACTTTTAGTGCATAATCCTCACTTTTTGAGCTATATATATACTATATAGTGCAATATAGTTACTTTGAATATAATATGGTTACTTTTGGTAAATAGTAGTATTTTCATACTCAAAAGAATAACACTATCATGAGTTATCGACTTACACAAAGACACCATTCTTGATCTGTGAAGGCCCAAGCCTGAGGTCCCAATGCAACAACATTGAAACTAGAGTTGAGTTGTGGAAGAATGACTCAAGGTGATTTGGTACTAGCATTGAATGTTATGTTTTGTAGAAAAACTAGTACATCTTCATCCATGGTAAAATTAACTCCTAATTACTCCTCACCATGGACCTTAATTGTAGCATCTCTAACTTCTTCATGATTGCTCATGCATTAGAATACAAAATATGATCATCGAAAGTAACAAATCGATTATTGAAAGTAATATATAATGTAGATCATGTCTATAATTTATGCATGACCAATAGTAATAACAACATATTAATATGATACAATCGGTGTCGATCAACAGTATCATCCTACACAATTGGGTAGACCGAGAGTTTTTGGGAGAGGAAAATAACATGAATTGTGGTGATGGGATGTACACATAGTGCAATGAAGTATGACATTAATGAGTAACTTTTTGACACATAAAGTAATATTTGATCACAAAAAAGTTACTATTTGATACCTAAAGTAAAATGTGATCATAAAAAGTAATTATTTGACACAATAAGTAACAATTTTCTTATCATCAAAACTGAGCCAAGACAAATGAAATCAAAAGTAGAGCACAAGGTACATAGTTGGTTTTAGGGAACTTCCTGGCCCATTTAGTTGCCAAGATTACATACACAATCAGTGATATCATCATATAATTGATTGCAATCTTCTTCAAAATGGATTGCACATAATATAACACGAATTCATGCACGTGTGTTGTGCCCATTGTTCCGAACATGCTCACTAAAAATTAGAGCCTTAGTATCAATTGGTTACTTCATATGAGACATTGTTACTTTATATGATAAATAGTTACTTTCCCGACCAAACAGTTACTTTCTGCACCCCACAGTTACTTTCCAGACCAAATAGTTACTTTCAACACCCCTTAATTACTTTCTATTGATGAAATCATTAGCGCCATAGTATAAATGAATTAGCATAAGTTGACAATCTATGGATGTCACACATCTGAATCTCTATTTGCCGGTTGTACACTTATACTAGTCAATGTCGTAGGCAAGGTTGCAATGTATTCTTTAATTCAATCATTTTGTACTCCGCATCAGCCAAACGCCACTTTTGACAGCATTTCCTTTGTCATGCTAATACTTCAAATGCAACTCGATTGAACTTGTTGCTAAGTTCCTGTTTAGGTGCTAGACGATACATTGAGCTCCTTTTATAAAATCCTCCTCTACTTTTGTATGTTGACTCATCTAGAGGTCCCTCTTTGGAGGAAACACCCCTAAATTGTCAGTAAGACTCGTTAGATCATCATGCTCACTCCTGCGATCTGTGTCCCATCTACCCACACTTTTATTTTCTCAACTTTCTCTACACACTTGCTCCGTTCCGGGGACACAATGCCCCAGTGGTTGTTTCCTCAGCCGCGAATCCAAGGACAAGGGATATAGTCGTGTACAAGAAATTCATCTGAATCAGGAAACTCTCAGCGTTGTGGGTGGACTCTAACTTTCATTGATGGAACGACGAGGGTCCTCAGGCCAGCGCTCCAAGAGTACAAAGTCACTTTCTGATTCATGACCATTGATCAAGCCGTAGCCCGACCGTGGATAGGAGGCATAAGGCAAGGAGGGTGAAGTCTCTCACCGAGATTAGGACAGTGAGTTTACCAGGATTTTTTCTCCCAGCAACCAGGTACTGCCTCTGCAACAAATAGGGACAATCTGTCTTTCACTGCTAGGTGCAAGCACTTGGTTGAGCTCACCGGCACAACCATTTTTTTCTTTTGCAAACACCGTATCTATGTCCTTGTCCATCTCACAATGAGAAACTCAGAAAAAATCTTTAGAAATACAACTCAACAAAAGGGCCAAAATGAAGAAAAACATGTGAACTTTGGGTCCTCCAACATCCAACGATGACACACCTACTACAGATAAGCTACGGCTGAGGTCGAGGTTTCAAGACAGTGAGGAGAACACCCAAGGGGCAGTAGGGACATCAAGGCCCACGGTGGCATTGGCCGAGAATTGAGGGAGAATGAGAGATAACAAGAACAGATGATTTGGGACTGCAGACATGCGAAACAGGATGCAAGAGTCGCTGATATTGGATATATTTACAACGGGTGCCACACCTTTTTAAGGAATAGGTATAAATACCCACGGGGCGATTGAGTATATATATATATATATATATATATATATTAGCAATCCATTGAGAAACATCCTACAGTGAGAGCATGAGAGACATTTGAATAACTACAAATTAGTAACTATTTTTTAAAATCCAACCATATAGTTGGAAAAAGCATCATTTCATTTACCTTGTCACAAAAAATCATTACAATCAAACATTGTTTACATGTACATATGAACAATATACACTTTTAACATCTAAAATTCAATATACAGCGTTGAAAAATATTTGATTGTTGTGAATGATCTACGAATTGGATGGTGATAAAATTTATAAGAAGGTAGGTGACACGCTTGAGCAGTGCATTAAACGCAAGTGCACGTATCGAAGTAATATAGGACTTGTGAGGCTCGAGTCAAACTCAGGAAAATGTAAATTCCAGTTGACTACTACTAACTAGTCGCGATCAGCTAGACCGGTTGGAAAAATTGATTGTTGGTTTTGAAACAAAAATAAAAGAAAAATAAAAACAAAACAAAGGGAGAATGGAAGTGAGCATTGATTAAATGTTTAGTTCAATCAAATGGGATGGGAATCCTTAGGGTTACGGTTTTACCACGAGGTCTCGCTGCATTCGATTCTACATAGTTAACATAATTTGTACCTTATCCCTGATTTTGGCATGTAGTCAGAATTGCTTGCTTCCACAATACAATGCACTACCTAGTTCTAGGTCAGTTCCACACTAGTAGTAACTTATATCCTAAATCTAAGTGCTTTAATGAATTCTCTGGGTATCCACCATTAATCGTACATTACCTTGTCTAAGGAATTTATTAGTTAATGTGTTAATCGTGCCTTTTCAACCACTCATCCTCCATTAAGAGCAATTAACAATATTACAAATTAACTATGGTGATCAATCATAGCAAATTGCGATAAAAACACGATAACATATCATGGAGATTGAGACAAATTATGATAATTAATGTAAAATTGTCATACAACGATTCCCCGGGCTACTCCCGGTCATATGGTAAATGGGGATTAGCCCTGTATGTTCATCTCAATGATACACATGGAGAAGAAAGAGGAAATCATAGGGAAATGAATGAAAATATGATGTAACCCCTGAAATGGAGAAGATCTGGATGATCCTCGATGCGAGAAGCACGTTCTACAACCTTTCAGTGGTAGAATCGTGCGGCTCTGGAATCTCCCGAGACGTAGCTCTAGGCTCCGTTCTTTGCTCTCCTTTCTCCAGGACTTGTGCGGCTGAGTACAACGTGATTCTTAGGTCTGGGCCATCTTTTCTTAGGTATAGGTATGACTTACGGTCGCCAAAAGATTGTAGCCATTCGATTATGGAAATTCTGGGCGAAATCCTGATCTGACGGCGTCGATACCATCGACGGGGTGTCGATGGTATCGACACCTTAGAGATCGCTTCCATCACTAGAAATTGGGATCAACCTGGAAGCATTTTGATACTATGGACCAGAGCGTCGACAGTATCGATGGGTCGATTTTCTTTCTACTGAGCTAATTTTGATACCATCGATGGGGTGTCAATGGTATCGACTTGGATGCTTTCCCTCTGGTCTGGTTACTATCGCCATGTTGATGGTATCGACGGACATGTCGATGGTATCAATAGGCTCTGGGATACAAAGTACCTGAAATAGAGAGAAAAACACAAGTCAATCCATGGAATTTCATAATTCATTCAAAATAGGAAAAAATAATATAGTTTTTATGCATACAATGATTATAGGCTAAAGGAAATGAATCATGCCATTATAGTCATAAAGATGACAAATGAACGCATAAAACAAGTGCAAAATTAGCCTATAAATGTGACTCAAAAACCCAGTATCAAACTCTCCTAAGCTTGAATCGTGCTCGTCCTCGAGCACAAAACTATAAAATCTGATTGAGAGGGTCAACTAAAAAACATAATCACATAAATGATATCTCAGTATGATTCCCATCTACAAAACACATATTGGCCCTTACCAATCACGGAATGATAACTACCCTTTAGGCGACAATAATCATTCATGAAAGATTCCCATCCCAAGATCACGAACACTATCAAGTAAAGCAGTTAATATAATAAAACCCTCAGGTTCAGGCTTGGTGCATCTTGTGATCTTCTATCTACATTGCTCCTTTTCTCTAACTACCATATAAATGGAAGCAGCTCTCCTGATATACATAAATTGAGGATAAAAATCGTGGGTGGCCTACCACTTAGAGCAATGGGTGGATGAAATAGGTGGCTGTGGAAGAAATGGAAGCACGGTACAGTCGATCATGCGAAAAACAAAAATGACCTATCATGATGTGAATGCAGATGAAAATGTCCTAATGCTACATTTTTGGTGGAATGGTGCATGCACTATTATTCCATCTCAAGGTGAGATGGAATATCTAATAAAACTACACAATGTGCTTGTTCATCCTAAAATGCAGGTGAGAACATGTTCCTTTCTCCCTCTTATTCATACCTACTTCTCAATCTTTTTTTTCTTTTCTCTTTTTTTTTCATTTTTTTAAACCCTCATTTTCATAAATGGCAATGTATTATTTGTTGGGCTTCCTTCTTTTTGCATAATTTGTACATTTGATGCATTCTATTCATGGGGTATGGAACAAGTTCACCACCTATAATGTTTTCAGAAGAACATAAAACACATGACATACTGTATGCTCAAAAGAGGTGAATGCAACTACCATGACATGCACCTAAGGATAATGTGCATTTATAACTACTCTCTACTTCTTTTTTTATATATGCAAAACTATGTACCAATAGCTATAATGCACTACCTATCTACATGTAATGCAATCAAAAGTAAAAGACAGTAATGTGCTCCCAATTCTTATGGTGGAGTATGAATGCAATTGCGGTGGTTCAAATCACAAGACTAATTGATAGAACCTTCAGAAAGAATTATATCTCCATCCTTACTGACTTGTGTACCAATTAATCAAGGGATTTCTCTCTCTCACTTTAAATTAAAGTCATGTTATCATTTGGTTGGTTTAGGCTCAACATCCATATCAATACTCTTAACATGAACCATAAAGATACACAATCATGTTCATATGTTTTCAAGTTGACCTACCCAATGAGTTTCACAAGTGATATCCTTAAGTTCTCACAAGACAAGCTTACAATTTCTTAAAGAGTTTTCATTAAAATTCATTCTCTCACAAACCCCCAAGTGAAAACATCGAGAGATGACATGCAATTAAATTAGACTCCACTGATTACACTAGATAGATAGTGGATCCTAGAAAATAGTAAATCTAGCAATTATGAAAACTAAGACGTAGAAATATGAAAATTGCAAAAACAAACAAAAGATGAAATAAAATAAAGAAAAACTAGATAGATGTTATTCCAGCACCACCCCTAAGCTTGAACTCAACTATGGTCTCATAGTCGAAATCCAGACTTAAGAGGTGGAACAGTGATACCCCTTTACTACTCTGGTGGTGGGTGTGACTGGTATTGATTGCCGCTGGGATACCAAGTAGGATAATGCCCCTGGAATGACATGTCAGATGGGGGCATCAGTGGTGGCTGTCTCCAGTAATGGTCGTAGAAAGGCTGCTGCTACATCTCCATCCTATGCAACCTATTGTGGATGTTTTCTTGGTTAGTGAGGAGGAGGCGCTCATTCTCATAGATGGCTTGTTGATTCTCAAACAGCCTATTCATCCTCTCTTGAATTCCCACAAAAGAAGCAGTGTGATGGTGCCGCATTTGCTGAATGTCCTTCAACATGGTATACATACCCTGCATTGAATAGGCATCCTCTCCACCTTGAGAGGTTTGTGGTAGCACTAGTTGGGAAGAAGACAATGCTTCAAAGTGTCATGGTCGCTTTCGCAGAGCAACTCGTCGTCAAAGGGGGATAGTGGCTTCCTTCTCCTCTTCATCATCATCATCACCCTCTTGCTTTGCTTCTTTGGCTTATTGTTCTTCTTCATATTCATCAACATCAATGATGGGCCACCTGTAGTTTTGGCCAGGCCTGAGGTTGAAGGTAGGGTCGGATAGTTCTGTCCTATGAAAAATACCTCCCACGTGGCAAGTAGCATAGACAGTGCCATGGCGGGCTTCGAGGAGGCCCGCGTTCACAAAGTGCCTCAGATTAAGTGTATTCTTGCATTCCAACTTGGGTAGCCCAGATAGATCTAGGCCAAGATGCATGGCAATCAGAGTGATTAGACCCCCAAAATAAATTGGGGCCCTGCGAGAAGTGTTCCTCTTGACCGCCATGACACGCATGAGGAAGGAGGCTCCAAAGTTGATACATTTACTCTCCAGTAGACTATCGAGGAAGAACAGATCTGTCTCCTAAAATTTTCTTTGAGACAGTTTGGATCTTGCCAAGAAGGTGCTTGATAAAATCTGGTGCAAGACCTTGATAAATGGATGCTCAAAATCATCTATAGAGGCATTGTGTCCACTGATCGAGTACCCCTCTGATATAGTAACTAACGCCGAAACCATGGTGTCGTAATTGGCATTGTGTGGGGCTGGCGGAGGTCTCTATGGGCCCACCCATAAATTGCATTAAACTCACGAAGGGTCATTGTATAATCCTTGTTGTAGAGGCAAAAATACACACACCCTCTTTCCATTCCGTCTACACTGGTTGTAACTCATTGGGGATGACACAGATGTCTAGCGACGCCATAAATTCTATGACAATCTCCTTGTGAGTTGGCCACCCACTGAAAAATGGATGACCGTCAGTGTGATCATGACATAACATTGGGGACTCGCTCAATTGCCCCTGAAGCACATAGGCCATGTTGGCCTCAAATCCCAGATCCTTGATTAATTACCGATCTCCATACCTGGTTGGCTCGATGGAGCACTTCCATAGCTCTTCGTACACCTTTTTGACCTATGGTGATGGGTGGACTACCCTTGGGTGAGGGACTAGTCCTTGTGATGGGGTAGGTAGGGTAGGTGGGGCATCACTAGACGATGAAGCTCCATATCTCACCATTGTTGCAAAGGGCAACTAGTGAGAGAGAAAGAGATTTAGAAAGGAGCTCGGAGAAGATGGTCTGTGAAGATTGGAGAAGACGGAGATTCACAAAGTCGATGGAGACACTCAGGGAAGACCGTTGGTGAAGATCACTGTAGCTCCTGGGTGCTTGGAGATGCTAGGGTTTGGATATGGAGAATATGAACTTGAATGTGTGAGTTAGAATGAAGAACTACATCCACTTTTATAAGGGATGGCCGCCACTACTGTCGGGGCGTCGATACCATCGACAGGTCATCAATAGTATCGACGACTGGCAGAATCCATCTCTCACTGCTATCGAAGGCTCTTGATGGCTGGATGTGGGGGCCCGAATCGCTAAGGTGTCGATGGTAGTGACGGAATGTCAATACCATCGACAGTGCCCAAAGATCATCAATTTGGACCATTTATGGAGACGCTCAGATCGTTGACGCGTCCGTCGATACCATCGACTATGTGTCGATAGTATCGACACCTGTGAATGCTGCTGACCCTCACGAGGTGTTGGCGCTACTCTTTCCTGATGGTGTGTCGATACCATCAACTAGAGTGTCGATAGTATCAACATTGTTGAGACAAACCAGTCTAAAAATCTCCAGAAATATCACGACCATCGACAGAGCCATCGATACTATCGACCTTCTCTAGTCTCGATCCTCTTTTGCACTGTTCTAGTGGCAATACTATCGATGGGGCTGTCGATACTATTGACGGAATGAAATTTCAGTGGCTGCTTTGTTTTTATAGACTCGATACTCACGACACAAGTGTCGATAGTATCGAAATCCTCCCAGTCCTGCACACTCAACAAACACATCAGGATATCATTTTTATAAACTAACTACAACAGTAATAAAAACTATCGATAGGGTGTCGATGATATCAACTTGGATGCTTTCCCTCCAGCCTGGTTACTGTCACCATGTCGATATTATCGACGGACCTGTCGATGGTATCGACAGGTTCTGGGATACAAAGTACCTGAAACAGATAGCAAAACACAAGTCAATCCATGGAATTTCATAATTCTTTAAAATAGGAAAAAATAATATAGAAATGATTATAGGCTAAAGGAAATGAATCATGCCATTATAGTCATAAAGATGACAACTAAACGCATAAAACAAGTGCAAAATTAGCCTAGAAATGCGACTCAAAAACCCTACATCAGTAGATATTAAAGTATACTTGTAATATGTACGATTTTATTATGAAAAATTGATCTACATGGAGAGTTATTCAAATCCCTCTCATTCTCTCAGTAGATATGTTTCTCACTGGATCTTTGCTGTATATATATATATATATATATATATATATATATATATATATATATATATATATATATATATATATATATATATATATATATATACACAATTAAATTAATAACCATTGATGCTAATAACTCAATTTATCTGTTTATTATTTTACGAGAATTTTTTAAATGAGACGTCTATAATATCCTCAATGATATGTTATAATATGTATATGTCCTTATCTGAGCGTATTGTATAATTTGTATGACTGAGATCCAGAGTTTCTAGTAAATGATTAATAGGATATTATACATAACAGTACATACATCTTGGTAATGTCGCTTCCTTCAAGTGAAGGAAAATTATAGAAGTTGAATTGTGTCTATCGTGTTAAACACCCATGTACTTTCGGTGATACATATAATGGGGAAGTACTAGTATGCTCCAATGCAATATTTGTGTGTTCAAGCTATCTCATAATCAGAAGTTAATGGTATTTTTTAGTGCTCGAATGCAACAATTGTCTATCAACATATTCCCATTAATTAAAGTTTATTGGATTCATAATGAAAATTTTATTTTGGTTAATAAAACCAAGTCATCTATAATCCCAAATCAACCATCTTGTTTCCCTGTTATTTAATGTAATTGTGATATAAACTATAATTGACTCCATGTGGACTCTACCTAAACCTACACTGCGTCTGATGAGGGTTACACTGTGTGTTATAGAGTAATAACATGGATTGTACACTTTTATGTCGGTCAATATCACTCAGTAGAATTCCAATAAGCATGTTTGGGATGAGATGTCATAGGGTAGAAAGACACAATATTTAAAAAATGATGAACGAAATCAATTGGAATTGCATCTAAGATTGAGGCAAAATATACAATATGTAAAGTGTAGAGAGAATGATTTTCACGGGATCCATCCATTCTCAGACAACATATGAATGATTTGAAAAATGATCAATTAGTTACCAGATGATGAATTCTATATTGAATCTTAAAATTTAATCAAGAGCAAATCGTTTCACGTTTAGCTATAGTTGGTTTTTGCAAACATGTTATAATTAAGATCAATTAGAACAAGACAATGCAATTTCCATGATAAAAAATAGATGAAATAATTTTCAGACAAGCTATTGAGATCTAAATTTAAAATTTAATATTATATCCTAAGGCTTGACAAACTATAAGATCAAAAGCAAATGAAGAGGTTCCAGAACTAGTAGCTTTATTATAAGCTAGTAGCACATGACGGTCTTTGCAAATTCTTACCGTCTGAATCTTTTGGGCATATTATAAAGTTTGTTCTAGAGGAAGTATCGTACAAGATAGAACAATGGACCAAAAACTGGAAGGAAAGGGAACTAGGATTTTCTTTCTCCTCCAACTATGCACTTAATGAATCATGATGGAGTACTTTTGATGTGACAACATATATAATCATGAATTAGATGTTTGAAATCACATATTGTTTATTTGTTGAGATATAGTTGATTAATTGTAATTTTGAACTTGAATATATAAGGTGGACAAAAAACCAAAATAGCACACTTTAATAAAAATAAGTACTCAAATAGCACCAAAGACATCTTAATTCCCGAAATAGCCCACTTTCTTGGGAAAGTGCCAAGACTTTTGGCGTTTTACTGTTTGTGGGACCAAAAGCGCCAAAAAAATGGCATTTTCAGTTGAAAGCGCCAAAAAAATGGTGTTTTCAGTTGAAAGCGCCAAAAAAATGGCGTTTTCAGTTGAAAAAGCCAAAAAGTAGGCATTTTTTTAACGCTTTTACATGAAAAAGCCTAGTTTTTGGCGTTTTCAGGTGAAAATGCCATTTTTTTGGCGCTTTCAACTGAAAACACCATTTTTTTGGCACTTTTGGTCCCGGAAACAGTAAAATGCCAAAAGTGTTGGTGCTTTCTCACGAAAGTGGCCTACTTCAGGAATTAAGATGGGTTTGGTGCTATTTCAGTACATATTTTTTATCAAAGTGTGCTATTTTGGTTTTTTGTCCATATAATGTTGAGTGACTTAATAGTCATTTATGGAGTTTTGAATTTTTTTAGAAAAAAAATCTTTATCTTGATCTAAAATTTTGTCCATGATATAGAGGGTGAAAATACAATGATGAAGATTTCACTCAAATCGGAGGTCCAATCACGAAGATATAGCCTTTGCAAAGTTGCCTCTTTTCTAGCCCTTTTCACCTTTTTTTTGCTCTTTTTCCTTACCTTGGTGGGCCTCGACCCTCTTTCTTTCTCTTCGGCTCATCCCATCCTCACTCTCAGCAATTTGACATGTGCTAAGGGGGGAGCTCCCAGTCGCATGATTGCTAGCCCATGGATCGGGGGTGATCTGACGGTTGGGGAATCATCCCTAAACTTGCACCAAAGTCAAGCACTTATGTCTGCGACCTCCTAATTTTTGGGGCTTTTGACTTGTTTCTCATTCAAAATGATCACTAATCTTCTCTTCTTGGTCCTCCCAACCTCACCCCTACTTTGTTCTAGTGAAATGGGCTATGGGAGGGGCATGGGAGACCCCTCCATTCTTGAATGACAACCATGATCACACCCATGATGGTGGGGCACATATAGCCCTCCTTGAGGCTACATTCTAAGCCCATCAATTTCGCATCACCTCACCCTTTTATTTTCCCATCTTCTCACTCTCTCTTGTCCCCTATACCTCGATGTAGCCCTTGTTTTTCTTCCTTGGAGCTCTCTAGTGCTTCCATGGAAGCAAGCTTTGGGGCTTTCCACCTTAGCCCTCTTTCATCCCCTTTTTCTCCAGATTTCTATCCAAGAGACTGAGCCAAGAACAAAAAGCTGCTTTTCAAGATCTCTCACAGTCTCCAGCCCATAGATCTCAGGTGCACTTTTGAGCTTCTCCGCCCAGCGTCCTTGTGCGACCTCAAGCGGATGGGCATGACCCGCTACACCGCGGGCCTACTAGAGTGGCGGTGCATAGCGGTAGCTGGAGACCTAGGACCTCTGGCTATCCCCATGAGATGCTGAGAGATGACCAGGGACCATGGTTGACTGGTCAATATGGCCCATGGTCAACCCACGGGCACCCAATAATAGAGTGCCACATCGCTCGCCCATCATGGTATAACATCCTTCTCTTCCTCTCTTGTATGAAAATATACTAGATTTTGCAAAAGTCATATTAAATGATTCCTTGGTCCAAATGAGACATGTTATATATGAAAATTTATCTACTCAAAGAGATCTATCCAATGTAACTGGTTTTTGTGTCTAATTGCATTCTTAGCTCCTGATATATGGAAAATGGAATCAAATACATCTCTTTTACATGATTAATGGTGAATAATGATCAACATTGATCATATCATGTACCCTCTTGCTTCTGATGATAATAAGTAGTAAAATATGATGTATTACAATATTTACTTCGAACTTGACCATGATTGGCCCTTATAATGACCCTACTTTATGAAATGTTCCTCTAATGACACTTAACATGATCTTTTGTGCTAAAATGATGATCTATGTGCACCAATATGATATTATAACCCTTGAATGTTCATAATCACCCCATATTAGTATTTGATAATGAATTCTTGATCCTTGAATCGAATTTTCACATACTTGATCTCTTTTGCAACTTAAAGATATGAAAAGTGACATTAAATGGGACATTTATGAACTTTAAAACTTGTGTTGATGTTGATCAAATATGTTCATCTTTAAACCTTGTGTTAATGTTGATCAAATATGTTCAAATCTACTTTATGAACACCATATTAGTAACTTTAAGATTTGAACACCTAAGCGCATTATGGATATATCTTGTTCCCTATTATGACTAAGTGACCTAAGCATGACATTGAAATTTGACCTAATGTGTATGTTGCTATATTATGATCTAACCTTGTATAAATGTCACCCTAATGGCCACACATGCTATTTTATGAGATTAAATCAATAACATATCGATCATTATGTCATGAAATCAATCTTGAACTCATGTGTACTCCAATGTTGACTATCTTGCTTAAAATTGACTCAATATGACTAGTTATGGCAATGTTGATTAAAAACTTGCTCAAATCTTATGATTTCACAATTAAGATCCATGAAACATATGTTTGAAATCCCTAATCTTGTTAGGATGTTTCACCCAAAGTCAAAATGATATATGATTCAATATGTAGCTTGATGATGATATTGCATGAATATTGGAGATGTCAAAATGGATCATCATAATATATGGGACTTAGATTAAGTGATACATCCACCCTTGATGAAAATCTTTAGATGACCTATGTCTTGTGATCTTAATCATATCACACTTGCTTGGAATGTCATGATATCTTGACCTATGTCTTGTGATGTTATCATATCACACTTTCTTGCAATGTCAGGATATCTTCATGGACTCTTTTCAAAGATCTAGTCATGTTGTATAATGCTAGTTTGCGCTTATCAAGGTATTCTTTATCCTCCTATTCGCCAGACTAGCAGTAATAAAATTACTTGTATGTATGAATTATAAGATGCTTGTCTTATATACTTGTTTGAGCTACATGTTCCCTATGACTGCTATGTTTCGGTCTTGATAACATATGTTGAACAAACTTGAAAACATAATTGAAGATGTCCATTATACAACCTTGTGTACTTGCATGTATTCTTGGGGTAAGGGCAAAAGGTTGGGTGTCCTACTTGAGTTGTCCTGATAGGACAGACCATGTTGATGCAATGGTTAGCTCTTGGCAATGGCCTTGAGGTCCCATACAAATAGGGTTAACTCTTGACGTTTAGTATTGTAGTCCCTTATGTTGAAATAGGGTAGCTAATCTTGATCATCCTCACAAACCCCTTCCTTTGAGAAGCTGGTCAAAGGCCTTATGATATTGTTAGTATAATAGAAATTAATATAAAACACGCTTGTATGTTAATAACTAAGTCTTTAAATGTTGTTGCTTCATTCTTTTTATCTACTTTATGCTTTTTTCCAAGCAATACATGTTCTTAAACCTACAATTTTATATGTTTGCCAGTGTTCCCAGCTCAGTTGTGCTGATGTGTACCCATTTTATGATTTTAGGTAATATGTACAATATGAATCTCTAATGATGATCAATGATTCTGCACTTATGATAATCTAGTCTTACTTTAATGATATATAATGACTTGCAAATGGAATACACACGATTGATATATGGGACCTAAGATCTTGTCAGGTATTAGTTTAGTATTCTTTTATGATTTTTTGACTCATACCTTAGTTGTTGTTTGTGGTTTTATTCATGCATATGTTATGTGATATATCCTATGGACGAACGCTCTGGTCATGTCGTCTTTGGATTTCTAGACATTAGGAGTGAGTATTTGGTTAACAAATAGTTTTGTGACAGATGGTATCAGAGCAATCATATATCCTCTATGTTTGTTTAATAACCCAATCTCGTATAAACCTTGGGAATACCTAAGTCCATAATGGTGAAGCTGATGTGTCTCAGCAGGTTACTACATGGGGGCCGATGGACCTCCTATCAGCCTAGCTTCCGTGGCTGGGGTCTCCCCTATATAGCTACGTGGCCGAAGTTAATCCAAGACTGGATTAATGATTTTTCCCTAAAAAGCTTAGAGAGTCTTTTGGCATCTCATCTCTTCATTAACAACTACCCTAAGACACCAATTAGATGATTATTAGATAGATTCTCATCTCCTCATGTGATCTCTCTTGTGACAATTAACCACATGATTCCTTGATTATGGGTATCTTATGGGGATATAAAATTCAAATGAATTGGTAAAAGTTGATTAAAATGATAATGATGCCATGATCTGGCTTGAATTTGAAAACTCGATTATGATTAATGAAAGTACTCTTGAAGCTAAGTACTCATGTGTAATATCTTAGATCATGTAAACTCAATTTTACCAAATATGACTCATGTGCTTCCTATGTTTGAGGTAAATGACAATGATCCTTAATATGATGAAATAAGGAGAACTCATGTGATACACCTCATTGTTGATGAGGTCCCTATAGATTAAGTCCATGTTGCCCCTATTGTTGATTAAACCTCAAACATGATTAAGAAAATCAACTTCCCCTATTATGATATGTATCATGATCATGCCTTGTAATGACTATGACTTTGGACTCTTGAAATCATGATAAAAGACTGCAATACAAGAGGTAAAATCCCCTACTGATTATAATGCCTCATTGTTAAACTCAATTTTAAATAATATGACAAATATGAGATATTGATCACACTTGATAATGCTCAAATTGTTGAAAGATCCTATATTGGCTTCTCTACTTTCATGTGTACACTTTTCTCTTAATTATGAAGAGAAGGGAACAATATTATGACCTCAAATATATGAAATTTCGAATCATGGTTTCTCTATTATGATAAATGATCTTTGATGTCATGACTATGTGAAACACAAATCAATAAATGATGTTCTACCTATTTTATAGACTTGATACTTCATGATTAATGAGGATAAATGTTCTATCTTAGAGTGTTAGTTTGTTTGATAACTACCATATCTTAGGTCACATCCCTATTATCATTGCCTCTAAATTTTCATATTGTTGATTATTTAGAGTTAGGAAAGGTAATCCCTTCCACACGATTATGACCTCTTGACCTAAGTCTGTAATAGGTCAAATCTTATGATAATATTGAAACTTGATACTGAATATCGATTTGATGATGATCTTGAAATATGATGATGTTGACTATAGCTTGAGGTTAAGTTTCCTAGAAGGACCTAGGTCTAGAACATTGATCAACCTTGAATACCATGATAATGGCATTGATGTTGATATCACAAAATATTTCTTGATTGTTGATTACAGATGAATGATCCCACCTATTGTCTAATAGGAATCGTGTACCCTAGCTTGGAGATCTTGGACCTATGACTTTTGTTTTCCATAATCATGACCCTTGATATTGATTTGCAAAATCTTGACTAATGATGACTCATCTTGATTTTGATTTGACTCCTATGACCACCCTATTTGGAACTTAAGATCACCCTCGATTTATGATTGATGACTTTCATGTTCCAAAATCTTGAATTTTTTTTAAAATGATGATTATGTTGATTCTCTTGATTTATGACCTAGGGATGAGCTCTCATGTGGACTAAGGTGGGACCTTCATTTGATTTTGGGCATGAAACCATGATGTTGAAATACGATGTTTGTCTCGAATGATGAAATATGAAATCTCAATCAAGGATGTATAACCCCACCTAGGGCTAATGTTGAAGCTAAAACCCAAAATGTTGGGATTTAAAGTCATACTTTACTCTTGAATCAAAGAGCCCTATTTTTTTGACCAAATTGGTGATCTCTCCAAATTTGTGATCTTTTGATGATCTTTTTTATCAGAGTAGAGCAATGGAAGAGTGGCTATGTTTGGATTTTGATGTTTGATATCTTGATATTGGAGTAATATTGATGGTTGACATATGATGTTGTTATATGTGAAGTTTTATGATGGATATGATATGGAATGTGAAGTCCCAATGTCATTTGAAGATTTGCCTAAATTTTGGGGACAAAATTTCTGTTATGGTGGGGAGGATGTAACAACCTGGATTTTCTCTCTCCTCCAACTATGCACTTAATGACTCATGATGAACTCTTTTTGAAGTGATGACATATCTAATCATGAACTAGATTTTTGGAATCACATATTGATCATTTGTTGAGATATAGTCGATTAATTGCACTTTTGAACTCGAATATATAATGTTGACTAACTTAATAGTTATTGATGGAGTTTTGAATTTTTTAAGACACAAAATCTTGATCTCAATCTCAAATCTTATCCATCAGATAGAGGGTGAAAGTTTGAATCCAATGGTGAAGAATTCTCTCAAATTGGAGGTCCAATGATGAAGATATGGCCTTTGCAAAATTGCCTCTTTTCTAGCCCATTGTCACCTTATTTTGCTCTTTTTCCTTGCCTTGCCAGGCCTCAGTCCTCTTCCTTTCTCTCAGGCTCAGCCCATCCTCACTCTCAGCAATATGACATGTGCTAAGGTGGGAGTCTCCTGACCGCAAGATTGCTAGCACATGGATCGGGGCTGATGGGACGATTGGGGAATCATGTCTGACCTATCACCAAAGTCAAGCACCTATGACTACAAGCCATGTCTAGGACACCCTAATTTTTGAAGCTTTTGAATTGTTTCTCATTCAACATCATCACAAATTTTCTCCCCTTGATCCTCCTGACCTCAACCCTACTTTGTTCTAGCAAAATGGGCTATGGGAGGGGCAAGGAAGACCCCTCCATCCTTGAATGACAGCCATGGCCACACCCATGATGGCCAGGCATATCCAACCCTCCTCGAGGCATTGTTTTAAGCCCATCCAGTTCACAACACCTCACCCTTTGATTTCCCCATATTTTTGCTCTCTCGTCTCCCCCAATGTCAATGTAGCCCTTCTTCTTCTTCTTGGATCTCACTAGTGCTGCCATGGCAGCAAGCTTTGGGGCTTTCCACCTTAGCCATCTTCGGTCCCCTTTTTCTCTAGATTCATATCCAAGAGACCAAGCCAAGTAAATACGACTACTTCTTGAGCTCTTTCACGATCTCCAACCCATAGATCTCAGGTGCTCTGGTGAGTTTATCCTCTGAGCGTCGTTGTGCGACCTCGAGCAGATGGGCATGGCCAGCCACACTATGGGCCTGCTGGAGTGGCGGTGTGCAGTGGTAGCTGGAGACCCGGGGCCTCTGGCTATTCCCATGGGGTGGTGAGCTACAACTAGGGACCATGGTTGACTGGTCAAGGTGGGCCAATGTTGACCTGCGGGAGCCCAATAATAGGGTGCCATGTCGCTCGCCCATCATGGTATAACATCCTTCTCTTCCTCTCTTTTATGAATATATAATAGATCTTGCAAAAATCATATTAAATGATTCATTGGTACTTATATATATATATATATATATATATATATAATATATATGAAAATTGATCTACTCGACGAGATCTATCCAATGCAACTTGGTTCAGTGTCTAATTCCATTCGTTGCTCCTGATATATTGATAATGGAATCAAATACATCTCTTTTACATGATTAATGGTAATTAATACTCAATCTTAATAATATCATGTACCCTCATTCTTTTGATGACCCTAATCAATAAATTATGATGTCTTATAATCTTTAATTCGAACTTGATCAAGATTGGCCCTTATAATGACCCTACTTTATGAAATGTTCCTCTAATGACACTTAACATTATCTTTTGTACTAAAATGATGATATATGTACGCCAATATGATGTTATGACCCTTGAATGTTTATAATCAATCCATATCAGTATTTGATAATGCATTCTTGATCCATGAATTGAATTTGCACATACTTGAACTCTTTCGCAACTTAATGATATGAAAAGTAACATTAAGTGGGACATTTATGAACTTTTCATGATGATTTTTAAACCTTGTGTTAATCGTGATCAAATATGTTCAAAGCTACTTTGTGAATACCATATTAGTAGCTTTAAGTTTTGAATACCTAAGTGCATTATGGATATATCTTGTGGCCTATTATGACTAAGTGACCAGAGCATGACATTGAAATTTGACCTAATGTGCATGTTGCTATATTATGATCTAACCCTACATAAATGTTACCCTAATAGTCACCCATTCTATTTTATGAGATAAAAATAGTAACTTGTCGATCATTATGTCAGCAAATCAATCTTGAACTCATGTGTACTCCAACGTTGACTATCTTGCATGACATTGACTCAATATGACTAGTTATAACAATGTTGATTAAAAGCTTTGCTCAAATCTTATGATTTCCCTATTAAGATCCATGAAAAATATGTTTGAAATCCCTGATCTTGTTAGGATGTTTCACCCTAAATCAAAATTATATATGATGTAGTATGTAGCTTGATGATGGATATTGCATGAATATTGGAGATTTCAAAATGGATCATCATAATGTATGGAACTTAGATTAAGTGAAACATCCACCCTTGATGAATATGTTTAGATGACCTATGTCTTGTGCTGTTAATCGTATTACACTTTCTTGCAATGTCAAGATTTCTTGATGGACTCTTTTCAAAGATCTAATAATGTTGTATAATGCTAGTTTTCTCTAATCGAGGTACACTTTATCCTCCTATTAGCCAGACTAGTAGTATTGAAATTGCTTGTATGTATGATTTATAAGATGCTTGTATTATTTACTTGTTTGAGTTACATATTAGCTATGACTACTATGTTTCAGTCTTGATTAAATATGTTGAACAAATTTGATTACATAATTTTAGATGTCCACTATACAACCTTGTGTACCTATCAGTATTCTTAGGGTAAGGGCACAAGGCAGGGTGTCCCACTTGAGTTGTCATGATAGTGCAAACCATGTTGATACAAGGGTTAGCTCTTGGCAATGGCCTTGAGGTCCCTTACAAATATGGTTAACTCTTGACGTTTAGTCTTCTATCCCCCCATGTTGAAATAGGGTAGCTAATCTTTAGCACCCTCACAGACCCCTTCCTTTGAGAAGCTGGTCAAAGGCCTTATGATATTGTTGGATTAATGGTAATGAACATAAAACACACTTGCATGCTAATAACATAGTCTTTAAATGTTGTTGCTTCATTCTCGTTATATACTTTATGCTTTTTCCAAGAAATATATATTCTTATACCTGTGATTTTATATGTTTGCCAGTGTACTCAGCACCATTGTGTTGATGTGTACCCATTTTATGATTTTAGGTAACATGTACACTATGAATCTCTAATGATGATCAATTCTTCGACACTTATGATAATTTTCTCATATTCTATTGATATATAATGACTTACAAATGGAATACACACAGTTGATATATGGGACCTAATATCTTTTTAGGTATTAGTTTAGCATTATTTTATGCTTTTTTATCTCACACCTTAGTTTCTATTTGTGGTTTTATTCATGCATATGTTATGTGGTCTATCCTATGTATGGACGCTCTGGTCCCCTTGCCTTTGGCTTTCTACCCATTATGAGTGAGGATTTGGGTAACAAATGGTTCTGTGACAGTCCTCTCTCTAGCTTTAAGAGAATACAAAGTCTGAAGATTTATACTGTATAATTTTGAGAGTGTCTGGAATGAGGGATGGCTATGTTTTATTTCAGCATACTAGAAGTGGGCAATTTGTGCATCAAATTTTTCCTAAATTGCAAAACACTACCTATAGCATATTATTTTGATCTACCATGCATCATTCCTCATAGATTATGGTATTCCATTGCATGTGTCACCTAGGTAGATCAGTCCAATCCCAATTCAAGTTTTCTTTTTTGAGTAATTTTTAACTTGCTTAATTTCTAATATTTTGTTCTAATTATTTTTTTTATTTAATTTTTTAGGGAAGTCAGGAGGCAATATTATTCATCCCGCCCTCCTCTTACGAGCAAATTTAAGCAAAGGGTACAATCACTAATAAGACCTTTAAAAGAAAACAAGGTAGTACTACTACCCTTACATTTATCCCTAAAAAGGAACTAATGAATATCAGTAGGAGGAGAACTATAGTGAGTATAATTCTCTAGCTGGTCTAAGTGTTTTTTGACAAGACAGTCGGCCATAGTGTTTTTTGTTCTAATTCCAAGATTGAATAATGATTGTTAAAACTAATTTTTATAACATAATAAAAAAGGACATAGAAAAGATTGTTGAGACATGGATTTGTATTTTAACTTTCCTTTATCCACACTTGATAGTGATGATGATTTTCAAAGAGATGATTAATATTAGTTCTTTATAGTAGAATTTTGAAAAATAGTTTGAATTTGGATAATTATTAGTGAAGTTATAAAATTAAAATTTTATACAAACAAATCATAATGTTTTAGTTTGAATCCATATTCCATGAGAACCTAGAGTATGATTATCCTTGTTTTAACACCAAGTAGGTAGAGAAGTGTCAAAGTTGATGGATTAAATGTGAAAAAAAAACTAATTATGGATAAAATTATGTGCAACATGGATGAAGAGGCTAATTTTTCTTGACCATGAATTAAGGAATTAATGGATATGTTTCTAAGATTCCACTTTGGGTGTCAAATATTTCTTGAAAGTTTCTTATTCTTGTAAAACTGCCAAGAAATATCTTTAAACTAAAACCCTTAACTATAACTAATGTTATCATATTTTTCAAGGTATATACATTGTAAAAATACAAGTTCAACAAACAACTATTTTTTATTTAACTCATTTATGTATTTGCAAAATGTCTGAACCATCTCCTCTTCCTATACATGAGAAGATGTTTTCAAGAATCATACATTGACCTACCAAAAGTAATTCAAAATTGATAAATTATATATGTCATTCATTGTAAACCAATTAAATATCAATGTTTTGTTACCAAAAAAATTATTCAAGTCAAACAAGTGGGATATTAATATGATAAGACAGTCAAACATAAAACAAATTGTTAGTTTTTTTTTTTGAAAAAAGTCAGGAGGCTATCTTATTCATCTCGCCCTCCCCTTGTAGGCGATAGAAACAAATTACAATCACTAATTAAGCATGCAGAAAAAAAACATGTTAGTACTACTACCATTAAATAGGTCTCTTGTTAGGAGATCCTGGATCTCATTAGGAGGGTATGTAGACTCTTATACCTCTAATTGTTTTTAAAGTGATATTTGGCCAAACCATCAACAACCTCATTACATCTTCTTCTAGTATAGGTCACCCGCCACTGGTTGCATCCCAAATTTACGATCCTATGAAGGTACTTAGCATATCGTGGATTATTTTCAATGGGTTTGGAAATAATCTTCACAATCATCTGGGAGTCATTTTCAAACTCATCTTTGAATCTGTGATTCACATATACTATTTCCAAAGCTAGACACACTGTGTTGAATTCTGATTCTGAAATCTCTGTAGAGCTGATCTTGGCAGCTACTCCTCCCATCCATCTACCTGTGGAGTCGCGTATCACAACATCACATACAGCCTAGTTATTTTTCACTACCACATCACAGTTAAACTTCACTATCCCCCTGGTCAGTTTCTCCCAACAAGCGATATCAGGTTGTGTGATCTCTATGGGCATCTTCCTGAAAGCTTCCTCCTGGGTTTGACATTCTTTTTAATGAAGTTCACTTGCTACATGGTATGTGTAAGTATGCTCTCAAATGTGTGCTTGTTTTGACATGTCCATATATGCCAATATGTAGTTAGAAACATGGTTTTCGTAGCATCATCCATCTTAAGTTGTTCATGCATCCATGTTTTGGTCTCTGTTGTACCAAACAACGATGACCTTTGGCTTTCCTAGAGGAGCTTCAACCAGACCTCCTTGGCGAACTCACATTCTCATATCACATGTAAAGTTGTTTCTATGAATCTGTTACATATGGGACAAGAGTCATTCCTAGTCATATGTATTTGGTAGCATCGTTTGTTTGTCAGTATAGCTTCGTGCATTAAGAGCCAGGCAAAAATTGTTAGTTGAATCATCCTACAAAAATAAAAATTAAATGCATATTGACATAATGACATTTTAGCTTTATTGCATCCTAACCCAATATCACTTAATCATACCCAAGTAACTAAAGAAAAATGAAAATTAATTCAAATTATTTATTCGTACTATTATATGTAACAAGATACTTTAAATCAAAATTTTGAATATATACTTACTTTATAAATTGTTTAATTATTAGCTATAACATTGAAAATAATTGAGAGAGAATGTAGTGGGACTGGCGATTCTACTATCTTAGACGCGATAATGATAGACACCACAATAGCTGACGACATGGGATGGGTGGAGAGGATGCTCATCGAGATGATTGTAATTCACGATATGTAATAGATTTGGATTACAATTTATGTCTTTGCATCGACAATGTAGTCATGGTGCTTATGTGTATGAGTTTATGATAAAGATATATAGTGAATCAATCCAACACTATTTCTTCAACTCAACAATCAATAAAAACAATATTGATGCAAGAGAGTTTCCCTAATGTAAGAGAAATGTATGACATATGGAAATTGTTTTAACAAAATAAAGGCATTTCTAATTGTGAGAACTTCATGTTGTTCTTTTGGATAAGAAATCACAAGATATAAGAAAAATCAACAAAGTAGGTTTATGCTAGATAATTTACCAAATCTCTTGAACCCATATGATATTTCCCTTGTATATGATAGTGGAGATCCTGAACTAGTGATTAACCTAGAAGTATATACTATATTATGAAAACTCTAGAATTTCTTGATGATTTTCAAGTTGGTTAGAAAGACCACAATCTATCTAACTCACTCTAGTCGTATTCTGTTGATGGGTGGAAACCAGGGTATGAAACACATATGAGTTAATTCATAAATATTTTGTTATCTAGTTGTCATGTGATGAAGATATGTAGAATGCCATGACAAGTGTGCCATGTTATATTATTGGGTGTTGTTTAACGGTATTATGATAGAATGAATTCTTCTTGCCAATTTTTGAGGGTTCCTTACAACATATTTTATTGGATGAGAATTGTAGATCTACCAATAGATCTTTATAATCATGTGATTTTTGATAAGATTGGAGAGATTATTATATTTCTTAAGGTCAAAAATCATACAAAAAATTGTATTAGGAGTTTCTTCGCTAAATTAGAGTTGTGATAGATACTATAAAACTATTGCATTAGTGGTTATTAATGGATATAGTTATCGTGTTGAATAGGAATGATTTCTAGTGATATGCCACATTTGTTATATGATAAATCATGATAAAATGATTGCAAGATATTAGTTCGAAACATATTTATTGAAACATCTACATCAACATACAAAATTGTTGGTGTTTTATGGTTTAAGAACTACAATCATCTTCAAAAATATTATTCTTGTAACACAATTCTTCCAATCCTACTACTAACTAGTACAAGAGTAAAAACAATATGATTAAGTTTGGAGTTCTAAATATGATGCTATGCACTATGATGATATCATATTATACATGATTCTTTATCTAATCATAAATATGTAACAACAAGGATCTTTTTTCGAGGAGCATAAACAAGCATAATTAGAAAGCAATGGGGCTATGGACACTGATTAAGATATAACAACAACTATAGTTGTTCAATCGTCAAAGTTGCAAGAATGATAACCCTACTCAGTAACAAGAAAAATGAAGTCATTTTTCCTAAGAGCATTAAGGAACATCATATGGAAATAGATCGAGATATCAATCAAGTTATGAATGAATTCATAGGAAAAGCAAAAGAAAAGTAACAATTTATCAAAAAATATATTAAAAATGAAACCCTAAAATCACCACTATTACCTACACTATCAGATACTAATCAACATACTTTAGTAGGGATGATGGGATGAGAAAATCAAAGAGTCAAAGTATGAGTGGAAAGTGGAAGTTGGCATCATATCATACCTAGAATCTGACAAGGAAAACAATACATAAATTGGCTAGTTATTTATTAAAGACAACTAGATGAAACATTGATTTTTGATGTAGATGACTATTGGAATAATATTATACACATATGCAAGTGTATCCGACTATTTGTAAGTGCCGAAGATATCACTCATGCTAGGACTTGTAGATTTTGATATCTAATAGAAAAAAAAATATACATGAAGTCAACAATTGATGTACAAATGATCATTTTTAAGTGGTACGTCATGAGTACATGGTAGAAAGTTTCTCTACGTAACATGGAAATGGATAAATAAGAAAATCTCTAGAGGAATATCAGCTAAAATATTACATATACAATTTTCAAGTCATGTTGTTATGTAAATAAATATGTAACATGTGTGATATACTGCTCCCAATGACATGTATTGTTACACTTCTAATCCCTTTTAGGAGAATTTTCTATGATCTATCTTATCCAAGAATAATTATTAATTTAAAAGTAAACCTAATATAGGTCAAAATTTAACTATTTACTTATATTATATACTACCTTATCAATTTATGTGGCATTTGTTATAATTATATATACATATTATTATAAAAAGTATATTTAAATTTTATATTGTTATTTAGTTAAGATAGTTATATGATTAAGTATAAGAAAAATTTATTTGATGGTACCCCATTTGTGCACCTTTCTAAAAAAGTGTACATGCACATCTACCTAAAAGGATGATCAACAAATATGTTATTCAGAGTCATTTTAAAACACAAATAATTTCAATGTGAGACCAAAATTGACCATAATTGGAAGATACCAATTTCATTATAATCATGTCAAATGTAAATTGGGTATATATTAGTGACATGTATATAGGTACATAATTATTTCTCATAGAGTAGGTTTTGATTTTGTGTAGAACATAGCTCAATTACTATGATACAAACGTACCAACTTTTGGTCTATTATATAGATTATGTATGTTCATAAAATCATCTCCGTCAGGAACCTATGTAGGAGTCTCACAAAATTGGGTCTAGGTTGGTTGTGAAACATGTAGGCGACCTAGATTTGCTAAATGTAAATATTGAACCTATGCCTAGATCAATAATTTATTTGGACTTATGTACTCAAAACTGACTCGTATTATAACACCTAAACCCAAAACCAAACCAAAATAGGTATTTTTGTTTTTTAATATCTTTTTTGATGAACCTATTCGTGATTTATATAAATGATATATTGTATATAATACAAATCCAAAATTATTGACTATTGTCTAATGTCAAAATTCTATTAAAAAAACCAACATTGTTTCATCTCTATCTTTTTCAAAAAAATGGATATAAATTTATAATATGACATTTTAAGAACCATGCAATAGGATATGTACTTTTTAAGTCACTATTTAATCACTAGGAATAAGTTCATGGAATCACAATATATTTGGTGTCATTACATACTTAGTTCTATATTAGTGTACTAGATAGTAGAAGAAGGGTCATTGAGAAATATATGTTGAACTAAAAGTGACTTTTCTAGCATATGATAAAGAATCCCTAGTTGTTCCTTTGTATCAATATACCTCATGGAACAATATAAGATAATCCTCCTGCTCTATGCTGCTCTAGTGACTTGGCAACACTGCTAGGGTTTTTCTCCTTCAACATAAAATGGATTGGGGGAGGGGGATTTGGTTGTTACAAAGTAGCACCTGACTACCCCATAAACCTATTCTCACTTGAAGTTGGCAAGTTCTCTCTTGAAAAGGTGTGTCATATTTGTACACTTTTTCCTTCCTAATTTGATGATGGAGTTACTTTTCTAGACCTATGGGTATGTATGTTAGGCATCATAGGGGACATTTCATATTTCCAGACACATTTTGGTGGTGAAATCATGCTCTGTAACATGTGCATCATACCTTTAGAGGAACTACCTCCTTTCGACCTATCATTGAGCTTTTCTATGATGAATTGCTTATTGTTTTATCATTTAATTTCTTTCTACTTCGACTAGGATACTTTCTTGTTTTATCACTCTCATTGTTCATTGGCATTGGTGACATTTCTTTTAGTAGTCTATCCTTCTCGATCAACTTCCTTACATATTTGTACGATAGCAAGTATGGATACAATTTCCTTTTGGAACATCACCTTGGAGCAGTCACTCTACACATATTCATGCTTGGTTTGAAGGAATCCATCATGGAAAGTTGCAATTAGCTAATAAATTAGAAAAGGAATCTATGTATCATTGTTCTTATCAGATAATGATATAATTTTTTGTGGTAGGTTCTATCTTCTTTTGACCATTGTATGGTCTAATAGTTTCTCTTTGTCCTCATTTAGATGTCATATGTATCCTCCATAATGGTATTTATTTTTTTATCAAAAAACAAAAATATTGAATGAAGGAATACATATGGTTCATAGTAATCCTTTCTGAGAAAACTAAGATAACTACATTACAAACATCATCTGGTAACGATCGTAGAAGAAAACAATGGGAGTTGGTGTTCATGAGCTAGAGATAAAGTTGTCTTCAGCAATCATTCTTAAGCATGAGAAACTTCACCATAAGCAACCATTTTGAGGGTTGTCCCCACAACTATTGAGTAGGTGTTGGTATGTATGCCAAAAGATGTGGCATTAGATACATGATTTGATAATAATAAAGGTAATTCCATCTATTGTGTTTGTCTCAATCATGATATGCTGAAACAAACATAGTATGTGTCTAAAGAATGATGCAACTGGACGATATATGTCTTTAGGTTGATAACCTGAACAGTGAGATCATATCTATGATAAGAGTACATACATTCTTGTTCAGTCCCTAGTCAGATATTACTGTGGAAACAAAATAGACAACAATAATATATAAGACTAGAGTGTGTGTTGATTGATGACAGAGTCTCATTAGTCATGATATGTGATATCAACTCAAGAACACAAGTACATATTGGAGAATAGTGTATCAAACAGACCCACCATGATAGTGGTACATAGATACCATGGAATGGTAGTCACAATCATCTCTCATAGTGATATTGGTGATTTTGGTTCTTAGACCTGAAATCACTATACTCATGACATGTCATTCGGTGAACTTTGACATCATCCACCGTGACCTTGAATAAAGATTTCCATAAAGGTGATGCTTGGGTGCACTGTGACACATGGAGGTGGGGTGTGAGTGATGTAGAAGGGATTTGTCCCTCCTATAGGAGGTTGATATGTAGGGTACTTCATAAGAGAGACTGAGATATGTATGGACATAATCATGTGATTGAATATGTGATATGTGAACTCACATGCATCTCAAATAGTCTGCTCTAGTTTAAGAAACATGGATTGAGCATTGAGAGGATGATGATTCCATGTCTCAATTTCAATATGGATATTAGAGACAAAGAAACTATATGATCATGGTAACATTAATCATGGATTGTAGGTTGAAATACTTCTCCAACATTCCAAACTACTTGGGTAGGAATGATGTGTTGTTAGATATTGCTCATTGCTTGTGATGTCATTAGTTTGTTATGGACATTCACTGCCAATGTAATTTGAGACCTATAGGGTCTCACATGTGGGATACACTTGGAATATGAGTTTATACATGAATGATGTTTAACTTTATTACTAAAAGTGTTTAGATATTCAATTAAACAACTAAGGTTCAAAGTTGACTGACTGGACTTTGAACCGACCAATTCAAGTGTTGAACTGAACGTTTGGAAACCACATTGGTTGATCAATGGTTGAACTAGGGCATGAACCACCCAGTTGACTAAGTGAACTGACTAGTTCAAGATCTAGGATGACCGTTTCATGTTACGAACCACCTATTTCATGTGATGAACCACCTAGTTCAATGGTCAGTTTGATTTGACCAAGGATTAGTGTTGGTGTCATATTTTGCATTAATCGTGCATTAAATACCAGTGTTGTTCAAAACAAGAAACTGCATGAACCGGTCGGTTCATGGAACAAACCGATCAGTTCATGCATGAATCAATCGGTTCAGGTGCATGAACCTACCAGTTGGGCATGTGGACCGACCAATTGGCAATTCATAGATTCTAAAAAAAAAGTGAATTCAGTCCCTTCAACTCCGACACTAATTGGGAACCCTAACTCTAGCCCTCCTATAAATATAAGGGTACATGGGGCTTCCCAGACACAACAATAACCTTTGACAATTGTTGTCCTCTCTGGTTGTGGAAACTGATAGAAATCCCAAGAAAGTTCACTCATCAAAGGGAGGATCAACAAAGGAGAGACAATTGTGGGAGAGAGAAACAATCCTAGCAGATTGACGTTTGAAGGGACAACTCCTTTCCATTGGATATGGTAGCACAATGTGGAGTTCTCGATGATCTGCATGGACTAAACTAGAGGTGATGAGGCTATTGTTTGTTGCTTGGAGAGCACAAGGAGGCAATTGGCAATGACTGTTTGAGTGTTGTTGAAGGAGCATGCTACTACCTAAAGAAGAACTATGTTGTTGTTTGGAGAAGAAGAACGATACTACATCAAGAGTTGTCACTGCACTTGCTCCAGAACCAGGTACAACTCTTGTTATATTTCCTTTCTAGATAGGTTTTTGTTGATGCAATATTGGTGATTAGGGAATCAGGCTTTACATTTTTGTTTTCATTGCCTCATTTATCACCCCGATTTCCCTACAGCGGTATCCGAGCCACATCAATTTATGGTGTATCTGGATTGAAATAAATATCATATATTTTATTTTATTACATAAAATATGAATATTAATCGGGTTGATGTGCATAGCTGATTAATTACCCTATATGATTCACAAATGTACATACATATACATATATATATATATATATATACATGCCTATACATATATATATATATACATATATATACATATATATACATATACATATATATATGTATATGTGAGTGTGTGTATATATATCTTTGGGTGTTGGTGTATATATACAAACAATATATATATATATATATATATATATATATATATATAGAGAGAGAGAGAGAGAGAGAGAGAGAGATAGTGTCAGGCTAGAATTCACTCGAGTGTACAGATCGCATGGATACACTCAAGTGTGTTTGCATATTAAGACTAATTTTTGCAAGATGTAAACCATTGATCTTCATTGTCATACTGTAATTAGGCTACATACAAATTTTGAGCCCATTTGAATGAGTGTAAGGCAGTCATCCGAGGGCAAAAAAATAGACGCACGAAACTAATTTGAAATACATAATTTTTGTTGTCTTTATAGCATGACCTATAAATGCCCAAATGTGCTCAAATTTTTTGTATGAGCTATTCACAAGATGTTTAAGAAGATCAATGGATTATATTTTTGAAAAAAATATTAGATCATGAAAAACTACTTGAGTGTATTCTTCTCCGAATACACCCGAGTGTATTCTAGCCTGACTCTCTCTCTCTCTCTCTCTCTCTCTATATATATATATATATATATATATATATATAGTTCACATGAGGTGTCCTAAAAGATGGTTTTTATAGTTTATATCAACTTGTTTATGGCCAATAATATTGGATCTATTTGTGCATGGTTTGGTTTTTATTCTTGTTATATCTCAATTTGCATACTGAGCCTCTCTCCTCTTTTCCAAATATAAATTAATGCTCTTCTTTATATTTTCCCTCAAATGTATCTTGAGGTTTTTCCTTTTACAATGTAATATGAAACATGATAGTTTTAATTTATGTTGTTTCATGGGAAGACGTTCTGCAACTGACGAACCAACCAGATCGTGAGACAAGTCGATCGATTAGAGGACCAAGGAGTCTAGACAACAGGCGGAGATGAACTAATCGATTGGTGGTCCAACTAATTGGGTGGAGGTGTCCCGACATGGTTGAACCTAAGATGAGATGACTTTTTCAAGATTCCAACCGAGCGACTAGGATGACAGCCGATTGGTTCAAGTGTTAAACTGATCAATCTGATTGGTTCGAGCATAGATCTACACAAAAAACATGTTGATGTATGTGATGTAGATCTTAGGTGGTAGTGATTCTTTATGGCTCCAAGGAATTACAATAGTATGTCCATGTCCATCATTATTGTTTATAATTGTATGTTTTTGTTTATGGGATATATCATTTATATGATAAGTACTATAAGTATGTGGTTATTGGACATGTATATGTATTTATATTTATAAAATCCCTCAATAAAATATTAAGTCAAAGATGCTTTCCATTAAAAATACACATGAAAAACTTAATTGACTATGAGTGGTCATGCCAAGCGTAGTGTGTTGTCCATCTTATGGAAGTGTGATGGTAGTTATGTGGGCATACCAAGCAGGAACTAGTACATATACTACCGTTAACGTCGGTTAAAAAGGACATTTTACATCAGTTTCCAAGAGACACCCAAGTGGGTAACACTAAAGTTATATGCATACGACATCAGTTCCAAAATTGATGACATAGGGCCGACCCCGATTGTAACCCAAAAAGATCTGACACTGGTAGTATCTATAGTCATTGGTGATCTATAGAAAATTGACAACTATCTTCATAACTGAACAAAAAATTGGCCCAGATTACAGACGTAGTCCTCGATTATTTCAGTAAAACTTACGAATAACTCTATTTCCAAACAAAACATTGATCTTCTGTTTGGTTCATAGTCATCAGTTCAAAGAAAAACCAACAATAAAGATTTAAATTTTCGTCAGTTTTGATTTCAAAAATCGATGCCTATCTTCGTAATTGAACAAAAAAAATTAGTCAGGATTAGGACATAGTCATCAGTTTTCTACAAATAACCAATGACATAGACCTAGATTGACAATTCTTTTAAATAACTGATGACTAAGTGCTTTTTTTATATCAGCTTGCAAGCCTGTTGTCCAATTGGTCAGCAGGATGCCTAATAAGCAGTTCAATTTTGAACTGTAGGTTTACAACATTGTGTGATTTCACCCTAACAACATGCCACAAACCTATAATAATAAGATGATCAAGATTATCTATATATCAAGACTATATATACATCATGTGATTCACACACATGTAGAAACATGATCAATTCATTCACATGATTCACAAACATGTAGAAACTTGTAGTTACATTCATTCATCCATTTTCACATTCATACATATGTAGAAACCTACATTTCTATTCATTCATCCTTTTTCACATTCAAACACATGTAGAATCACAATTCATTCATTCATATTCACGTTCACACACATGTATATAGATTAAATTTCATTATGGAAATTCAATAAAAGTCATTCACAAATGTATATATAAGCACCACATATATACAAAAATAATGACATCAAAGTTTAGAAATGTCATTCTTTATCACCTGTACCCCAATCATAATAAAAAAATTGCCTTCTTTTCATAGTCTTTTTCCCATTGTTCTCTTATTTCATCTAATTGTTCTATCATATATGGTACATGTACATCTAATATTGAAATTTATATTCCAATCGGTTTCAACATTGATGGTCAAACAGTTTCAACAAACCGTTTAAAATCAAACAGTTTCATTAAACCATTAGAAACTGAACGGTTTCAAACTGTTTGGAATGGTTGACCACAGTTGACCATTTAGAGTTCATATGCTGATGTTGATGGTTGATGACCTATTAAATTTAATTGATGGGTTTTAAAGGGTTCATCAGCTAGAGGTCCATCATGTTTTAAACCCTAATCGGGTTGAGTGTTGAAATTCTCAATTGATTGATTCAATTTTTGGGTTGACTAACCCAAACGGTCTCAAACTATATTTGGAGGTCAACCAAACGGTCTCAAAACTATTTGGAGGTCAACCAAGACTGTTTGGAGGTCTATGGTGGAGTATGGTTTGATGGTTGAAGATCCAGTGATTTCAAATTGGAATACAATCAATAGCTCGATTGATGATCGATTCAATGAAGCAAGCCCTAATTGAATTTCACAAATTTCAATGATGGGATATGTCAAACAGTCTCAAAACTGTTTTTTGGTCATCCAAATGACCTCAAGACTGTTTGAGGTCAGGTTGTGCCCAATTTGAATATTGGTCCAATGATTTCAAAACAATTGGTTCCACAATGACCAATATTGAATGTTCATCGGTTTCAACCCTAATCCAATTGGGTTCCAAAGCCTAATTGGTGTTCAATTGAAGGTTGAATCAATTGAAGGATGACTCATTAATCCAATTGAATGATGGTGCATAGGTCCAATTGATGAGTGCTCCAACGTTTTCAATTGATGAGGGAATCAATCTTGGAAACCTTAAATCGATTTGAGAGGTTGAGACCATTTTTGGTCCAATCAGTTTTGAGGAGGTTTGGGCCAAACAGTCTCAAGACCGTTTGAGTCCAAATGATCTCAAGACCATTTGGGACCAAATGATCTTGAGACCGTTTAGGACCAAATGATCCCAAACCATTTAAGAACTCAATCGATCTCAAGTATTTACACTAAACGGTTTCAAGCACCAACTTTACTAAAAAATTTCTAAACCATTTGAACTAAATTGACCAAGATCGTTTGAAGGTCTAAACGGTCTTAAACTGTTTGGGGGTCAATCTTTCAAGACCGTTTGAAGTTTACAAGGTCAAGACCGTTGGAAGACTTGGTGATCAAAACCGTTTGGAGGGTAATTAACCCAAACTATTTGAACACCCAAGTTGATTAAAGATCAATTATTTACTTGATCATTGATGCGATGATTTTGAGTCGCATTTGTGGACCTGTTTGATATGTGTTTTATGCTTTTATTAGTCATTTTTATGGTTAATGTTGCATAATTCATCCACTTTGGTCTTTGCTACTATTTTATGTCAAATCCCCTTTATTTCATCATTTTGAGCATTAATTGTCAGAAGAATATATTCTGTGTGGACTTATGTGGTTTCGTGTGTTGATTTCAGGAAAAATGAGTATCTGCACCCGTCGATACTATCGACGAGGTGTCGATACTATCGATTGGCCCATAGGTTGTCAGCCGCAAGATTCAGAAAGAAGTCAAGAGTATCGACGCACAGGTCGATACTATTGACTGGTGGAGCTACAGAGGATCTATCAAGTAGAATAGGTCCTTTGCAAGCCAACTAGGTACTTGAGGAAGAGGTGGAGGTGGAGGAGGACAAGCTGTAGTAGGTTTCTTCCCTTTATCCTGCATATATAATTTCATATCAATTGTCACGTATATACATATACAAATTAATGCAATGTAAATATACCATACATGATCAGTATAGTTGACTCCCACTTCGGGTGACAAGACCACTCCACCTTCTATTTCACCAAGTGTATCAGCATCTGGGTGGGCATATGGAAATGGATGCTGCCTCCAAGCGGGGAAGACAAACCTCGGGCTCACATGAACTACACCATCGGTTATTGTAGTGCCATGAATCATGTGTCCTAGAAGGTGTGGTTAAGCCTCTCCCTCTGCAACAACGTATTCTTTCAATTTTAGACAACATGGCATCAACCCCTACAAATTTACATAGAGTATGTTATATACATACCTAAGCATATATTCTTGAAAAGACTGGCTACTATGTCATAAAAATACTTGTAGTGGATGTGATAGGTGGTTGGTCTACAATATTACTCCCAACCACCTCTACATGATTACTCCCAACCACCTCGATTGTAGGGGAAGAGTGGCACGACATATGTACTCTATGAGTGGCATCCTAAGACACCTGCCACTTTCTCATTGATTCCTCAACTCTCATATCTATTAACTCATCTACCTATACATGGCCAAAATAAACACTTTTTTATTCCTAAATCCCCTTTGTAATAACATTCTAAAAATGAATAAGTTACCTCAACTTTTAAAAATCCTTCTTTTTGGACATATTTGCGACGTGATGGCCCAAAGAACGTTGTTAGGCCCACACCAACGCCTGCATCCCTAACACATCCATGATGCTTAGGGTTACCTAGAGAAACTGCTAATTAATCCCTTGTGCCCTAAGGGACAAACGACCCTTACTTCCTCTGCTCCTGAAGCTCCCACTAGTCATCATCAATAGAAATTGGTAAGTAAACATAACAATTATCAATACTAGTTGTTACATTTTTGAGAGTTGAATTTTATATTTTTTACAGCCGCCTCAATGGTTGAGGTTTTATATCTCCTATTTTGTTTTGTCTCCCAACTATCCACACATCATGGTGATATAGTGGTGCGAGAGTAGTAGAGGACTCAACAGTCTCAATAGTAGGAGCAGTAGGCAGCTGAATAGCAGATGCCTGTAGTTTTCGGCAAAGGGCTACATAGCCACTTGGACCCATCATCATGCACATTCAGTGTACGCCTTTCTCTTTGAGTATCGCTAATAGCCTTGTCAGTAAGCACATTTAATTGGTTAGTAACAATCAAGGTCAATCTTAAAACAATGAATTCATAAGAATTTATACTAACTAAATTGGGAGTGACTCTTAAGACCTTGAATTCATCAGTATTTCTCTTGGCAGCAAACACCTCCCACTCAGTCACATCCAGGCAATTCCATTGCTCAGTGGATGACTTCTTCCTCATATCAGCCTCTCATATATATCATCAGTTCCGAGTTGTCCTATAGTTCCTTAGGACCTTCCCACAATGTTGCATCACCTTTTTACGATGTAAGCTTTCATCCAGTACAAATATACTCTATAAAATTTTATATATTTAATATATTATTCTAAAAAATAGAATTGTAAATATCTTTAAAAACATAATTGCAAATGTTATCTCACACATAGTTCTTTCCATACGAAGTCTTTTTTGCTTTTAGGAACTATATGCCATGATTTTGCATTTATGCTACAATGATAACGAGTAAGAACCCCATGATATGAAACAAACAAGCTACAATTCTTTCCAACTATATTTCCTTCATGATAAAAAATCCACAACCAATTTTGGTCCATTGCCCCTTTGTTATAGTAATTTTTTCATCATAGTGATGCCCCTAATTTTTTCAATCTTTTATTCTACTCATCAAGTGGAACAAGGTCTTCAGGGGGTAAACCGTCAATCTAAAAATTGACAAAAAAACACATATAGAATATAACTTATAAATGGACATATATCTAGATATATTGTAAAACTTAGATCGTCACACGGCGCCACACCCTCATGCTGATCATAATCATGATCATCATACTCATTGTCAACCATATGAAAAAGTGACATACAAAAAGAAATAAAAAATTTAACATTTAACTAAATTAATATAACAGTGTAAAGTTCACATCAATCTAACATTTTAAAAAATAAAACATTTAAAAAATTAAAAACATGCCTCTAATATTGAGATCTTCTATCAATTAGCATTCCTTCAGTGTGATCTCCAGGAACATATAAGTCATCGTTAGCTTCAATATTTGGTGTTGGCAAGCCAACTGAGAGTGGATTGGAGTTACATTACTTATCATAATACTCTTCTTCATCTATAGGATCTTCAATGAACTATCTTTTACCATGAAGAGCAACCGACCATTTTTCATTTGCAGGACCATCAATATAAAATACTTGTTTCACCTGTGATGCCAATATGAATAGTTCACCCTTCTTGCCAATCTTTTCAAAATTCACCAGTGTGAACCCCAATTCATCCACTATAACTCCTTTGGTATTATCAACCCAATTACACTTAAAGAAAGGAATTCTAAAAACTACATAATCAAACTTCCATATGCCTTCACTGACATAGTAATATGACATTTAGCTTCACATGGACTCTTTACTTCACACTATAAAAAAGCAATGAAGACTCTTGAAGTGCGACCCCACTATTTTACATGACACTCTTATCATATTAATGATTTGTGTAATATGATAACCCATTTATTTCAAACCCTTCATAAGACATACCATTCATTTTTTATTTAAAGGTGAGGCATTTAATATTTTCAACAATATTATTTGGTATTTGAGATAGTTGATGTAAGATTATATCTTCAAACCACTTAATAAATGTCTTGTTATGCTCTCTAGCAAGACACATTGGATTGGCTTGAGGATATTATTTCTTGATGAAATTGGTATGACCCATGATATAAACAATCATTTCGATGATGTTTTGTAAAATATACAAGTGAGCCTTTTACCACAGGTCATGACTAATTACTTTCATTCATGCTCCTAAAGTCCCTATGCCAGAATAGTCCTCAATATTCTTATCATTTACAAGAGATTCATTACCACTCAAAAAGTCATTACAAAAATCCATAACCACCCTCACCACATAACCCTCAATAATGCTTCCTTCAAGACAATAATGGTTTCAGACATCACCTTTAAAGATGCTCATGAATCTTTTAAAAGGATACATCGAATGCAAGAAAACTGGTCCCACCATTTTCACTTCCCTAGTCAAATAGATAACAGGTACCATGATATCAAAGAATGAAGGAGGAAAATAAATCTCAATATGACATAGGAGAACAATGACTTCTCTTTGAAACTTATTTATATTCTCAAGATCAATAACTTTGTTGCATAGATTGTTAAAGAAGAAACAAAGTCTAGTGATTGCAAACCTTACATGCTTCAACAATATAGATCGAATTGCCACAGACAATGTTTTTGCATTAGAGTGTGGCAATCATGAGATTTAAGACCTATCAGCTCCAGATCTTTCATTGATACCAATCTACGGATATTGGAAGAGTAACCCTGTGGTACCTTAACATTAATCAAGAACTCACAAAAGAATTCTTCTCCTTTGTAGACAATGTGTAACAAGAAAGAGGTAAATATGTTCTTTGAACACTACTAACTACTTCTATTAATTCTTTCCTTATTCCCAGTTCATGTAGGTCCATTCTGTAAATTTATCATCTTTAGTCTTACATGGTATACTCAATAGAGAACCAATGGTTCTATCACAAATATTTTTCTCAACATGCATGACATCAATGCAATGCCTAACTGCCAAAGAACACCAATAGGAATATCCCAAAATATTAAATTCTTCTTGGATAATTTTTTTTCACTTTGTGTGGGAATGGTACATTATGATCTCTTACCAAATTCATTGACAAAGTCTTTTACTCTTAGATAAAAAACCTCCCTTTATATAGTTTTAAGGGCACTCTGCTCCTCATTCGATCCATTGAACGCTTTGTGTAACCTTAGATATCGATGGAATTTTGGAAGAAACCTTTGATGACCAAGATATACAGCCTTTCCATCATGTTATAGTCGTATTGAATTAGTGTTCTCCTCACATATAGGGCATGATTTGGATCCTTTTACACTATATCCAGACAAATTCCCATATGCTATAATGTCATTAATAGTACAAAACAACCTACCATGCAAACAAAATGTCTCTCTATGTGAAGCATCATAGGTGATCATACCTTCTTCCCAGAGTTTCTTTTAGTCATCAATCAGAGGTTCAAGATTAAAGTCCATATCATTTCTAGGATGTTTAGGGCCCGATATCAACAATGACAACATAACATACTTATTTTTCATATACAACTAGGGAGAAAGATTGTATATAATAAGCATAACAATACAAGTGCTATGTTGGCACCTCAATATGTCGTATGGATTCATCCCATCGATACAAATCTCAAGTCTTAGATTCCTGACTTCACCAAATTTAGGGTACTATAAATCAATTTTCTTCCACAGTGGGGAATCAGACGCATGTCGTAGGATCCCATCATTATTTTTCTTAACTTTGCATGCCACCTTAAATTCTCTGCATCTATCACATTAGCAAACAAGTATTGAAACCATGGTTTTATAGGTAGATACCACATCACCTTGGCAGGAGAGCCAGTTTAAGACTTCCCTGAAGTCGTAATTTCATACCTTGATGCCCCACATTTTGGACCATCTTTCAAATCAACATAATAATTTTTAAATAATACACAATTATTCGAGAATGCATGTCTCTTCTTAACCTTCATTCCCATTAGCATAATATTTTATTTAACTCGTATGTTGAGATTGGAAGCTCGTTTCCTTAAAGAAGAATTTCTTTCAACAAAGACAACAATGACATCAAGCTTTTGTCAATCCATCTATTGTTAGCCTTCAGATTATAAAATCTCAGCACATCTCTCAGCTTCGTAAACTTAGTACAACTTGTGTATAACTGTCTCTCAACGTCATCCACAATGTTCCAAAACAAGGAAGGTGGATTAGTGTGCTCTACCCCACAACTATCCATCATCACATAAATGATGTCTATCAAAATTAGTTCATTTACATCTATGTCATCAAAGGCAATTTCTTCTTAAACACAAGCACTAATATCGACATCTACTGATCTTAAGTTTGAAATTTCTTCCTGCCCGTACCATTCTTTATATCCTTGTACAATCCCATTGCACATGATATGACTTTTGATATCATCTCTAGTGCTGACTTTCAAGTTGTTACCTAAATGCCTACATGGACAATAGAACCTATCTCCAGGTTGTTTCCTATGTTCCTCCACAAATATAATAAACTAATCAAGAACAACAATAAACTCTAAGGTGTAGTAATTTGGAATGGAATTGCATGATCTCTCCATTCTATGATCAAAGAGAAAATAAGTATTAGGGTTTAGGGTTTACAATTAAGTTAAGGATTTATAGATAGATTGTTTTAGATTTAGGGATAAGGGTTTAATGATTATGGTTTAGAGTTAAAAGATTTGGATTTAGGGTTAAATGATTAGGGTTTAGGGTGCAATAATGAATGTGTGTACCACCTATCCCATTATTGATCACCTAATTGCACTAGTAAGTGTATAATGTATGTATTAGGAATTTAAGAAAATTTCAGCAGAATTTCCCCACAATTCTCGAAGTACAAACATATGTACTTAGAGAATAAACGGGGAAGTACTGATGAAACAACTTCAAAACCAAATATAGAATGTTCATTCACCCAGTCATCCCATATCATAGAGAGAACGAGTCTACCCCGCCTGGTTGCCCCTGTAGCCCTACACCCCCACCCCAATAGAAGGAGATCAGAAAGAGAGTGTTCAAGAATAGTACCAAACTGGCTATTATCCAAGATTTAATCTTAATGAGTAAATCTCAAATGAGTTTCTAGGCCAATGTCAGAAATGTATATATGTTTTCATTCCTATACCTCTGATCATAGTTTCATCATTCATATCCTAGGTTTTTTGGAACATCATTTAATTCAATCCATTCTTCCATTTGGATTAGTTAATCAAGAGAAAAAGAAAACACTAATATTAATTAAAAGAACTAGATTAGGCACCTTGATTTGATATTCTTGACTATATCTTTGAAAAGTGTCCCTCAAAGAGGTCTTAAGATTACAAACAATGTATGAGTTTATTAATAATATCAACATCTTGTAATCATAATCATACCCTAGTCTTGGTACCATATTCTATAACATTGATTTCAACAACTCCAATGTACATACGCATATTCATCATCAAGATAATCATTACACATAAATTAGACATGGCCTAGGGTGAAACATTCTCTTTAGACCAAGGATTTTCAACAATGATATAAAGTGAGAAATTATAAGAATATAGCAATATTAATGAGTTACGCATCAACATTGTCATATTAAGTCATTTTCAATCATTTTTCATGTAGGATAGTCATTAATAGGGTACAATAGTCATTACTAAGGTACAATGAGATCAAGAAATTAACAACTACTCAGGTCTCTTACCTAGAAGTAGGGGAAGCAGAGGCAGAGAGCTCAAGCAGAGTCTAGGTAAGAAGAAGCTCCAGCGGGAGCCCAAGATCCTACTGCAAAGACTAGCTCCAGTGATGGTGGCTCCTTCATTGATGGTGAGTAGAAACAACAAAAATTACCAACAACAGTAGAGGCAATGACGACGAGCACAACAACTCCAGTGATGGTGGTGCCTTCAATGATGGTGCCAAGAAACAATGACAATTACCAATAGCAGTAGCGGCAATGGCGGCGAGCACAAAAACTCCGCAAGTGGCACCGACGGTTAGTAATGGCTCCAACAATGATTGTTGCAACAATGACAGCTCTAGCAGCAGTGGCGGTGACAAGTTCCAGTGGTGGCGTGTGTGGTGACATTAGAATTTCCAAAGAGATAGGTCAGGTAAAGAATGAAATAGAGAATGGGAGAAGGGGGAGACATTTCATGGGTCTTATGTGGGAGATAGTTGTCGGTTACACAAAAAATCGATAACTAAGGTTTTAGTCGTGGGTTGCTAAAGACAACATTGATGACTAACTCCTAAACAAAAAATAGATATTGAAAAAGGGTAATAGTCATCGGTTAAGTATGCATAAATCGACAACTAAATACAATTCGACACAAAAAGTTTTTCCTACGGGTTAGGGTTTTAGTCATCGATTCATAGAGAAAACTGATGACTAACTCCTAAATAGTCATCGATTACTTCTATAAAAACCAACAACTAGGTACAAATCTAAACCAAAAAAATTAGTCTCAGATTTGGGTTATAGTATTCAGTTATTTGTAATGAATCGACGACTAACTCCTAAATCAAACAAAAAAAAGACCCTAGATTAGGTCCATAATCGTCAGCTTAAGACGACACCCACGATGTAGTTGTAAGATAGTCGTCAGTTACCCGCAACAAAATTGACATCTATATACAGATCTAAATAAAAGTTTTTTATCTATTATTAGGACTGTAATCCTTAGTTTTCTAATAAAACTGACAACAACAGATCAAATTGGGGGAAAATATTTTCATGGGAACAAGGCACGCAAACACATAGTCATCAGTTTCTTCTACAAAACTATCTCTATAGACCCATCCCCTAAAAAAAAGTTGTTTCGCCAATGAGGATTAGTCATTGGTTAGTTGCTAGAGCCAATGACTAATGAGAGGATAAATTTTTCCATGGGGACTTGGGGCAAAACATGTGTCATCAGTTTTTAAAAAAATCGACGTCGAACTAAAAATTTTGGAGGAATTGTTTTCCCTAAAAATATTTTATTTCACAAGTAATATTACACATCGATATCTATGAAAAGAAATCGATGTTAAAGTAAAAATGGTACCAATGTCTTTTTAAATTGGCAGGAATTCACATATGGTGATAGTTGTTTTAGTTAACCGACGTTGTTATACTTTGGCATCCGTGTTATTGGGTAACTGACGCCATCAAATGTGGCATTATATGTCATTTATGTACTAGTGAGGGTGAATTATTATCGTGTTGGCTTGTGGGTTAGGCTTAACTAGGGGTCATTAATGAGATTAAGCACCTACAAGGATGTAGATGAACTATGGCAAGGAGTTGTGTATACCATCTATCTAAGAATTTCCTGGGATGCAATTGTCAAAAGTTGCCTACCTTAATAATTGGTTATGGACACTAGAGTTGGCCGGATAATAATTCAATTGTTTTGTGTCTTGTCTTGTTAGAAGATTGTGCACTACAATATTCTGAATTAATTCATCAAGGTTATCAATTTGAACAAAATAGTATGAGTTATAATAAATTATAAACCTAATGAATATCGTTAATGTATCAAATGATATCAAAAGTATTTTGATAAAAGTTGCAATATTTCTTTATAGAATATAATGTAAACAAAAACATGTTATCATTGCAATCATTCCCTAATTAGGACAAACTAAATGGGATTAACTTCCAAGTCTAGTTTAGGACTTTGAGAAGTGTTCTCATCAATGAGAAAAAGATCTATGTCCTTGAAATACCAGAGCTTGAGGAACTTGTTCCAAATTTGCCTAAGGCTAAAATAGATTCTTACTTGAAGCATGCTAAAGATGTCACATACATCAAAGACCTTATGATAAGCTATATGAACAATGAGTTGCATTGACAACATAAAAACATGGACATTCTCGAGATTGTAACAAATATTAAGAATCTTGTAAAGTAAGAAAGGTATAATGTCTCCAAAGTGATGTTTGTGTACAAACTAACATAGGGAAATCCAATAGAGCCCCATGTGTTCAATATGATTGCACTTGTAGAATATCTATACAGATTGGGATTTCCTATAGGTCAAGAGTTTTCCATGGATATGATTCTACAATCATTGCCTGAATCATATATTTTGTTTATAAATTGTTATTACTTGAGTAACTTGGCAAACTGTTGTCTGAATTGCTTGGCATGTTGATGAATGCCAAAGAACACATGATGAAGGACAAACCCAAGATGGTGATCAGTAGAAAAGAGTCCAAGGACAAAATCAAGGCCAAGTAATGTTCTACGCATAAGCTAAAATCTATGTCTTTTGCACTCAAGGCAAGCAGAAGGGTAAGTGCAAAAAGAATCTATCCTTTTCACTAAAAGGAAGAAAGGATGAAGAAAGAGATATAGATCTCTACTTCATGACCCGACAAGAAGTGAGCTAGAATTGTGCAGGGTAAGAGTTAGGACCAATATAGTTGGAATATTTCATTCCTAGGCATGTAATAGAATTAGTTAAATGCTATTATGTACATGAATTTATGAAAACATCATGTATATTTCATGAGCAAGAATATTACGAATCAATTTATGTTTCATTTTAAAAGATGAGATCTTGTATGGAAATGCCCTATGTATCCCAATATACACTTGATAGTTGTAGAGCCAAATGCGTATGACACATATATTGAATGACTTAATGATTCAAACAATGAATACCTATATCATTGTCATCTAGAGTCCAAAATGAGAAATGCAAATTCATACTAATGGTTCTCTTGACTCTTTTAGTTATCAAACAAATAGATACACGCATGTCTTCTTTTTTGTGCAATGTGACAAAATATATTTTCACTATATGTAGTGGGAGAGCGAGTATAGGGAAATATGGTGATAAAATAGGCAGATAAAATAAAAATTAACTTTAATATTCCCCTTTAATAGATGATAATGTCAACAACCATTTAATGGGAAGGATGATTTTATGAGGTCATACCTAGTCCTAGAACAAGTCTAGTGACTATTCCCTCGTTGTAGTATGTGACTTTCTTCAAGTTGCACTTGAACGATGCCTGCGTCAGCTCTTGGTTGATCACCACAGAAAGTAGTTTGACATTGTCCTCCTAATGGCAGGAAGCAACCTCCTCACCTCTATGGTTGTCTACATAGACAATGAAGAACTTTTGTCATTCTAGAAGAACTGGCAAGAAGCAGTCGTCCCTCCATGTTGTTGTACTAGTCTCCAATTTGCTCTCCCACATTTATTCTCCCTTAATATCCCTCCCTTTATACGATAGGATTTTCTCAGGTCCTCTCAGTTACCAAAACCAGAGAACACAAATAATTGTTAGAGGTAATTGATTTATAGGATTTTCAGGGTCAGGGTTTCTAGTTTGAGTGGGAATAGAAGGGACTAGAATTTCATGAATTTTCACAATTTATGAGGAACAAAAGGGTCAATTCGTAGGAGAATCAATTGGTTGGCATGTGAACTGATCAGTCTAACCCTTGAACCGTTCATTTCATCATGTTTCCAATCGCAATCGTATTGTCAATTAACATCCGCTTTAATGCACAAAATGGCATCAAGATAAATTCTTGAGTAATCAAATTGATCCACCAACCGCTCCATTCACAACCATAATCAGTCAGTTCATGGAGCTGAGCCGATCAATTCACTTCTTATACTAGTCGGTTCACTGTCCAAAATTGCCAAACTTGGTCCAATTAACCTGACACATTGAAACGACCCGTTCAACACTTGAACCAATCCATTCACTTGTCCAATCAGTCAATTTTTAACCAATGTTGTTTAAATTGAACACCCAACTCTTTAGTAATCAAGTTTAAACAATATTCATGAATGAACTCCTATTCCAAGTAAACCCTATGTGTGCGACCCTACAAGTTCCAAGTTATGTTTGCAATGAATGTATGTAACTCATATATGACATCACAAGCAAAGAGCAATGTATACTAACACATCATTGCTACACAAGTAATTGGAAAGTTGGAGAACAACTTCAACCTAAAATCTATGATTGGTGTTACAGTGATTATATAATTACTTTGTCTCTGATATCTGGATTGAACTCCAGGCATGGAATCGTTATACTTTTAATGTTCAATCCATTTTCATAGAACTAGAGATGACTATCTAAGATATAGGTGACATTAATATTATATAATGATTCACATGTGAATGACCATGCTTTTCTTAGTCTCACTTATCATGTGGCTAGGATATCACACTCTTGTAGGAGGGACAAATCCCATATACATCACTTAAACTGATCCTCATGTGTCATAGTACATCTGATCATCACCTATATGGTAACCCTTATTCATGGCCATGGTGGATGATGCCCAAATACACTAAATGACATGTGATATGTGTAGTGATTTTTGGTCTAACCACCTTCACTATAAGAGATAATTATGACCACCAACTATGGTTTCCATGTGTCACTCTCAAGGTGGGTCTGTCTGATACACTATTCTCTAGCAAGTATCTATGTGTTTGGTTTGATATCACATATTATCTAATTAGATTCTATCATCAACCAACATACACTCTAGTCTTATGTGTTATTGTTGTCTATCTTCCTTACACAATAACATCTGACTAGGGACATAACAAGAATGTACATATAGCATCTGTATGATCTCATTTTTTTAGTCATCAACTTGAAGACATACGTCATTGAGTAATGTCATTTTTTAGACATTCATTTGTGTTTCATCATTATCTCATAAATGAGTAAAATTGAATAAATTGGAAGATTTCCATTGTTATGAATCAAATCCTTTATAATATGCCATCTCATTCATCATATGATTGGCTCTTTGGGCATACATACAAACAATAAATGTTCTATTGTGGTTGATGCATACTAATTTATGTAGACCTTTTGGAATAAATGGTAAAGGTGGTTAATAGTACCTCATTATGTTAATTGATGATATTATTAGATGTGTTAGATTGTGTTTAATGAAATAAATGGTTAAATTTCTTGGAAGTGTTCAAGGAGATCAGGAATGAAGTACACAAGCGACTTGGTAAAAGTATTAAAACACTTCAATATGATCGATGTGGAAATATTTTAACAAAGAGTTTGAGATCCTTCTGTGAGAGAATGATAATGTAACATGATGAACTCCACCTAAAACAGAATGATAGTTTATCATGAGAGTTTATCAGACTGAAGGTCACACACCCTGTTAGTCATGGTATGGTTTTTAATAAATCTAGCTAATCTTCCAATTTCCTTTTATCACATACTTTATACTAAAACAATGTATTGTCTAAATTGTCTTGAAAGACACCATATGAGATATGGCATGGTAAGTGTCCCAATATGTCTTTTATAAAGATTAATATTGAAAGATTGTATAATAAAATATTTTCTTGAAAAACTTTATCCATAAATCACATAAATGATATCTTGTTGAATACTACTTTTATATTCCAATCCAACAATAAAGTTGTTTGTTGCCGGAATGGATGTATTCCTAATGGGAATTTCATTCCAAAGGAATCAATGGGAGAAAAGTGTAACTCAAAATGTTTGAGACAAAGAAGAAAATATTGGACCTAATGAGGTACATAGAATCACAAATTGTTGTGGAATCGCAAGTTTTATGAAACACAAAACTCATAGATCTAGTAGAACACACCTTCAGTATGAAATATTACAATATCTTTTAGCTCAAAAAGGCAGTAAGTTGGTCATAAGATGATGAGTCAACAACCTACCTAGAAGCTATTGAGGGACCAAAGTCTGATAAATGACTTGAGGCCATGAGTTCAAAGATGGAATCCTTGTAAGACAACAAGGTATGACCTTGGTAGATCCACCTTAAGGGGTAAAACCCACAGTATGCAATTGGGTCTTCAAAAAAAGACCAACATGTATGCTAGTGTACAAACCTATAAGATATTCATTAAAAAGGGTTTCAAATATGTTTAAGGTGGTGAACATAATGAAATCTTTTCATCAGTTGCCATGGTAAAATTCATCAGGATCATGCTTGCTGTTGTAGCTTAATATGAGTATGAGATATTCCACAACAGAGTTAAAACCTCATTCCTTAAAAGGAATATTGAAAAGGAAGAGTACGTGACACAACCTAAAGGTTTTATAAATCCATAAAATGCAAATACAATCTATAAGGTACAAAGTTCAATCTATGGTTTGAAGCAAGCATCACAGAGCTTGAATCTTTGATTTGACAACATAGTCAAAGAGTTTGAATTGATTTATAATGAAGATTAAATATGTGACTAGAAAAGATTTAGTTGGAGCATACTTATATTCCACATTATGATGGGGAATAACATCCTTATATTGCATATATTAAAAACTAACAAGAAAAGTACCTTATCTATGAAGGGTTTAGGCGAAGAATCCTATATGATAGGAATTAAGATCTATAGAGATAGATCTGGAAAGCTTCTCAACCTTAGGAATAGAACATACATTGGAAATATGATAAAGAGGTTCAACATATAGGACTCAATAAGAGAAAACTTGTCCATGTTCCATGGAGTTAGTATCTTTAGAGCCCCTGTTCTTGTGAAATATTTGAAAAACATTAGTTAGATGATAATTGGATTTTGTAATATTATGTACTCATCTTGTTATCTTGTATGTTTTGGACATAAGGAGGGGATATATACTTATCTAGTTATCTCATATGTATTAGACATGACGAGTGGATGTCTGTCAGATCCCATTTAAAGTCATTGGACTACCATAAAGAACATCCTTAAGAACTTGAGAAAAACTATAAGGGTCGATTCCTTGGTTATGGTAATAAGTAAGAGTTGGGTGTAAAGGGTTACACTGATGAAAGCTTCTAAAGTGACAAATAAAATTAATGATCGCAATCTAAATTTGTGTTTGACCATAAAATAGAAATAGTTCTATGACATGGAATATTTATGAGCTAAAGACAAATGTTCAATTCTACAAATAGAAGTCAAGTATATTGATGTTATGAAAATAGAAAATGATACTATACGCATCTAGAAGTTCATACGGATGAACTTATTGGAGGTTTCAACCGTTGATGACACAGTATAAATACTATGACAACAATGGAGCTACTATATAGGCAAGGAATGACAAATAGAATACTACAACACTTCCATCTTATACGAGATGTTGTACAGTGAGGAGATGTGTAACTTGCAACATACTGACTAGAAGAAAATGTTGCTAACCTTCTATAAAAGCACCTATGCAGAATAAACATCATGGATATGTTAAGATCAGTTGGAATAAGATTAATGGGTGATAGTCACAAGGGCGATCCTATTGGTATGTTTATGCCCAGAGACCCAATCATATGATGATTAGAATGTGTCATTTGATATATGATTTGATAATAACAAAGGTAATTCTATATATTATGTTTGTCTCAATCATGAGATGATGACAAAGACATAGTAGATGTCTCAAGAATGATGTTACTAGATGACATATGTCTTCAGGTTGATGACCTGAATAATGAGATCATATGTATGATATGAGTACATACATTATTGTTATGTCCCTTGTTAGATATTAACTATGGAAACAAAATTGATGAAAATAATACATAAGGCTGGAGTGTGCATTGATTTATGACTGAGTCTCATTAGTCATGATATGTGACATCATGTTCAACAAATAGGTACATGTTAGAGAACAATGTATTGGACATACGCCACAATTAGAGTGATACATGAATACCATGGAAAGGTATTCACAATCATTTGTCATACTGAGTGATTGTGGTTCATAGACCTAAAGTCTCTTGTTTGTTGAACTTTAACATCATCCACCATAACCTTGAATAAGGTTTTCCATAAAGGTAATGCTTGGGTGTACTTTGACACATGGGGGTGGAGTGTGAGTGATGTAGATGGCATTTGTCCCTCCTATATGAGACTAATATCCAGACCACTTGATAAGTGAGACTGAGAAATGTATAGATATACTCATGTGATTCAATATGTGATATGTGAATGCAAATGCATCCTAGAAAGTCTTGTCCAGTTCAAGAAACATGGATTGAACTCTGAGAGGATGATGATTCCATGTCTTGAGTTTGATCTGGATATTTTTGACAAAATATCTATACTATCATGGTAACATTCATCACATATTGTAGGTTGAAGTTGTTCTCCCACTTTTCAAATTACTTGGATAGTAATGATGTGTTTCTAGATACCACTCATTGCTTGAGATGTCATAAGTTGGTTAAGGACATTCACTGCCAAAAAAAATCGTATCTATATGGTCACATGCATAGGATACAATTAGAATAGGAGTTTATTCATGAATGATGAATGATGTTTCACTTACACTACCATAGAAAATGGTTTTTACAATGGGAGATAGACAACAGTTTTGATGATTATGTTGTAGTTAGCATACTTACCACAACAATTCTATTTTCGTGTTGTATATTGTATATTTTATACAACACAAGTCATTTACAACATTCCAAACCCATTGTAGAATATGTGATACTACAACAAGTGCTAAAGTGTTGTAATAGGTTGTAGTATTACAATGTATTCAATACTATTGTAAAAGACATTAACTACACAACATATTGTGACCTATTGTAATAGTCACACATGACAACAAGTTGTAATAGACCATCATTACACAACACAAACTGACATGTTGTAATATATCATAATTACACAACATGCCTTCACCTGTTGGATTTGGTACATGTTGTAACTGACCATGATTATACAACATATTGAAACTCATTGTTATATACCAAGATCATGCAACATACTCCAACCTGTTATATATTATAATTACACAACATGTTGTGACATGTTGTAATATCCACACATTACAAATCATTGTAATAGACCACCATTACACAATGCAAACTAACTGATTAAAATATACCATTATCACACAACATGAGATGACCCGTTGTAATAGCAACATGTTGTAATAGACCATAGTCACACAACACGCCATAATCCATTGTTATATGCCAAGATTATACAACAGACTCTGACTTGTTGTTTTACCCAGAACTGAGCTAAACCCAATTTCTTATTGGAGAATTTTATTGTGAACATGTAATCAAATAATTATTTTAATCATATAAAATTATATCTGAATATGGGTCTGAGTTCCTTTTGGGATTTAATTTTTTCAATATGGGTTGGTTTCGGTTTGAGAGGACGATTGAACAAAATTTAATTTTATGTGGTCATGGGAATGATTGTTTTTTCACTATGGGTAGATGTTTTGACCCAGAACTGACCCAATCCCAATATTATATCACACAAAATATAATCATGAGCATCTAATCAGAGTTTTTTTTTATAAATTCATTGTAAAATCTAGGTCCAAGTTTGCTTTTGAATTTGATGTTTTAAATTTGGATCATTTTTAATTGAGACACCAGTCGAACAAAATCTAGTTTTGCATTTGGGTCTGACACTGACAATTGAACTCTCTAACTGGGTCATGTTTTGTCCCGAAACTGACTGACTCAAAACCAATTTTTAACACCCTATGTGATATTATAACAGAGTAACTAATCAATCTACATGAATCATACACATATATTTACATGTTATATGTATCTACTATGTTACATACAAAATAGCCTCTTATTATAGTTGAACAAAATTCAATTTTAGATTGGGTCCGGGATTGATAGTTAAACACCCTGGGCCGGTTCATTTTTTTACCCAGAACTGATTAAATGGAACAATTATTTAACACCCCTATGTGATATTATTGCAGAATAATTATTAACCTATATGAATCCTATACATTGCATATATGTACATGTATAGATCTAATTAATTAACAGGCACCACATAATGTTAATAAAATTAAACATCCGTGCTTCCTCTTTTCCTCGGTGTGCCTATTTCCCCCAAAGTTCCCTCTACCTGTGATCAACCATTTCTTCCACAAACTGCCTTCACATCACTACCATCCCAGAGTGCCCTAGAGCGCTTGTACTCCTTCTCCAGAAAGCGCTACATTAGAGAGACCACTGACGACTCAACTATATTTCCCTGGAGAGACTACTGACAATGCCTCCTCATTTACCAGAAAGCACCACTGTCCTCTGTGCTTTCTTTTCCAAAAAGCATTTTGCAACCACCTCTGCTTTGACCTCCCTTCAATCCCAGGTAACCTCTTGACCAACTACAAATACTCACCCCGTATAGTTGTTGGACATATCATAGTAGAGGTAAAAGGTTGTATTAGTATATGTTGGATCAATGGGCTCTAGAGGGGGGGTGAATAGAGCTTCAAAAACTTCACAAAACAAATTAGACCACCAATTTATGTTAAGTGCAGAAACTAAACCAAGCAGCAATTTGATGTCTTAATCTAGCATTCAAAGAAAGGATAAGAGACAAGGAAGAGCAAGCACTTGGACAGGTGGTTTAGAGGGGTTTCACATCCTAAACTTAGGAGCAATATCAATCCACTACCTAGAGTGGGTTAGTCTCTAGGATTTGCAATCTTAGTACTCTTATATTCCACAATAAGATTACAAGATACAACAACCACACATCCAAGGGCTTAGTACCTCAAGCATAGATCTTCAACCTGTACAAGGAGCTTACCCACTTGAATCCTAGGAGTCTTCAGCCATCACCATGGACTTACCCACTCCTTTCTTCAAGTGTTTTGCCTTCAAGGGTAATTTAGCATTCAAAGCAAGGATAAGAGACAAGGAAGAGTAAGAATTTGGATAGGTGGTTTAGAGTGGTTCCACGTTCTAAACTTAGGAGCAATGTCAATCCACTACCTAGAGTGGGTTAGTCTCTAGGATTTACAATCTTGGTACTCTTATATTCCACAATAAGATTACAAGATACAACAACCACACATCCAAGGGCTTAGTACCTGAAGAAAAGATCTTCAACCTATAGAAGGAGTTTACCCACTTGAATCCTAGGAGTCTTCAGCCATCACCATGGACTTACCCACTCCTTTCTTCAAGTCTTTTGCCTTCAAGGGATTACCCATCTTTTTTGAGTTCTTCCTTGATCATCTCCTTCACTTGGATACCTTGGAGCACCTATCTCCTTTATTTGGAGACCTAGAGAAGCTTGCCTTCTTCAACCTTGAAGAATAGCAACACCTTCTCTTTCACTTGGAGAAGCTTCTTCAATCTTCTTCTTCAAAGAAAATGGAGGTAGGAAGATGGAGAAGGAGAGCTTTACATCAATACATGGAGTAGTTGTCTTACACAGGAACCTATCTCACTCATACTCACGAATTTGACTTGAAGGTAGAGAGAGAAAGGGGCTCAAAGGGTTAGAACACTCTCAACTATGCTAGCACCAAGTTTGCAATGAATGAGTAGCCTTGGAATGAACTCCAAGAGGTATATTTATATTTGTGGGTGCCCTTTTAAGTTGTGGGACACTTGGATACGAAAATAGCTATTTTTTGTTCAAAGAAACGACTCTATTTTCTCTCAAAACAATCACCAACGGTCACATCACTTTTTTTGCAATTTCTGTACAGTGCAATCGGTCGAGTTTCAATAAAGTTAACTCGACCAATCAAGTAAACGACAAGGCTGATATTCAAACGATCGATTGAGTTTGTCCTGACAAAACTCGATTGACTATCTGGTATTGAAATGGTCATGTACTCGATTGGTCGAGTTCTGTGGAAACACAACTCGACCGATGCAATCTCTAGAAAATCAACCAAGGATGATCGATCGAGTTTTAACACTTGGAAACTCGACCGACCAAGTACCTGTAATCAATTTTCTAAATTACATCTAAAGTGATCTAATTATGGGGTTTTATGTCCCAAATATTTTTCTCACCTAAGTTACAAGTCAATTCATCATTACAAGTGATTACAAAGAAATTCTAAGGTCATTTACATAGAAATCCCAAATTGCACACTTGTAGCTATTTGACTTGAACTTGAGCCATTCTAGGGCTTTTGATTTTGGATCCTTTTCATGTACCTAATGCCTAAAAACAATCTTTAATACATACATTAGATACATATGAATGGAATGGTTAAGTCATTATCAAAATATAGGCAATGTATAACCTGTAGGTCAACAGATGCTTGATTCTTGTCAGCGGTATATACTATTATCTAGCATAGGTAGGTACCATGGAAGTCACTTGTCATTTTTGGCAAGAAGATGAGTGCGCCAGTGGCCCACTATGCCGCTAACACCTTCAACTGTAAGGAATCTTGAAATTGTGCATGGTCTTCTACCTCAATTTCATTTTTTTATGGATTATAGACTTACCATACAACATTGGAATAGAAAAAGTATTTTGGATTTTATACATGCATTGTTTGCTATGTGAAGAAACTGTATCCTTGATTAAGCCTTGTTTGGTAAAGTGTTCTTGGGTGTTGTTCTATGATAATTAAAATCATGTGTTCAAAATGATTGATTTCAACTAGCAAACAATTAATTAGGTTAGCTGCAGGTGAAATGTGATGGTTTTGGCTAATGAAAACTTTGCCATAGAAACATTTTTGTTCTTTCCATAATAGGGAGCTTCCAAGTCCTTCTCCATCAACCATTGGTTGGGACACACTATTGTTTGATTAGCCTTGTGTAAGCTTTTTTTATATGAGAATGGCCCTCTACGATCTTACAGGTAGACCAATTTATCTTTTTCAGCATGCGGATTAGGTGGGGCTAAGTTCATAATAAAAATAGATGTTTCCTTGGTAAACCACTCGTTGAGAATATCTTTGTCCCACATAACTTCTAGAGTAACCATAGAGATTTTCAACTCATTTAGAGTGGCAGGGATGCATTTATCTGACCTCAAGGATGGAGCCTTGCCTTTGACCCATATGTCATTCCTCCTTGAGACTAAGTAGCCATTCCGTATTGTGCAACTTGTCTACAATACCAGATCATCCACTTTTCTGTTGATGAATCTCTAGAGGTAGGAGCCTCTTTCCAGGACTTTAGAATTCAAGTGACTATAATTAGCTTGCATCTCCCTAATACATAAAGTATCTATGTTGGTGATAAAGTTTTAAAACTTTTCAAGAGAATGCCTTCATTCTATGTTTTAGCTGACTTGATACATAAACCCCCATGTTGTTTGTTGGCTATAACCTTTTCCCAAGCCACCATATGTGTGATCCTTTGCTCATTTTTGCCACTCTAGAAGAAGTTTCTAATAATCATGTCATTTCTATTGCATATCGATATGGGAGTTGTGTTGTCTACATCAAGTAGATGAGTGGCTAAGTGAGAGTTGACTTGAGCAAGATGACTCTTCTAGTGAAGGAAAGGGATCCGTTCACCAAAGAAGATATGAGGTTCTCTACCTTGTTGATAAAATTCATATACTTAGATTGGTTTGCTCTGGTGTGCAGAAGGGTAGCACCTAGATGTTTGCCAAGATTTTTCAAGGAAACAATGATAGTTCTTCTGATTATCCTTCTCCTTAAAGAAATCTCAGTATTCTTGGAGAAGAAGACGAACGACTTCTTTTTAGCTTGGCATGTCAGTTTAATGAACTCCTTTAAGAACTTCAACCTGATCAACACTTGGTATGTGGACGCCTCCCCAAACAACATCAGGTCACTAGGAAAACAAATGTGTGAGATGGTTGGTCGTCTTTTGGTGACCTTTATAGATTTCTACCTTCCCTATTGTTCTTCTTTTATAATAGCTTGATTAAGATGGTCTTGACACAACACAAAGATATATTGGGAAAATAGATCACCATGGAGAAATGTGGGTTTGAAGGTAGGGAGAATTTCCCCATTCAGGAGGAGTGGGGCTCCTTTTTTTAGGAAGGTTGGATGCTTGGCGGTTTGTGGTTTGAGCCTAGTCTAAGTGTTTGTAAGAACAACCATTCAATGTTGGTTATACTCCTTTGCCCCTTCATCTACCATATGAAACTTCAATAAGAACATCATAGGGTTTTTTCACAAAGACTTAGGTCCTTTGAGAAAGCCACTGATCTAGAGGGTTCTGGAAGAACACATCATTCTACTTGGGACACACATGGCCTAATGTGCATATCACTTATTATTTCAATTAGGTAGATGTGTAATGGGATTTAATAAGTGGAGATACCTAGGATATAACCAACTCACTTCTTGTAGATCTTATGTTAGACTTCTAGTCACTAGGTTATGGCCCCCTTTTCTTCCATGATTTAGGCTCAATTCTTTTATGATGGATGGAATTGTATGGTAATAGAGCTAGAAATCACGGTAGAGTCATCTCACTAAACCCCAATGGAGACGATAATTAAAGAAAGTGAATCTAGTCTTCCTAGGATAGTGGGTACGTTGGTAGGGTGTATGTCTGACCTAGGGATAAAGAACAAAATATTAGATAAGAAACATTTGAAAACAACAATCAATTTTTGAAAACAAATACTCATAAAGACTAATGAATCTGAAAAATTTAAGGCAATTGACTAGTTAAAATTAACTAATATATTGATTTACTAAATTAAAATTTAAAATCAAAGACTAATATCATTAAAAACTAATAAACATAACAATGAAAATTATTAACAAAAGTTACATGTACAATGTTAGTGTCTATAAACAGTTAAGAAGAAGCAATAAGAAAATGGAATGTCATTGTCTTGTCCAAGTACTTAAGAAAGCTTGAATCTCCTTTTGACTCTTTCATGAAAGTCAACCCAGAACTTGACTTCCAGTCACATCCACGTCATTCAAAAGATCTATGATACAAAATAGGGAGAGGAAAATAAGTAACTTAAATTTAATACAGAACAGGCAATCCCTACAAAACTAGGTAAACATACTCTAGGTATCAAATCCAAATCCACTATCATTAATTGCCAAACTAATCTGAATTCTATATAATAAAGATCATATCTAAAAAGTATTATATACCTAATGATTTGCAAGACCATAGGATGGTAGCCTCGTTATAAATTACCTGCCTAGAATTTTGATCTTACAAGATAATCATAAATTATGATGCAACATTCCTAGGTCCTGCAAGAGTTAAACAGACAATCATCTTCTCTACATGATAATTGTTGTTGAGAATTTTATTCATCTCATAATCACTATCATGTATAACTTCCTTTAAAAGTGCTCCATTACCAACTAGACAATCCCTAATTTCAAGTTTCCTTAGGTTTTTGCAGCCATTAAGTACATATAGCATGCACTTGTGACTATCACCAACAAGTGCAACGTATAGCATCTTATTCACAAATGGTTCTTCTTAAAAAATCATTTTAGGAAGCATTACATGTTTTTTAAGAGGCCACATCATCCTTCATCTGACCTATTACAGTCGGATCATTTTGTCAAGAAAAGAAGAAATACATGATTGTGTAAAGTCTAATGTACAAATCTGCATAATATACATAATGTAGTTAAATTAGGAGATTCAACACCTATATTTCTTGTCTTGGTCATGTAAATAGCAATTGAAGTCTAGATTGTTTAATATGCTACCATAAGTGGAGGCACTGCCACTGATAGAATTAAAAAAATCGACAGCCAATCTTTAAGCTGAATCCTTGCTTCTGCACCCTATTGGCTAGCTTTGTCCAACAACAATTTGCCTATTCAAGTTAGTAGAATATGTCCTGGTTAGTCATGTTGTCATTACATCTTCCTATATAATTATTCACCATCATTTATATCATTCATATCTTGTTATGTGTATTTTAATTTGCAAGCCTTTCCTATGTCAGGTCCCAATATATTAAATATTACAGATCAACATACGAATAGAAATTTACATAAATCCTAGTATTAAGTACACTAACAAGTGAAAAGAGAATTAATTTCTTACAGAATAATGTTGTAGAGTCTTATAGTTATGTATTATAATTAGCTTCATTTTCTCAATATAATGAATTGAGTATAAGAAAATGAGCCTGATTTCAAAGAGATGGAGGGGTTCTTCAACCATCCAACTATTTTCTATGTATAACTGTATAAATAGATGTCCTTAAAAACTTACACTCTTGAAGTGTGTAACTTGAGCTATGAAAAATTTCAGTCATATTCTATTTCTGTTGGCCTGTTGTAAATGTGCAAGAAGCTTGTTTTTAAAATGATAAGGAGTTATGTGTCATCATGCCACCTGATCAGAAAAAGAAACATCTCAAACTGAAAAGCAAGGCCAAGGGTCCTTAGATGAAAATTGCTCATCTAATCTCAATGATTATGCATGGTTGCTAGCTTTCATTGAATCGAACTCAACTCAGTAATATAGAAAATGATCCATAGCTGAATGTTTGAAGCCCGTTGTACCTGAGACTACTACACTAGGCTGACCATCACAAGTAATGGCCCTCACATTCCCAAAAAAATTATTAAGAGAAATAGTAGTGATATTCAATTTTTTTCCTAATACATATCTGAGTAAAATGATTTAGTACCAACCTGAGTAAATTTCAAGGGAGAGAGAGGATGGGGGTTTCAGTGTTGCAAGACCAAACATTCAGAAATGGTGGAGATATAGAAGTCATACATAGATAACAAGATAATAATAGATGCCTATAGATGCCTATTGTTAACGCTTAATCTCGATGTACACATAACATCTTATTTTTTATATATTTTTACTAAAATCACATATAAGAACTCTCCACATATTTGTACTCACGCCTTTTACTATGTATACTTTTTGTTATGCACCATGCATAATTGGTGTGCAGTAATGGATCGAAAGTGGAAGTCATCAAATCACTTATCTGAAAATTATGAAAAAGGAGTGGATGAATTTGTAAGGTGTGTAATTGAACATGCAGGAAATGATACTAGACTTCTTTGTTCTTGCACAAAGTGTGATTTCGATAAGTGTCTTAACAAAGATGCATTTCATCATCACTTATTTTGAGACGGTATTGATATGACTTATACTCGATGGATATATCATGGTGAGAAGGAAGATTTTCAACTGTAGATCAGAGTGAACAATTTGAAGCAGATGAAGGAGACACATTGTAGGACATGGCTTACAATGTAGAAGAAAAGATATGAGACTCTCCCAAAATGTTTGAAAGGTTAATGTATGACTCCAAACCACCATTATACAATGGTTGCGTCAAGTTCAACAAATTATCTATTGTTTTAATGTTATATCACCAGAAGGTGAGCAATGGTTGGTCTGACAAAAGTTTTATGACCTTGCTACATATCTTGGAAGATATGCTTCCTGAGGATAATGATATCTTGTCGCACATACGAGGCAAAGAAAGTGCTTTCATCCATGGGTTTTGATTATGAAAAGATACATGCATGCTCTAATGATTGCATTTTGTATCAAAATGATCATGCTTTGAAGGATAGTTGTCCAATTTGTGAAGAACCACGATACAAGAAGGACAACAGCCCTAGTAAGGTTTTGTGGTATTTACCAATAATACTGATATTTAGGCATTTTTTCAATAATGTTGATGATGAGAAGAAGTTGGTTTGGCATGATGAGGACATAAACAGAGATATTTTTCTTAGACACCCTGTAGATTCTCCGTAATGGATGACAATCAATAATATATTTCCAAAATTTGGTGGTGGTCCTAGAAACTTAAGACTGGCACTTTCTACAGATGGAATGAATCCCCATAATTCAGGAAGTCATAGTACATGGCATGTAATTTTGGTTATATATAATCTTGATCTAGATGTATGCATGAAACACAAGTATATGCTTTTGACTTTTTTGATCTTATGACCAAAGCAGCCTGGAAATGATATTGATGTTTACTTGGATCCACTTGTTGAAGATTTAAAGATTTTGGGGGACAAGGTTGTTGACTTGTATGATGCATATCATCAAGAGAATTTTAATATGAGGAGGATGCTATTTTGTATGATAAATGATTACTTAGTATATGGAAATCTATCTAGGTACAGTATCAAAGGACATCTTGGTTGCCCTATTTGTGATGTGGAGACCTCATTCTACCAACTAAAACATGGGAAGAAAACTATTTATCTTAGCCATCACAGGTTCTTGCCCAAGGATCATCAATATCATAGAGTGAAGAAAGATTTTAATGGAGAATTAAAACTACGAAGATCTCTGTAACCATTAACCGGTCATCAAATCTTTACTAAGGTGAAATAGTTGAAAGTAAAATTCCGAAAACATAAGAAATCTCCAATTCTCAAAGGTCTCTACAAGAAGAGGTCTATATTCTTTGATCTTCCTTATTGGAAGTCTTTATATATGAGGAATCATTTAGATGTGATGCACATAGTGAAGAACATATGTGATAGTCTGGTTGGAACATTACTCAATATCCCATGGAAGACAAAAGATGGCCTCAAAGCAAGATTGGACATGGTTGACATGGGTATTCGAGATTGATTAGCTCCAAAAATGAGGGGAAGTCAGACATACTTGCTCCCAGCATGTTACACACTTTCAAAGTCTGAAAAAGCTATCTTTTGTGGGTTCCTAAAAGGAGTCAAGGTTCTAGAGGGATATACTTCAAACATGAGTAGATTTGTTGATATGATAGATTTTAAACTATTGGGCTTGAGATCACATGATTGCCACATCTTAATGCCACAATTTTTACCATTGGCTATCTGTTCCATTTTTCCTAAGCAGGTTAGAAGTGCAATCACTAAGCTTTGTATGCTCTTCAATGCTTTATGCTCAAAAGTCATTGACCTTGAGACCTTGGACTCATTGCAAAATCATATCATCATCACTTTATGTCAACTTGAGATGAACTTCCCTCCTTAATTCTTTGATGTAATGGTTCATTTGACTATGCACTTGGTTGGAGAGGTCAAACAATGTGATCCAGTATTGTTATGTTGGATGTATCACTTCGAGCGATATATGAATCTATTAAAAGGGTATGTGAAGAATAGATATCGATCAGAGGGTTGTATTGTGGAAATCTACATAGTAGAAGAGGATATTGAATTTTGTGTCCAACATTTATCCAATGTTGAATCCATTGGTCTTCCTAAATCATGACATGTTAGAAAAATTGATGGACAAGGCAGTACATGATGCAAGTTTGTACGACTTTCAGTTGATCAATTACACACAGCACATGTGTATGTCCTTTGAAATACAGTCGAGGTTGAACCATATGTTAAAGAACACATTGATTATTTACAATCTCATTATCGATATAAGAATGAGAAGGATATAATTAACTTACACATCCGTTGTTTCCCTGACTGGATAAAGAATCATATTAGTGAATATATTGATTGTTCACCCGAATCTATTTCAAAGACCTTGAAATGGTTATCTGTGGGGCCTAAAACAATTGTGTTGTCATTTTCTAGTTATTTTATAAATGGATACACTTTCTATACAAAATGTCAAGATGATAAGACCACTATGCAAAACAATGGGGTGTCTTTGGTCTCCGAAGCTTTGCGCATTGCTAGTTCTAAAGACAAAAATCCAGTCTGGTGTGACATGTCCTATTATGATGTGATCAAAGATATATATATATATGAGTTGGACTACAACACATTTCTAATTCCTATTTTTCATTGCAAGTGGGCTGTAAATGATAAGGGGGTACGCATAGAAGATGGATTGATCTTAGTGAGCCTAGATAGGGAGGTATGTAAACACGATCCATTTATAATGGCATTATAGGCAAAACAAGTTTTCTATGTGATAGACACAGCTAACAAGGGCTGGTCTATAGTCTTATCTCATAGAAGAAGGCCCCATGAAGGAGATGAGGATGAATATGAAATCATTTTAGAAGAAGAAACCTCTTTGTTTAGAATCATTCCATCTATGTCTACAAATGATGATCTTGTTACTAATGAAGAAGAAATCGATGCTCGAGAAGATCACAATGATGGGACATTTGTTGATGATGTCAGTTTCCATAAAAATAAAAAACAACGCATGTCCAAGTGAGAGTATGTATTGGCATTTTCTTGATGTGCACTAACATCTTTTTGTAAGTGATGTAAATATGTCTTAAATTTTGTAAGATTTTATGTTGTTTGTAAGTGTTGTTTTATATGCGGTTTGCTAATACTTGTTTCTTCTAAATATTTTTTGTAGATATGTCTTCCCATGAAGATGACTCAATGACCATAAAAATTGGTAGGGGTCGTACTACAATGGCTAAGGCTGCGAGAAAGAGACGTAAAGGAAAAACAATTCAATTGGAATGGAATTTAGACGGACAACCAATTGGGTAAACCTGAATAATTTTCAGTAGCTATATTGAAGTCGCATCCTAAGAGCGAGTTACAATCAACATTGATACTTGGAGTGATGTGGGAGAAGGTATTACAGACCTTATTTGGGAAGATATTGTGGTGATTCTGTAGACATTAATAATTTTTTGTATTTTTTGTATAAAAATGATATATTATATTTTATGTGTATATAATTTGGTTATTTGTTGGGTGTATTTTTGATTGGATCTATTAGAAAGAAGTGGGTATTACGAAGAGCCAATGATAGATGGAGGGAATTCAAATCTCAGTTATCAATAAAATTCATGAGAGATGAAGATGGAAACATATGCAAACACCCACCCAAAGAATATGATTTTATATCTATAGATCAATGGGAGGATTTTGTCATGAGTCGATTGTCCTAATAATTTAAGGTGATGATATAAACTATTGTATAAAATCCCATTTTTTGATTTCTTGTAAGACAATTAAAAATATTTTAATATTTTATTATTTGTAAAAATAACCAAAGAAGAAGTAAGGATGGAAGAGAATTATCATCAAAGAATGAGTATCATCCAAGAATTTCTCATAAGTGATATGTTGGCCTAGAGCAAGAAATTGTAAGACTTAATTCATGTTAAAGCGATTTATGAAATTTAATATAGAGCTATAAAAGTATTATTCTTTTATCATCATATAAAGAGATCAGTGAGAATAATTTAGATCCAGTTATATCAAAGATATCTAGAGCACACCTATGGAAAAGTGCCAAAATGGAAAAAACGGGTAGTATTACTAGTGACAAGGTCAAGGAAGTGGTGTATAAGATTGTAAGTTTAATTTTTTATCTCATTGATTTTTTCATCACAATAATTTTAACTATTTTTACATATGTATGTTTTATATTTTGCAAGGATGCTCTATCTTAGGAAGTTTCTAAGGAAATTGTTAGTGAGAAGGCATGTAATGACATGCTAACAATGGCATTTGGAAAAAATGATCACCCACGACATGTGTGAGGAACTGGGCCAGGGATAACAATTATAAAATATTCTAATCGTGTTGCTCCAACAGATGATCATTCATCCCATATGTTGTTACAAATGCAAAAGACTATTGAAGCTTTGGCCATGAAAATCAAATATATTGAAGGAAAGAATATGAGTAAGGATTTGGAAAATTTATAGGATATCGACCAAGACCCAACTTCCAAATCTAGTTGCCCACATGCACAATTCTCAGATCTTCCTGAGGTAAGATACAAGTCAATTATTTAGTAAATTTTAGAGATAGTGATTTCTCATATTGTACTTGTTATTGACAATATCTATATTTGATTTTTCTAGGGCTATCACAAGTGTATTTTGATGTTGAATAACCCATTACGTGCAATGGCTGATGGAAGAGTGTATATATCTCATAAAAATGAGCCAATTATCCTTCACAATGTGGCATTGGACCCAAAACACAAAAAAATGATAATTGATACCCTGTTGATGCCTGAAGAAAGTGTGCCAATACCTTTAGATATGGAAGAAGTTTATCATGTTTTTTGAGGCATAGGCACTTACATTCCTTGGCCTGCAACATTGATCAAAATAAATATGAAGGTACATGCAAAAACTTGGTAGTGTTTTTAATAACTTATTGAAATGTATCATGTGCATTTCTAAAATAATTTTTGTATTTTTATAACCATATAAAAGGAATCCCAAGACTCATTGTCTCAAAGAAAAGTGAGGGAATCATTAAGCACACAAACACACAATTCAAAAACTAGGAAAAAGTGGGATGAAGTCTCAAGTCCAGTCAAGCCAACATCACTTATTCACAAGAAATCAATCAAAAAGCCTCCATTGAAGCTAAAACTGTTGATGGTGTATTTGGAAGATGATGTGAATCATATCATTTATCTTCAGGTGTTTGAATATGTAGTAGGTTATGCACATGAGTTGACTATCACACTTAAATTGGTCAAGATATGCCATGATCAAGATCAACTAGAAGCCTCACATATATCAGTGTACATATAGTAAGTTCCTATACAAGTGATTATAAGACAATTATTTTCAAAACTAAACATATGTTTTTTGTTGTAGGCATTTGTTCAACAAAGTGACCTCAGGAAATCTATTTAATATATGTGGATTTATATGTTCACATTTCATAGATATGTTATACACTGAAAAAGTGGAGACTCGGGCACAATATATAGCATATCAGTTCATTAGAGGGAAGAAGAAAAGATTGGAATTGTTCTTTTACCTTATAATGTGGAGTACATATATATTTTTTCGATTGTCTGGTGTTTATTTATTTTAAATGTTGATTAAAAATATATTAATCTTAAATGTAATACTCATGTATAAGTAGGGTACATTGGATACTTTGTGTCTTTGACCCTATGTGGAATAGGTGCTACTATCTTGATCCATTAAGAGGAAAAGTACGTGGGAATGTAGAAAAACTCATGGATTTTCATGTACTTTGTAAAACAATTTCATTACAAAATTCTTGACATGAATTTGAATAGAACTCATAAATTTTATAAAAAGACAGATGTGCAATATGGGAAGAATTTGAAATGGGAAATTATCAAGGTAAGACACACTTTTCTTTGAGGCCTTGGACATTTTGTATTTGCTTTTCTGCCATAAGCAGTCTTCTTCTATATGGTGTCATTGCCTTTATGAGTAGCCATATGATGTAATATTTGAGATGCCATTCCCGAATATCAAATTCTGGTATCATATATGGCTTAGTTAGAAGGCAAAAATCAGTAGGTGTTTATAATTCTTTCTTGGGCATTTTATGGGGATTACTTTTTAGATAATGTAATTTATGTAGTTCTCAAACAACCTTAGATTTTGTAATTTTTATCTAAATAATAAAATCATGTGTAATTAAAAACCTTCAGAATGGACAGATGAATTCAATTTGATGATTATGTGTTGTTACTTATTTTATGTTTGTGGTTAGTTGCCTTCAGAATAACTAGATTCTTAAAAGATTAGAATTTGCATGCATCTCAGTCAGAGGCAAACATTTATACTAGTATAGTATCGAATCATTTTTTAGGATGAGGATCATTTTTCTGTGTTTCCTCCAAAAATGCTTTAGACATATATTATCGGTAATTTACCATTTTGCATTAGACTCTATGTTCAAGTAACTAGCATTTTGGTATTCATTTTGGATTTGTTAACAAGTCATAACCTCCCTAAAATTACTTTTATGTCTGAACAAGCTTCCCTACTCTTGGGATCAGTTGGATTGCTAGGAGAATACAGTCCTAGTGCCAAGAATAAGCTCACCTTTCCAATTCCATTGCCTACATGCATCTTGGTGAGTACATGCAAAGATCTAGGATCACAGACTAGAAATCTAGAGTAGATCCAAAAACTTATCAGGCAGATGCAACATTCAGATCTAGTGAACAACCACTGACTGATGTATTACTCAAGGAGGTTCCATAAGAACTAAAGACTAGATAGTTGGACGGAGTTAGATGGGAACTGGAACTAGAAATTTATGGCTATATATGCCATCATCAATTATTAAGAATATTCAATCTCTTTCACCTCCAATGGGATGTGATGAGGAAGACCTGTAGAGCAACATTGATTACCATGTTTTCATCGTCCCCTAGTAAAGTAAGATAGTTCAATTAAATCACATGATCCTCTGTTAGCTTCCACTTCTTACTTTCTTGTATCTGCTAGTCAGGGTGGCTAGTCCCAGTCATTACTTCACTATACTTATGATAGTTCAAAATCATAGCCTTGCATTTTCATTAGATAAGGAATCATTGCCTTATTGTTCTAGAAGATGTAGCAGGGTAGGATGTAAAAAGGTTGAGTATTTTCACATTTCCTCTCTCCCTCTTTGCTCAAAATTCTAGATCCCATCACGGAACTACCACAAAGAATACAGTAGATTAGGATACAGAAACCCAACACAATTGCGAGTCATTTCATGATACTATAGAAAATGAGGTAGATAGCAACAAGAGTTGACATAAGCATGCCCTACATTTTTCATCATTTTTAACTACACACCAAGAATGGGAGGAAGAATCCAAAATTTCCTTTTAGGTGTTGATATTATAGAGATAAGGGAAGGAAAGAAGAACATGCCATTTCAGCAATTGTGAAATGTTAAAAGAAATTCATCTTTCACACCTTTAAACAACACCCATGAAGAAGTCAGAGCTTGCATTCTAGGCTCCAATGTGTCATAGATGTTGTAAGAAAGGGATGTGGCCACCAAGTTAAGCCATAATCTGTTAAATATGCAAAAGTGCTACAAACCAAAGTGTTGGTGGGGTTCTAATTTCTCTACAGGGCCCTAGATGGCAGTTGCTTCCCTATTGGGGGTTCTATTTTCTCTATAGGGCCATAGATGGTTGTCGCTTCCCTATTCAAGTGATAAAACCTGAAACAAAAGGTCATTGTTCTTACAAAAGATCTTAGCCCCAGAACTAGAAGCGATAGAAAAAGAGGCTACAAAATTTGGTCATTGATTTTGTGTACCTTGATGGTGTCAGTTGCATATTTGTCATCACTTCTGTGTTCTAGAATTTTCACCATATTTTTACATTGAGTAGACATTATATCCTTTATAATATTGCATGTTTCATTGATTATGAGAAAATCCATCAATTCTGAGCTTTTTCAAGTAGGTTGAAGAGTAGAGTAGTTGTTGTTTAGATGTAGCTATATGTTACTCTCTTGGTCATTTGGGTCTTAGGTACATGAGTGAGGGATTGTAATATTATAACAGTGCAATTAGATTTTATTTTCAATTCGTTGTAAATTCAAGTATTAGAATAGATCTATTTTTATAAATGCATAACTACACCAATAACACATCTGGAGCAATGTTTAAATAATATGTTATTTCTTTGATAAAAGGTATTTTTACTATAGTTATCACTACTTATTTCTAAATATCCGTTCAACTAGTCTAGGTAGAACCCTAATCCCATGGCTTTTTAGGTAGATGTATATGATTAATCATACAACACTAAGGAGTGAATGAATTCCTATGAGTTGTTAAAAAATATGAGAGCTATTGAGTTTATACTACAAATCAGATTAAGGCATATGAGTGGGTTCTCCAAGTAGAGAAGGTGATTTGTCTCATAGAGGAACCTGAATCCAAATAGATAAACCACATCATATATCTTTTGAAGGATTATGCTAAGATGTTCTTCCATGTAGTGAAGGCAGAGAAAGAGGTGAGATTCTGACCCAAATGGACATATAGAAGGAATCTCAAACAAAATACTATCCTCCCACTTCCTTAGTCGTAAGATATGGTAGTTGGATAGTATGATACATGGGAACATGTTAATCATAGAGTACTCATCTTAGTTTACCATATTGGTCAACTTATGGATACTATAAGTACTTAATGAAACAAAAAAGTGAAGAAGGTTTCAGGTAGGACTGAATCAAGAAATCTGACATCATGTTTTTTTTCTATTAGCAAGAGGGATAGTGAGAAATTTATTGGTCACATTGAGAAATTTATTTATTTCATTTATCATCATTGGGGATTTTCTTGAGTCTTTACTATAGATCTAAAAGCACTTATGCTTGTATGATATCTACAAGATGTACCTAATTTAGTTTTTGGAACTACATATTCATATTATGGGTTTACACAAGATAACTTCTGCTAACCATTTTTGTAATTGCATTCTAGATATGATTGATTGTGTCATGCTTGGAAAGAAAGGCATCACTACATATATTGTTGGTGCTAGGGGGTTGACTTGTATGAAGGGAAATGGTGATGAGCTTAGTTATGTGAAATGCCCAAATGTATAAAGATATTTGTATAGAACATATATTTTTTATTATCGTCCCTGATTATGGGTTCTGTGAATCGGTCCACTCCCCTTTACCACCTGCTTGGTGACCGGCTAGTTATCATCCCAAAAAGCTTTTGATAAGGGGCATTGATTCAAGCATAGGACATAGAGATGGGATAGGATTAAATGAATCTCAACAGAAGAATCGGGCATGCTATACTTTATGATGTTTGAACAAATTCATACTTTTTACATATATTGTATATAACTATTTTAGCCTATGTTCATAGGAAAAACATGCAAACGACATGTCAAGTAAAATCTATTGTACTTAATGTAGACTCACTGATCAATTTAAGATTTAAATAATTTCTTCTACACGTTCATATTGGAAGAATTGACTATAGGGAAAATGAATAATAGGCCTAGTACAACATAGTATCACTTGATATAAAGGTATTTCTGGTTTTTCCTTGTTATGACATGTGGTAGTTGGAACTTAGAAGAAACGTCGCACTGGACACCACCACACCCCTCCCCACCCAAAAAAAAACATCATCATTTGTTGCAAGGGCTGGTTTTGGAATGAAATAATGTGATTTGGTTAAATTTTTAGTCTATATTCAAGAACTTTCCATTCAAAAAGCTCATATGAGTGTATTTGGCTGGAACAACTAATACAAGTGTCTCGTATCCTCCCATAGATAAATTTTCATCTGTGATTATAAATATTGAGCTGTGATGCTCTCTGCTTTTTCATTTTGAGGGTAATTCGTTTGTAGTATCTGGTAAGCAATTCATGTGCTACATGATAGTTTGTATCTTTCCCATCATGATCTCTTGAGTATGTCATTAGGCCTTCTCGAAAAATCATTTATGGGTTGTTTAATAGTTCTAAGATGTAATTACTGAGTATAATGTGATCCATAATTTCTGCAAGACCATTCCAAATGCTTTTTTTATAATTTGTTCATGAATGGAGGTTGTAGATTCTTGTCAAAACAACTGGTTGTTACTGAGATCTGGTTTGCAATCATCCCAATCGAAGAAGATTTGATCTTAAGCAGATCATATGATTTTCTAGTTATAGTCCTTTCCATGATCTAATGACTAGCATATCAAATCAAAACCCACACCTAAAAAACTTGAAATATTTCTTAGACGAGTCACAAATCGTCACTCTAGTGGAAAACTTCTACGGCGCCTCTGACTCTATTTCTTCATAGCCCTTATCTCTACCTCTCCACCCAGGTGGTGTCTTTGTGTCCAAGTGACTATCATCATGCTCAACTACCTCAGTGTCCAAGACCTATTTCTAATCGACATCGGCCTCTCTATCCTTCCAAAAAATTTTAGTCATTTATGACTCCATGTGTCAGTGACTCTAGGGGTAGGAGCCTCCAAGAATCATTGACTCCATGCGTTGACACTTTCTAGCTTCTCCATCCTAACCACAATGGCTTCTAGATGCTCCAATCCAAATGGTTTTCTAATTTAGAACTTTCTAGTGGTAGTGTCCAACCGAAATCATTGTCGTCTTGATCTAGAAGCTCAGAATTCACAAAGGTCCCCTTCCTCCAATAAATCTGGTCGGTGTATCTGCTATTATATTGGTTTGTTACCTCCTCTTCGATATATTACTTTCTTTTATTTAGTTTCTTGGTTCTAGATCCGTTACCTCTTCTCAAAATTGCTTTCTTTGTTTTGTTTCTAAGTTCCAAATCCATTCTCTTCCTCCAACTTTAGGATCCTTTATTTTTCTATTGTCTGCCATTGATCTGTACCATGGTTCTCCTATTATGATTGTTATTATACTACAATTCTTCTCTTTGAACAATTGTGGACTTGTTCCCAGTATAAAATAAGACGGTAACCATTTTTTTAGTAAGAAAAATGTCATTTTACTAATGAATAGTGGACTGATTTATTCATAATGGAGATTGAGAAATGAACAATGACAACATTCTACTGTCTCCTCTTAGAATCGAGTAAAACAATTTCATTATACATCTAGTAATCAAATGAGTACGTAACTGTACATCTGTAGACATTAACTTTATATCTGCATGCAATGTGGGTCTGAGTATGGTGTGGGTCTGGTTTTAAGTAATGCGGGTCTGGACCCATACCTGTATTGGGTAAATTAAATGGATATGGGTATGGGTATGGTCAGACCCGCATCATTTACAGCCCTAATTCTGACGCCATTTCTGATGTGTCAAAAAATAAATAGTTATAAGAATTTTGACAATTTTTTTACTGTAGACACAACCATTATACCTCAATAACTACATTTTTTTGATTATGTATACACATACCTTTTATTAGTTTTTTTTGTTATTTATACTTCTTTCATTCTCTTATTTTCTAACAAGTTCTCACAACAAATTAGATAATAAACTCATATTTATTTTATATAGTGTCCAAAGCAGTCAAACAACACAGATTGCAGGTATTATGTATTGAAGTACGTGAGAGACATCGTTGATGTGATAATTAGAAATATTCCTAAATGTGTAAGCTACTTATCATTATATTCTTTTAGTTTGTTTAAATTTCTAAATAAATTGAAAAAATAAAGAATATGTTGATATAATTGTCATATGATTGCATTATTATTCAAAGTATATTGGTCGTTGCTTCAACCAAGAAGAAACTGACGAGGTATGAAAGAAGTGGGAGCCATGTGTTCTTGAGCACACATAAGATTATGTGACATGAGGGGGAGACATTTGTTCTTTAGCATAGACCAATGTGTGAAACTTTTTTAGTTAGTTTTCAGTTCGATTCTAGAGTGGATACTTAATACTTTGTATTATTGAATCTTTGTATGGATGATAGAATATTTATTAAATTTAGTAAGAGTTTCTCTCAAGGTTTGATGGAAATTTTGTTCAATTATGTACTTGTTTGTGAAATGAAAAAAGTATAATTGCATATTTATTATAATTTAATAATAATATGGTTAATGTGATTAATAAAATGTGTTTGATATATGACCTGTTATATTCTAATCAAAGACAATAGTTAATGATATGTTGTAAAATGTATGATACTACAACAAACAACACATGTTGTGTTATCCACATCTATTACAACAAGTGTGTCTAGAAAAAAAGACACCTATTACAACATGTGTTTCCAGTGAACTACAACATGCATAACCTATTGTATAAAATATATATATTACAACAGACACACAACATGTGGTATAAACAAACCTATTACAATGGTTGAATGTATGGAAAGACAACATTTTTCAACTGTTGTATAAACATTTATATTATAACAAGTGCACTACATGTTGTAATAAACATCCCTATTACAACGAATGTGTTTAGTGAAAGACAACATGCTTCAACTGTTGTATAATATATATTATAATGGGAGCACCACATGTTGTAAAAAATGCCCCTATTACAATGGGTGTGTTCATCGACAAACAACATGTTTCAACTGTTGTATAATATATATTACAATAGGTGAACCACATATTGTATAAAAAAACCAAATTACAACTGGTCATTCATTAAAAGACAATATGTTTTATCCATTGTATAAAATACATGTATTACAACATGCGATCACATGTTGTATAAAGTACCCCCATAAGACCATGGGATCTAATACAACAATTAACACATGTTGTAAAATGGAAAAATGAAATGTTGTAAAAAGCATTTTCTATAGTAGTGTTGATTACTAAAAGTGTTTACGTATTCAATTGAACAACTGAGGTTCAAAGTTTACTGACTAGACTCTGAATTGACTGGTTCAAGCGTTGAACTGATAAGTTGGGGTGTCAGGTTGATTGGAAACACCATTGGTTGATCAATGGCTGAACTAGGGTATGAACTGACCAGTTCACTAAGTGAACTGACCGATTAATGTGATTAACCACCCAATTCAATTATCAATTTGATTGGATCAAGGATTAATGATGATGACATATTTTGCAGTAATCGTGCATTGAATACTAATGTGTTTCGTAATAGGAAACTGCATGAACTGACTAGTTCATGCACTAAACTGACCCGTTCATGCATGAACCGATCAATTGGGCATGCAGACTGACTGGTATTCCATTCACAGTTTCCAAATATGCATAGATTGGGAGTCCTGACCCTAGTCCTCTTATAAATAGATGGGTAATGGGTATTTCTAGACACAACAACAAGCTCTAAAAATTATTGTCCTCTCTATTTATGGTAACCAATAGAGAGCCCAAGAAAGTTCTACCCATTAAAGGGAGGAACAACAAGGTAGAGACAGTTGTGGGATAATGAATCCATCCTAACTGATTGATGTTCGAAGGGACAACTCCTTCCCATTGGCTCTGGTAGCGCAATGTGGAGTTCCTAGTGGTCTGTGTGGACTAGATGCAACAAGATCATTTCATGCAATAATCACTTCTAATTGGAGTCTCACGGATGGAAAGTGAGAATAGTTCTGATATACCTGTCAAAATAGTTCATTGACCCACTGGTGTTCATGAGTTAACCCATCTAATTTGAGTTTAGGTGGGGCTTTTGACCAAACATTCAAATTTTAATCAAATCAAACTAACCCATTTATCAAGTGAGTTACATGGTTGACCTACAGTTCACCTACGACTAAACTATCTAAATAGAATTAGTATCAAAAATTTGAGTAGATATGTTCTTATGAGAAATTGAGAATAACATATTCTTGGTTAACATAAGTATGTAGTGTGTTGTACATATGTGCAATATATATTTGATATACTTAAACTCACTTGTTTACATGTTTATGAATATGTTTATTTATATTAGTCTTGTCGAAGTTTGTGTATTTTTAGTAGTATTAATCATTTCTATCTTTTAGATATACTTTATAATTATAGAAATGACAAGATCCTTCTAGTTATATTTTTGGACATGTATAAATTAAATAACAACAATGACATTTTTCTTTTATGCATTTGTTAAGTACTTGTAATTAGCTAATTTTTTCTTCTTTATATCTAGTATTAAAATGCAACAATTGTGTGTTGTTTTTATTGTATTAAATACTAATATACAACAACTACATTTAGCATTATTGTGCTTGGTGTAAATTGTAATCAATAGAATATTGTAGTTTATTATTATATATAGAAAGATAACAACATGCCTAATTAGGTGTAGAAATTTATATATCATATGTTTATACTTTTTTATTTACTATGAGTTATATAGGTACCTCCTTTGTGACTAACGGTCTACCAGGTTGGACAAGGGAGAGATTTTGTATGACACATTTTATAGTCAGTCTTTTTCATCCACACCTGCAAAAACTACACCTACAATGACCCAAACCAAAGCCAACAAAACCCATCAATTTGACATATATATGTTACATAAATCAAAATTTATACATTGCCAAATGTGGATTTGCATGAATCAAATATGTATGTAATTCACACGACGACAAATTCCCACTCCCATGCATAAGCCACGGGATTAACCAAATAATTGCCAAAATGCTGCTATTTTGTGTGAAATCCACATGACAAGAGGGTACGAGATTAACTAACTAGTTGCTATAATGTTACTAGCTAGTCTTTATATATATTTGACCTAGATTAGAGTAGCTTGTAAACCAAGACTCTGTCTGATTAAAATGAGAACATGTATTCTTTAATCTAGAAGAGACCAGATTGTCAAAATTGAATGTTGGTCCTCATTATTTCTGGGTTAAACAAAACCAAATTCATAAGTTTAATTGAAAACCCTACATGAACAATCCATTAGAACAATGTGTGTTTTCCAATCAATTGTATCAATCATTTTGTAAACCATAACTGTGCATTTTCCTATTTGATATGATGCACATTTTCTATGATCTTAAATTTGAGAATACATCTTATTCTTCATCAATTCATATGTTTATATTAGTTAAGTTTTTACTTATGCAATGGAAATATCCTCTCTACTACATGAAAACCATATGATAACAATTGTAAAGTAATGATCGATGCATATCACTTTATGTTGAATTAGAAAAAACATTTGCATTCATCATCAATTGACCATTTTTGATGAAGTATTGCGACAATTTTTCATGATAATTAATAAGTGATCAGTAAAGACTATCAATCACTGCTACCTTTAAAAATATTTTATATATAAGTGGTTGGCAGGCATGCATTTGGAAAAATGATTGGTAGATATTGATGTATTATCCATGAATGCCCATTATTTCCTGAGCAATCACCACTCCTTTGAAAATCAATGAATAATAGTGAAAATAACTATTTCCTAGTAATAAATTCACATGTGTCAGTGCACTAGTATTTAGGTTGCCTAGTCGCTGCACAAAATCCTCAAACACTACCACATTTTGTAGAACATATTACCGAATGAAGCATAGTTAGATAATACAACGTATTATGTATGCATGATAACACAAATATACGCATATACCTTGTTACATAGTTCTTTTTTGACTATATATACATAAAAAATAAGTATTACATACTTGCATATGCCAAGAACAATAAAAATGAATAATTTTGGTATTTCAAATAAAAGAATTCAAGGTTAGACCACCAAAATGGGTATTTTATCTATTTAATACTCCCACGGTCATATTGCACCTACATATGTTTGGAATGAAGGGTATAATTCGTATTATCTTAATCTCATATATATGCACATACATAAGCTGAAAAGAATGAGGCATGTGCAATCGAGATTCCCCAATGGAAAAATCAATATATACATACAACTTTAACTATATAAAACTAGAAATAGATGGGTACACACACAATCTTCATGTACGCACATGAACATATATATTACACTAGACATTCCTTTTGGCTAACAAATATTGATTAAAAATTCATATGTTTTTCACTTAACATGTACATGCATATTCATAATGTTCCATCCAATTAAATATATATCAAATAAACTTATAAGTTAAAAGTAAAACTTCCTCTTAACATCATTCATGTTATTATGTAAATGATTTCTAAAGGTCAATCCTCTATTATGTGGAATGGGGATAATCTTCCTCTTAACAAATAGGAGATCCACTTCCCCCTATATCTTCCTCCTGTGCATGGATAGATTCTTTCAAGCTATACATGTGAAAGTAGACAATCATTATTGGAAACCTACTCATTCACTAACAAGAAGGTTTAATTCTCACATCTTTATTTTGTTGATGATCTTGTTTTGGTTAAAGAAGAAGACTCTATGAATAAGGTGTCATGTATTCTTAAAATTCTCTAAATTGTTGAAGCTTCTTTTAGATAGAAAATTTCTCAGATAAATATTTTGTGTACTTCTCAAAACCCACACAAAAATCTACCTATAGGGCGACAAACTGGAGGATTTGTATGCCCCAGGACTGAGACTTTAGAAAGAACGTGGATATCTTGATTGTTTGTACGTAATAGGAATTCAAAGGAAATCAATTTATACCTTGTTAACATATTCCATGATAAAATTAACACTAGGCTAAACAAAAATCTATCTCTCGAAAAAAATATTACATTGGCCAAGTCTTCTCTTACTACCACACCCGCACACATCATGCAACCTTCAAAAGTTGTAGTGTTTATGTATGATATGCTAGACGAAATTACTAGGTGCTTCATTTAGAATGGAAGCACACAATGAATTAGTAAACACTTGTTTTGCTAGGATAAAATTATTGCTCTGAGTTCTAATGGGGTCCTCCACATCAGGGCTACTAAGGAACTCAATGATGCTAGATCACAGGAAATTTTCTAAGCATGAAAGTACCCATATGCAATATTCACAATACATAAGACCAAGTCTCTTTAGGTATACATATTTTGTGTTATGGCGATCCACTCTCAGTTTTTATATGTGCATGAACAAAATACTAAATTAGTTGATAATAGGCATGACATGAATGTTTTGAAACATAAATGGCTTAAGGGAGCATTAACATCTATATTGAAAAACATTAAAGTGACCCCATTAAATTTAAAAGACCTTAAAGTCTCAAGTATGGTTATTCGAGATGGCAATGGGATGTCAACTTTCTTAAATTGTTCTTATTTGTAGAAAGTATCCATCTGATTATCTCAATTCTAAACCTCAAAACAATCTCTTTGACAATGATATCGACTGGGAAAATGAAACGATGTGTTGTTTTTTTAGTTAAAGAAATATACAATAGTTTATTCACTCCAAGGTTCAAATCTTCTCATGGTGAGTGGGAATTTATTTCGTAAAATGTGTACCACCACATATTAAAATTTTCATATGGCTTCTTAATCATGATCAAATCCTCATAAACTCTTTGAAGAAGAGTAAACACATGAATGATGTTAGCATATGTGAAATATGTAACTACACAACTTACATTGTTATTCATGTCACTAAAGACTATCCAATGATTAGTCACATGTGATTATTACTTAACCCATATTTGAAATGACTCATTCTTCACACACTCAATATCAAGGCTTCACTAAAAGTATATCTCCAAAATAGCAAGCAATAGTACCTCATTTTTGTTTTTTTTGAAGATTTTTGAAATTATTTGTAAATATTCAACAACTCATCCTTTCCCATAAATGATTTAATCCTAGAAAATTGAAACACTAATAGAAGAAACAACATCTAATTAAACCCTATATCTGCAAAACCATGTGTAACATCCATAAAAGTTTATTATATAATAAGCATAATTATCAATTCTAAGTTACAAATTTATTTCCTTCTAAAGATGTAAAGGATGACTCCCTATGCATGATGTTTCAATTTGTTATCGTATCATAATTTAACAATGCACACTACCTAGACCTAAATTAAATTATCATAGTTGAAATAGAAAATGACCACACATTCACCTATACTAGGTCCTCTTTTGAACATTTGTGTAGTTCATGGTGTTTTTGATAACCCCTCAAGTTTTGGTAGTTTAACTTCTTGTAAACCGTTACTTACGTATTAATCACCATAAATGCTTCAATCATGTAAAACATTCCTTTTCCTAGCTCAAATGTAATATTTGAGGTAGTATTTTGAATCATTGGGTTCAATTGAGTAACTATATCCATTTTCTTTTAAATTAGATAACCCTAGCTTTGTTTATTAGTTTTGAAAATAAAGATTGATCAATTGAATGCATATTGACCTAGGTATCAAATGAATTTAGCTGATTAATCTACAAGTACTTAAGTTTAGGCATCACATTATTTCAATTTTTTTGGTTATACCTTTTTCAGTCATGAGTGTAGGATCTCGATCCAAAGGTGGAGGTTTTATCACCTACCTCACATATTTCTTATGTCAAGGTGAAATAGTCCCCCCCGCGTACCTCGACCCCGGTCTCTCCCCTTTGCTCCACGTCTTCCCTTGATCTCGACACCATCAGTCTGGGAATGATGTCCTGAGTATAACAAACGATCACTTGAACTCTATTTTCATTTCAAAAATGCCCATATCACCCTCTACAATGAGTCAATACAATAGGTCATCCATCCCATCACGCTTCATCATTGGTCCCCCAAGCGACCCAGAAAGTATACTTGATCCATTACGAACCTCTGGACGCTGCCAATTTCTTCATATCTGATCCAAGGTAACACCAAAAACTCAATCTACCTCTCCTACATTGGTGAGCTCCACTGAGAAGAAGAAGCCAACGTTGTCCAATTAAAGATCCAATAAGAATCTTTACACTCGTCTAGATATGTAACATTGTATTCATTATTGTGGTGCTACTATATGCTCCACTCACAAACCAGATTTCAAACAATTAGAGCTCAAATATTGGCCAATAGTCATGGTGGTTTTCTTGCCACAGAGACACCACCATTGTACTTAGTATATCATCCAGAAGTTAAGACCATGTTTGATCAAACTTTATTATGTCAAGATCTCAATTTTTCACTTTGACCCTACTTGGACTCGATTTTTTGTGTATTGCAATGCTGCCTGGGTTTTGAGTGTGAATGTTCACATATGACTGTGTCTTTGCTATAGTTTGTCCTCTCGAACTTAGTGAACGTGTGATTTTACTTAGCTTGCTTTACCATTGTCCCTCCTCCACAGAGATCATGTATATTAGTAATGACAGAGAAGTCACCATGTGACTATGTGCATTGATGGACCTCAAGTAAGGTGTCGTTGTCAACAAAGTAACTCAAAGAACTTGACTGTGGAGGTTTCAAACAAGCTTTCCATCCATTCATCATCTCCAATTATGAGGATTTAGTTCTTTCTGATTCTTCATCTTGTTCTTCATTTCTGAATTGAGTGAACATTGTAGACATTATTTTATCATTTTTTCCCATACTCCATACATCTGGGTGTTACAACACCCTAGGCATTATTGTGCATTCAATTACTTCTTTATGTAGTTCTTAGGGGATTTATGTTGAACAAATCCCATGCTATATGGATGACGCCTATTGGACCACTTTAGTGGCTTGTGCCAAGTTTTATTCTAATCTGGGTTCAGTTATATACATGAATTCATCATGTTTTATCATTGGTTAGACCTTAGGAAATTCATATATTTTTATCCTGATGTTAGAAATTTATGGTCTAGTACTCGTTCAAAAGGTCTTGAGATGAGGAACATCTCTGACCCATGGACAAACCCTGTTTCCCTACCCAATTTTTTGTATCTCATTTATAGACCCTAAATCTATATAAATACATTGTAATTATTTCATGGTTATGCTAGAGTTAGTATCCTCCATAGACCCAGGTGAGTGCTCATGCACACTGAGTATTAGTTTAGAATTCAAGATTTTATTATTCACATATTTAATTTTGATGATTCATTTTAGGTACACTTAAGCTACTACTAACTATATGCTTATGGAAAATGATAGTCATGCTAAGAAATAAAGGTTTCTATTATTTTAGTATTTATGTTGTCAAGTGAAACATTATGTATCATCATCATGTTAATGAACCACCAAATCACAATAATCATGTTCATTGAATCAAGAAATTATGAAAACCATGTTCAAGATTAAAAAATCATGTTATGTTCATATAGTCCTCTCAATCATGTTTAAGTGAGACTTAACCAGCCTTTTGAGCCCTGTGGGAACATTATGATAGCCTTAATCAGTCTTATGTGAACCTTGAACAACCTTATGTGAGGCTTAATCGGTGTTATGAGTATTGTGGTTAATTCAACAGAGTGACAATATTAACTGAAGATGAAATACATAATAATGTAATCATGTAATTTTAATCAGTTCTTCATGTAATCATGGTAATAATGTTAAGAACTCATGCTATAAGTTATTTTCATGTCATTTCAAGTATAAGTTATTTTCATGTATAACTACTCAATATCTCTCAAAAGTTTCTACATTGCTTTGACATTGTTGGGGACGAGATATATGTAGGTGATGAGTAGAGGAGGATTAAGACATTAGGTTAAGGCTACAAATGATGCAATTAATGACTAGGAGTGCCATTGTGAGGTTCTATTATCAACCTCAGTTTTGTTTCTTGTTTTAAGATATAGTTTTTTATGTTTAGATCTTTGAAACATGTCATATAATGTATTCACTTTCCCTTCTTTGTAAACTTTTGAGAATGAGAATGAAAATTATGTCCCCTTTATTGGTTATATTTCAATTGTTATTGATGCATGATATGCAATGTATGTGACAACCAATCAATGTTATGAGTTAGGAATTGACGCTTCCGCTCATGTGCATGTGTATAAATTTGAGGTGTTGCAACATGCACGAGGGTAATATCACAGAAGATCATGTGGGCACCTCCCTGCTTGAGAGTTCAAATAAGTGTTGACACTATAATTTGTATCCAAAATCAGATGCTTAAGAAAATCTATATTATAAGATCTTCTAATGGGGACTGGATAACTGGAGGTTCTTGCAAGCATGTAGGGAATGATCCGCTAAAAGGAAAGTTGCTTTTTGTAAAACCCCTGACTTGGCTTCTGGTCTAACCTTGTTTTATTTTATTTATTAGATGCTTAGAACCTTGATCTAATCCTTTGAGATGTTTTTAGAACATGTGATGAGCTTATGTTTCTAGTTTTGTCTTAATTGGATGATGCTTGAGTTGTGTACACAATTTACTTAAGTTTGAGGGTTATCTTGCAATTTGTCGCATGTGGAGTATGTCCTCAATGTATTGGCTGTTGGTATGTATGCCCTGAGAGCCAATCATGGGATGATTGATGGGATACATTAAGATTGATTTGTTAAACATCAAAGGCAAGCTTCCAATTCTTTCTGGTTCAGTCATATGAGATAGTGATAGAACAGATTGAATGTCTAGAGAATGACAATACTCAATGATGTATGCCTTCAGGTTCAGGACCTGAACGATGAGATCATACGGATGCTAAGAGTTTGTACATTCTTGTTATGTCCCTAGTCGGATGTCATTGTGGAAGGTACATAGACAGCAATGACACACAAGACTAGATTGTGGTGTTCGTTGATGACAGAATCTCATTAGTCATGATATAGAGATATCAAACCAAACACATAGGTACTTGTTAGAGAACAAGTGTATCGGACAGACCGACCGTGAGTTTGACACATGGAACCATGACATGGTAGTCACAGTCAATACTCACAGTGATGGTGGTGAATGTGATTCTTTGACCTGAAATCACTACACTCAACACATGTCGTTGGGCACACTTTGACATCATCAAACGCAGTCCTGAAACATGGGTTGTTATAAAGGTGATGATTGGGTGGCTTTGACACATGGGGCTTTTGAGGGGTGAGTGATAGATATGGGATTTGTCTCTCCTGAGGGAGTATGATATCCATTGCCACTTGATGAGTAGGATTGAGATAGGCGCGCGCACGCATGTGTGAATCAGTATGTGATATTGATGTCATACGTATCTCCTCCAATCTACTCTGAGATCAAGGAAGTGAATGAACGTTGACAGGATGACTGGTCCATGCCTCGAGTTCATTCGGGATATCAGTGACAAAGGAATTATACATTCGATGTAACACCATTCACGGATTGTAGGATTGAAAGTTGTTCTCCAACTTTCTATTTCACTTGGGTAGCACTGATGCGTGACTAGGCACCGCTCTTTGCTTGTGAAGTCATAAGTGTTATGGACTTTTACTGCCAACGTGAAAAAGGACCTATAGGGTCACACACATAGGATTTAACCTGGAAGAGGAGTTTTGTCCACAAACTATGTTTAGATTGATTACTAAAGGAGTTTAGTAGTTCACTTAAACACTCAATTAATTGATAGCTCAAAATCATAGTATTCAAGGTGTTGGATCGATTGATTAGAGTATCAGATTGATTGAAATTGCAATTGACTATTTCTGCACAATCTACACTCCCAACCGATCGGCTCATGTGATGAATCGATCGGCTGAGCTGGGTGAACCGATCGGCTCAGGTTGTGAGTCAATCGGCTCATTCACAGAGTGAAACGATCGGTTCAAGTGTTTAAACGATCGGTTCAACTGGTGCAACCGAGCGAGTTGGGAAAATAAGATTGGTGAGAAATTTCCTTTTTGTTTTACTTGTCCAATACGATTGGAAAAAGGATTGGTATTTGATACCAATTAGAAACAAAAGATGGAAAGTCCATTTGAGTCAGATTAGAACCGTGAACCGATCAGTTCAGGGTACCAACCGATCGATTGGGGACCCCAAACGATCGGCTCAGGTCCAACCGATCGGATCAAGTGCCCAACCGACCGTTTCAAGTGTTGAAACGATCAGTTCATGTTGCACAGTTGGTTGTTTTTGTGGAAAATTCTCGAACCCTTCTACTCCTGCTTTAGTCCCGCATTGCCTGGGATAGAGAACCCTGTCCCATGACCCTCCTATATATATAGGGGTATTGGGGGCTTCTCAAACAACAACTCAGTGCAACCAGTTTCTCTGTAAAGTTGTCATTCTCTCTGGTTTTGGTAACCGAGAGAGCCCGATCAAGTGATACCCGATAACGGAGGCACAGCAAGGGAAAGACAACTACAGAAAGCGACTGGTAGCAGGAGAGTGTGTTGGCGACTAGTACGCCAACAGGAGGGTTTTACTCCTTCCAATTCCTTGTGGGATAAGGAGATTGAAGTTCCAGGTGGTCTGTGTGGACTACTTCAGAGGCGGGAGGTTTCTGCCACTCAGGAGGACAACTGTCAATCCCGAGAATCTCGGTGAGAGGAGGAGTCATCAGTCCTAGTGCGACCAGGAGCTGCACAGACACCGTCTAAGACCAGAGGCGAAGACCGCACTAGCTGCGAGGTATTGTCGTCGAGCAAGCCTCGGGACAAGGTATGATTCAACAAACCAACCCTTCCTATTGTATAGACGTTGACGTGTTTCCTCGGTTTGGGTTTGGGGAGGAAATTTTTTTTGTTTCCGCTGCCTTCTCTACCTCCCCTAAAACCCAATAGTGGTATCAGAGCCACGTCAACTGCTCTATACTTTAGGATTATCGATATGATCGATTTTGGTTTGTCTCCTTTATTTATTGCATACGATGCGAATAATATTAGCTTTATGCATGTCCAATCTTAAATCCACAAATCCCTAACTACATATATGATATGTAATATTAATGCACTCGATACACGTCGCCCAATAATGAGTTTTGTGGTGGATGTGTAGTGTGTTTATGGCTAATAAACCCTATCTGTGTGTGGTTGTATGCGGTTGCTTGTATCTCGGTCTACGCACCGATCTTCCCTCTCCTATTCCTGATGTAACTTGAAATAATTCGAGATTTCTTTCCTACCTTTGCTCCCCCCGAATGTAACTCAGGGTTTCCCCTTTTAATGTTGTAAAATAGGATAGATTTTTATTTCCTGTTATGTTGAAGAACGGTGGACATCCTAATGACAGCTGAGATGATCGGTTCAAGGAGTGAAACGATCAGTTGACGTTCTAGATGGTCGGTTCAAGGAGTGAACCGATCAGTTGATGACCGGTTTGAGGAGCGAGATGAGCGGGTGGCGGCCAGGAGGAGATGCACGATGACCAGGTGAACCGATCGGTTGGAGGAGCCAACTGATCGGCTGGTGGCACCCAGACGACCAGGCTAGGACGAGCAGGTCATTCATGTGATGAGTTGATCAACTCGGATGGCTAAAGCACAGAGTTCATCTTGTACAGGTTGCATGTGATGTAGACCTAGATGACCGTGATTCCTCTTGGCTCAAGGAATCACATTAGGATGGCCATAATCATTGCTTTTATCATTTTGCATGTTTTCTGTGGGATATAGCATGTATATGATACGTACTATGTATTGTGGTGATTGGATATGTATATGTATATAAAACCAAATCCCTCATTAAATATTAAAGTTTTAGATGCCTTCCAAATGTGACACATGTGAAAAGCTTGATCGACCAAGTGTGGGCACACCCAAGCGTGGTGCACCGTCTATCTCGTGGAAGTGTGAAGGATGAATGTGTGGGTTTGCCCAAGTAGGGTGCATATTCATCGTGTTGGCTTTGGGTCAGACTTAACAAGGTGACCTAGATAGGATCTAGAACCTTGAGGCATGGAGATGATCATGGCAAGGAGTTTCATATGACATCTTATCAAGAGTTGCATATGATGCAATTGGCAAGTGTTTCCTACCTGAGAGATCTATGTTGTGGGTGACAGCCCTAGCTGGTCCATAACTTAGAGGATTTCAGGATCTTGCCCACTAGAAAGTTGTACATTGCAATCTTCCGAATTGCTGGTGAGGGTTATCAATTTGAAGTAAAATAGTGGGAGCGATAATTAATTAAAGGCCTAATTATATCGTCAATTTTTTCAAATCAATCAAATAAGTCAAAAGAGTTTTGGACTAAAATTGCATATATTTCCTTTTGTAAAATTAAATGGTTAATCAACAATAATCACTTTATTTGCGATCGGTCTTTAAGACCAACAAATTAAATGGGAATAATTCCACGACTGGTTAGGATGATGAGAAGTGTTCTCAATCAAAGAGTGAAAGCTCTAAGTCCTAGCTATACCAGAACCAGATGAACTCAATCCCACCACATCAATGGCTGAAAGTATGCTTATGGAAGCATACCAAGGATGACATTGATGAGGAGTGCTTTATGTTGTGTTCTCTGAACTATCAGTTGCAGAGACATAATGGGACATATGATGTCTCAAGGACACTGTCCTAGTATGTCATGATAGAAGGAGATCCAGTAAGGTATTCACACACTCAATGTGATTGGGTATGTGGAAAAACCTAACTAAGGAGGATTCCCTCTGAGCCAAAAGTTGGCTATTGATATGATACTACAAATGTTGCGAGGATCATACAGGTCATGACGAACTATGACATGGACAACTTTGACAAGCGTTGACAAAGTTGTTGGACATGTTGAGGACAGTAGAGGCAACTATGTAGAAAGACAAACCCTAACGTTTGATATGATCAATGAAGGGTAAGTCTCAAGGGCAAGGGCAAGGGCAAAGCAAAGAAGTGTTCTAATGCTAGCCAGTAGCCCAAGCCGTCTTCAGCCTCAAGGCACATGGAAAAGGGTGTATGAGGGAATTGCCCTCTATATCTGGAAGAACAAAAGAAGATGAAGGAGGAGATGGAGATCTCCACCTAAGGTATCATGAAATGAACTGCTTCTTTATCTGTGGTATATGATACCAAGATATGGATATGTCATATATGATATGCAAGATCCGCTAAGAAGTGATGGCTTTTGATAAAGGACCAAGAAAGAAGTACCCATCATTGGAGCAAGTGTTGTTGCCATAGATAGGAATATCTTTCAGTTTATTTCAGCCTAAAGGGCACGAAATATAGTTGAGAACTGCTATTTCAATTTGCCAATAGAAACACTTTATTGTTGCATCTTTTTGAGACAAGGATGGCTATCAATATAGTTGATGTTTCAATTTCAAAGATATGATCTTTGTGGCAATGCCTTGTTTATCTTGTGATACTTGGTATGCATAAGATAAAATGATACCTAAAAGTTATAGATAACTCAAACAATCAAATTAGCATCAATCATGAGAAATTCATTTCTAGTTTCCATGTGATGGGTAAATCTAGACTCTTTTGGTTAGAGAACCAGTAAGAGACATGAATATCTTGGACATGATTAATCAATCTTCACTAATGGTAGTGGGAGAATGATTAGGTATAATACATGTGATGTATTTACATACCTATTGGAGCGAATGCTAATACTTCAAATGGTATTTAGAGAAATACCAATATGAATATCTTGAAGTGTTCAAGATTATCATAGATGAAGTATGAATTTAGTAAAGTGCTAATTCTTAATGAGATCAATGAATGAAATACTTGGACCAAATGTTTGAGATCCTTATGAGTGATTATGATAATGTATCATAGTGAGCTCATGATTAAGGCATGGTGATGTCTAAATCAAAAGTAATCATACTCTAAGGAGTTAGAGAATGATTATCAAATAACTGAATTCTTCTTAATAAAACAATACCCCACACTAATAAAGGACATTAAGAATCACAAGGAGTTTTGAGTTCTTATATCTATAACAGATACACCTCAATTATCTATGTGATGAGTTGGTCATGAGATGAGTCAACTATCTAGATAAATATGAGAAACCAGATTATGAGTTATGGTATATGACCATTACATCCTAAATGACTTCCATGTGAACCATAAGGTATGACCTTGATGGTAGCGCCCATTGGATGGAAATCCATAAGTGCAAATAAGTCTTAAGTGTTAAGACAGATGGATGACATTTTGAAGAAGGATGATGCTTGTTAATTGCAACTTAATGACTAAGACATTTGGCATAAAGGATACTAAAACCGCATTCCTATGAGGAATGAAACAAGGATGTGTACGTGACACAACCTATAAGGTTTATGAATCCACTAATGCAAATGAAGTCTATAAGTTACAAGGACTAATCAATGTGATTTATTGAGTACATGCAACTCAGAATTGGATCTTTACTTTGACGATATAGTCAAAGGTTTTGACTGATATGTCAAAGATAAAGAAGGGATCTGTGATTTAGTGGGAGCGTATTCACATTCCACATGTTGATGTGAAATGGATATGTTCTAAAATGGAAATCCAAAGTGGAAATTATCTTTAAGGAAGATAGAGGTGTTTCCTATATGATAGGAATAGAGATCTATAGAGATAGTTCTCGAAAACCTCTTGACCTGGAAAGGAGAAAAAGCATACATTGGCAATCTGTACTGAAGGGTTCAATATGCACATATTCAGTGGGAGAAAACTTGTCCATGCTTCATGGAGTTAGTATCCCAAGGCCAAGTGTCCAATTCTTATGAAGAATGTGAACACTAAGAATAGATATGGATCTATCATGTATGTGATCATCCCATCACCTTGCATGTATGGACATGTCAAGAATAAAATATATTTATCATCTTGTATGTAGGACATGGCAATATTATGTGCTCATCCTGATAACTCATATGTGGGATACAACGAGTGGATGTTTGTCTGCTTCTAGTAAGGGTTACTGGAATACCATGAGAACTTGATAAGTACTTGTGAAGTACTAGTTCTATGGAGATAAGGAAGAGTTCGATGTAAAGAGTTACATTGATGAGAACTTCCGAAAGGACAGAAAATTAATCGCAATATATATGGGATATATAAAAGTGAAAGTTTGTTGATAATTGGAAGTGTTCCAATAAAACCATTTAAAAGGAAATGCCGAGTATCCGTGTGTTAGAGAACAACAGTGGATACTATATGGATCTGGAAGTTCATGAGATGAACTTATAGATATTCCGGTCATTGATGACAAGTATGGAATCCTTGATCATGCAATGTGGCTAAAGGTTAGCAAAGGAATACTGGATCGCATATTACGACAACTCAATCTCATATGTGTGACGTACATCAAAGAGATGTGAGACATGCAATTTATACTGACTTCGGCAAGGGGTTGCCATAACTCACTATGTTGGCACAAGAGCATAGTAACATGTGGGACATGTTTGAAGATCACTATGAATATGATTCAAGGGTGATTGGATCGTAGTGCAAGTGGGAGTCAGTTGGTATGTATGCCCTAAGAGCCAATCATGGGATGATTGATGGGATACATTAAGATTGATTTGATAAACATCAAAGGCAAGCTTCCAATTCTCTCTGGTTCAGTCATATGAGATAGTGATAGAACAGATTGAATGTCTAGAGAATGACAATACTCAATGACGTATGCCTTCAGGTTCAGGACATGAACGATAAGATCATACGGATGCTAAGAGTTTGTACATTCTTGGTATGTCCCTAGTCGGATGTCATTGTGGAAGGTAGATAGACAACAATGACACACAAGACTAGATTGTGGTGTTGGTTGATGACAGAATCTCATTAGTCATGATATAGAGATATCAAACCAAACACATAGGTACTTGTTAGAGAACAAGTGTACCAAAGAGACCCACCATGAGTTTGACACATGGAACCATGACATGGTAGTCACAGTCAGTACTCACAGTGATGGTGGTGAATGTGATTCTTTGACCTGAAATCACTACACTCAACACATGTCGTTGGGCACACTTTGACATCATCAAACGCAGTCCTGAAACATGGGTTGTTATAAAGGTGATGATTGGGTGGCTTTGACACATGGGGCTTTTGAGGGGTGAGTGATAGATATGGATTTGTCTCTCCTGAGGGAGTTTGATATCCATGGCCACTTGATGAGTAGGATTATAGATAGTCGTGCGCACGCATGTGTGAATCAGTATGTGATATTGATGTCATATATATCTCCTCCAATCTACTCTGAGATCAAGGAAGTGAATGAACGTTGACAGGATGACTGGTCCATGCCTCGAGTTCATTCGGGATATCAGTGACAAAGGAATTATACATTCGATGTAACACCATTCACGAATTGTAGGATTGAAAGTTGTTCTCCAACTTTCTATTTCACTTGGGTAGCACTGATGTGTGACTAGGCACCGCTCTTTGCTTGTGAAGTCATAAGTGTTATGGACTTTTACTGCCAACGTGAAAAAGGACCTGCAGGGTCACACACATAGGATTTAACCTAGAAGAGGAGTTTTGTCAACAAACTATGTTTAGATTGATTACTAAAGGAGTTTAGTAGTTCAATTAAACACTCAATTAATTGATAGCTCAAAATCATAATATACAAGGTGTTGGATCGATTGATTAGAGTATCAGATTGATTGAAACTGCAATTGACTATTTCTGCACAATCTGCACTCCCAACCGATCGGCTCATGTGATGAACTGATCGGCTGAGCTGAGTGAACCGATCGGATCAAGTTGTGAGTCGATCGGCTCATGCACAGAGTGAAACGATCGGTTCAAGTGTTGAAGCGATCGGTTCAACTGGCGCAACCGAGCGAGTTGGGAAAATAAGATTGGTGAGAAATTTCCTTTTTGTTTTACTTGTCCAATATGATTGGAATAAGGATTGGTATTTGATACCAATTAGAAACAAAAGATGGAAAGTCAATTTGAGTCAGATCAGGACCGTGAACCGATCGGTTCAGGATACCAACTGATCGGTTGGGGACCCCAAACGATCGACTCAGGTCCAGCCGATCGGCTCAAGTGCCCAACCAACCGTTTCAAGTGTTGAAACGATCGGTTCAGGTTGCGCAGTTGGTTGTCTTTGTGGAAAATTCTCAAACCCTTCTACTCCTGCTTTATTCCCGCATTGCCCGGGATAGAGAACCCTGTCCCATGACCCTCCTATATATAGGGGTATTGGGGGCTTCTCAAACAACAACTCAGTGCAACCAGTTGCTCTGTAAAGTTGTCGTTCTCTCTGGTTTTGGTAACTGAGAGAGCCCGAGCAAGTGCTACCCGATAAGGGAGGCACAGTAAGGGAAAGACAACTGCAGAAAGCAACTGGTAGTAGGAGAGTGTGTTGGCGACTAGTATGACAACAGGAGGGTTTGACTCCTTCCAATTCCTTGTGGGACAAGGAGATTGTAGTTCCAGGTGGTCCATGTGGACTACTTCAGAGGCGGGAGGTTTTCTGCCGCTCAGGAGGACAACTATCAATCCCAACATTCCTAGTGAGAGGAGGAGTCGTCAGTCCCGGTGCGACCAGGAGCTGCACAGACACCGTCCAAGACCGGAGGCAAAGACCGCACTAGCTGCGAGGTATTGTCGCCGAGCAAGCCTCGGGACAAGGTATGATTCCACAAACCAACCCTTCCTATTGTATATACGTTGACGCGTTTCCTCAGTTTGGGTTCGGGGAGGAGAAAAAAAAAATTTCCGCTGCCTTCTCTACCTCCCCTAAAACCCAACATTGGCATTATGAGAGAGAGAATTATGCTATGCAACACCTTGTTTGGACCATGTTTGATGGTGTGACATCACATTTTGAGATTAGGGTTTATAGGGTTTTGGCTTTGGAGATGTGTAGAGACCTTGAGCATATGAAGGGTGTGATGCAACCACAACACCACTCTTGGATCAGTGTTGTGATCACAACTCTTGCTCTAGGTGATCTTTATTTCGAACTTTGTAACCTAGAGGTGGTTTGGTTGAAATAGTTTGTCTTTTAGAGACGTGTTTCGACCATTTTGTGTTTGGAGATTTTTTTGTAGTGGTCTCTACATGGTTCTTTGTTGTGTCTCGACCACAACAAGGGTGGTGGTGACCCATGTGGTCAAACCCCACTGAGGTTGTATCACCATATGTTGCATGTATGTGTTAAGTGGTTGCATGCCTATTTTCTTGGTGGACAAGTGTCCTTTTGGTGTTGAAACCTCATATCCTCCCTCCTACCTCATGTGTATAACCTCTCTCCTCTTAATGCAAGTATCCATTTTGGCCCTCCTTCTTATCCACTTTCTTCTAATCGTCCTTGGTGCCTTGTGGAGCATAAAAGGCTGATCTTGGAACCTTGGTAGCTGAGCAACTTTCCATTTGGTGTCTCTAAGCTTGATCACCTTCCTTGTTATGATTCTTGTGGTTTCTCTTCTTGGTAAGTGATTCTATCTACTTGATCACATTTCTCTTTGGGAACCCTATGTTTCTTTTTCTTTCTTGGTTGAGAACTATGGTTCATCTATGGTGGCTATCTCTTAGGAAACTCCTCTTGACAAAAGTCATAGATTATAGTTCATCCATGTTGGTACCTAAGTGAGATGGAGCTTTTCCTCCTTCTTCTTGATCAACCTAGAGATGGTGTTTTCTTCATCTTGAGCTATATCATGACCTTGGTATGTTTTCTCCTTTTTGAGGTGACCTTGTGGTTGAAAGTTTCTCTTGAGTGGAGTTCCTTCCTCCCTCTTGGAGATTGAGATCTTGGAGCTTAGTTCTCTACCTAAGGTAGGCAATATAACTTCCCCCTCTTCTATTTTAGCACTATAATCTTGCTTGCATGCTACCAACTCTATCTCTAAAATGTAATCCTAAAATGCTATATGAAATTATCATAATATAGAGTTATAGTTTTGTGATTATCTAATGTGATTTTCTTCTTTTCCTAAACCCTAATTTTCCTCATACCCAATTCTTGTGGTGAATATGGATGGATGCTTTCTCTTGCTTTTGATTATGTATTCTTATCAACATCCATGTGGTTTAAATACCATGGCATAGTATGGTGTTTTGGTTCTATTTGACATGTCTTGAATGTGAGTTTTAACTCTCATACTTTCATGATGGTTTCCATAGCATATGTTTTAGTGTTTTGGTGATCATCTTGCATGGATTTTTTCCCTTGAAGATAGTGCCTAATGTCCTTGATGTCTAGCACCTATTCTGATCATGGTTTATCTCTATTTGAGGATGGTTATGTTTTGTTGGGGTATCTTCACCTTGTTGGTTACTACACCTTTGAACTAGTATCGATTGAGACCCCTTGATGTTGGGTGATGGTTGTGATGCTTGGTCTTGTTTCAGTCAAATCACATGTCCCTTGTGTAATATGTTGCTATATTTGTGTTGTGATGGTTGCATGCCTATTTTGGCTTCATTTATCTCTACTCCTTGGGTTGGTTTTGATTGTGAAATAAGCTTTGGTCATATTGGGACCTTGGCTAATGGTCGCAGCCGTAACCCTAATGATTTGATGGTCGTTACACCTAGATCGCTATACATGTTTCGGTCGAGATACCTATTTTTATTGATGGTCAAGACTCATGTTTGATGATGAGTTGAGACACATGCTTCGCTAGGTGGGTCGCAACACATGGTCACTACAAGTGGACCATGGTCTCTACACTCCCTCACTGAAAGAGGTTGCTACACCTCGTTGAGTTGGTTCGCTACACTATGTGTTAATAATCAATGCATGTTGATGTGAAGATAAATGATAATGATAATCATAATCATAATCAATAATGTTTACCTTAATCCACTCCAAACATGCGGGGGGAAATTAAACTAGGGTTTGGTGATTGAATAATGGAATGAAACCCTAATCAGCTATACTTGGAACCCTAACCCTAATTCTAGAATATGTGATGTGATGTTGTTTTCACTTGGAGTGGTTATCATGTTAGGATGTTTTCTCTCTCCTATTTTTGTAACCCTAACCTTAGAGGTGAAATAAATGTCATATCTAGTAAATTCTATGATGGATGTGATATAATAAAGGGTTATGATTATGAGCCTTTACAAGGCATGTGGAGACATAATGTAATGCAAAAATTACACATATGGGTCCTATGACCAGGAATAGTCTCAATGCCTAATGTGAGGTGTTATCCCCCAATAACAACTTGAGGGATTGATTTCCCATGGAAATGTGAAAATGGTCATATCCTTGAATGACATTAGTGTCATATGATGATGTGACAAGTTCATGTTTCAAATATTTTATTTATATCTTATGGACTTGTACCTTAGCCTTAGTTATGTATAATTTGTTTGTAGTTTGTACATTGTAACCTGATTGATGCTAAAAGACACTTAATTGACATAACTAATCAAGTGGAACCCTAATCATGTAATTGTCTTGTACCATAGATCCATCTTCAGCATCAGTACTTGTTGGATGGCAAAATGTGTTCTCCCATAGTGGAAGCTCGGAGTTGTATATTGTTGAGTATATGCATTTCATAGGATTGGCTACGGTCATACCCTGGCAGGAGAGTGGCCGAGGCCGTATCTCAATGATGTGATATATTGTATATATATGATATCTTTTGAGGATGTTTGTGGTCATACCTCGGTAGGAGTGTGGCTGTGGTCGTAACTCAGTTTCACTAGTGTTGTACCTATATACCAAGGCAGACTATACTATTTTGTAGTTGGGCTCTATATGTCATTGTGGCAGACTTGGATTGGCCAAGGGTGTTGAGAGATCATGGATTCTGACTCTTCCATTGATCTTGTATGGAACTGATTTTGACTTAGCAGTGGTCAGTTGGAGCATGAGTGGTATACCTCATCTCCTCAGGGCATAATGATAGATGTAACCCAGGCATGCAGTATATTTACTTAGGGTCAAATACAACTCACATTGGATGACCCTTGCCTTAATTTTGTATTGTTTAGTTAGTAATTGTGATACATGTTCTTTGTATTCCTTCTAAAAGTATTCGATGATCTAGTGATCAGTTGTAGATACCTAAACTTCCTAATTATTGTTATCTGTGTGCTCCTATCATTTAGTCGAATCTACTCATCTTAGTAATAATGATATCTTTCTACTATAGTTTATTTGTACTTATAATAGATGTTGGGAGAGACTTATATCTCTCGTTGGGATGTTTGGTCTCACCTTGTTGGATTCCACATCTTTTATGTGTATGTGCACGATGAGGTAGAGATTGTGCGGTTGAGGCTAAGCAGCAAGAGGAGTAGTAGCAATTGAAGGTTGGATATGCTACTAGTGTTTTGTAGTAGAGTCCTATGTGTCATACTTGTAGACTCAGGTCCTTCGGTGTTGTTTGTAGTTGTCTTATATTGATATGATGTTTTTGACTGTATACCATGGTTGTGTATACATGGCTTGTATGTGTGGACAAGTAACCTCTTGTAATAGTTTGATGGCAAGTTATCCAACGAAAAATGATGTACACCTCTCTATGATATGATATGTGACGCAGGTGGCATAGTCGTGCACTCAAATGTAATAAGTTTCCGCATTTGGTGCTTATGAAAAATCAGTTTTAATATCTGTCACATCCCAACTTTAAGATCTAATTTAAAACTTAGAATGGGACTTTTCCCAAATAACAAATCGTTGACGGGTTTAATATAAAAAGGCCACAAATATACTCCCTTTATAAGAAAATAATAATAATAAAGTGAGAAGAAATAAAATAAGACTACAAATATACTTTCTCTCATATATAAGCCATAATGAGTTGCTTTTAACTTAAAATTTTGAATACATACTTTCCTTTTCACCTTTATCTCTCCTACCTATTATGAGGATTAAAGGAAAAAGAGAATAAAAAGATAAAAGACTTGAGATCTGAATTGATCACCATGGAATAAGTTTCCTTGTCCAATAATTCCTCCTCTTTCCAAATATAGCTTTTAATTAGGAGGAAAGAACCACTAGTTCCCTTTTTATCTCTCCTCCAAGAGAGTTGCTCGAAAAGGTATAAAACTTATAGGACATGATGTTTTAGTGGGTAATAATTATTTCAACACATTTTTAAACTCAATGAAACAAGTATGGAAATATATTACATATTATTTCACCTTTTATATATATATATCAAGTTAGGTTACATTCAATGAATTGATGAACACTATATGGCCACAATAGAAAACTAACTATATAGAAAGGATCTAAACTCCATTATGGGCGTGTGGTACAAATTTGGTGTTCTTTTGACTTAGTTTGACCCCTCAAACCTTTTAGGAAAGATTTCCATAAAGTTTAATTAAGATTTGATTTAAATTCCATTTAATGCATGGATGCACCTGAAGTTCTGGAAAATTTCACAATCATGCACATTGCTTTAAAGCACGCTCACCATCCACCATCCGATCAGGTTTTAATGGTTGGATCATCATCTTCCTTTTCCATTTTTCTAATGAACTAGAGTCGTCTCACAGCGGTTTACTCTCCGATAGGCTACTAGCCCATTTATTAATCGTTTGCAAATATTTTTCCTGCTTTGAAATCATGAGACTTCCCCAATTCAAACGAGCCATCACTCGCTTTCCATCTCTCTCATTTGATGAAATACCAAATCTTGGTATTTTCCGCCCTCGCCTCCCCGATTTGCAGAGGACACAACAGTGCCTCTATTTCTTATTTAAAGGACTCAAGAGCATCACCGAACCTTAAGAGCCTCTCCTCCTCGCTCTATTCTCCCTCTGACACCCTCAGGAACCCATACCTACTCCTCCTCTCTCTTTGATGACCTTGGATTTGCCTCAGCCACCTCCACCTTCTCCCCTGCAATTGACGTTACAGTAAGCATCTTTAGACTCCTTCCTTTCATCTTGATATGCCCTTATACCCTGGGGTCACCCCAGTTGTTGTACTCTATAGCTCCTCTTGGATTCCTCACTGGCGTTCCTATGTCTTGATGCCCTGGTTCTACTCCGACAATGTGAATACCTACTAGAGACTTGCCTTAGCTTCGTGAATGCTTTTGGACTCTCAGTAGTGGACTCTCGCTTCAACTTTATTGATTTTCAGTGTCCGACTTATTCCCCTATTCTCCTCTTATGGTGGAGCATTCTTGAAGCTCCTGGCCACCACGAGACTCAATTTTAAGCTTCATGATTTTGCTTGGGAATGAGGATGGGTGCAGTGCTCTTGGTTTGCATTGTAGGGCACTGCTTCACGATCCAGATCCCAGGAGTTGAGGATCGGCTGCTGCCCTCTGCCATGACTCAAAGAAGGACAATCCAGGTCCTTGAATGACCATGGAACCCCCACAATTTCAATCTCTCTATAAATGTTGCAAGGGCAGTGATGGTAGTTCGGCTCCCATTTCATTTTTTTGTGTGTTTGATGATTAAGTCAAAAAGACCAAATCACCCCCACATACTTAATCGTACAATGTATTGTACGAGAGTATTTAAGTAATTTTGTCTCCCTTCCTTCTTTGACTAGAGGTCCTCTGTGGAGAGCCTTCTTGCTAGTTGGTCGATCCTGATAGGTCCAACTCATACCCGATCACTGGATTTGGGTATATATATATCTACGTGATTTTTTCTTGTTTTATCATTGGTCTATTTTCAAATATTCATAGTAAATCATATGTTGCTCAGAAAAATACAAGTAATTAGTCGTTAGAAAGGGTTTTTCAAGAGGAATTCTATTTTATTGTTTTCAAGTTCTGATTTTTCTTTCCATTTTGATGTTTTATTGGAAACCCTATCTTGGCCCATGAAACCCTAATTATGTATCACTGTGATTCATGCGACCTTAGTCAACCAAGTTTTTGTATTTTAGTGATGACAATCAATAAGCCTAAACCTAATTCACTCAAACCCTCAAACCCTAAATAAACCTAAGATGAATACAATGTATTGACTAATGATGATTATGAACATGCACTTAGAGTCTAATCAATGCAGGAGGGAGTTTGACCTATATTTGACTTAAGGATCAAGAAGAATATCTTAGGATCTACTTTGCTCAAAGGTAAATGGTCCATGCTACTGAGAACTTGTATTTATGGTTGATTGCATGTTAAGTACAAGTAGGCATTATCATTGGGAGTTTAATGTTTTAATCATGATCACTTTATGCTATTGCTTGATGACTGCTATATGTTATGTCTTATGATTAAAATATTCATTATGATTAAAGTTATGATTAAGGACTCATGAAATTCATGTTAATGATCAAGAGGGAGAAATCTTATCATGTTAAGAGGGAGAAATCCCATCATGTTACGTTTAAGAATCATGATTATTTTAATGTTAAATGTTATGATAATGATGAAGTTAATCAGAATTGAACTAGTTTTTATATGCTCCTGAATCATGGACCTCAAGGGGTCGTTAAGGGCTTTCCTAGAAATCAAGGGCTTTCCTAGCAATCATGTTCTCCTAATGGGGCTTATAGAGGGATGCATACAATTACTATTCAATTCTTCATGTTAATAATGATTCAAGATTACTATTCAAGAATGCTTGTAGTCAATTCATGCCAACTTTTTCTTACATGTCAAATATACTTTATTTTTCTTATGTTATAATGTTCCAGTACCGTTTACTGATATGTTGCTTTCCCCCTTTACATGGCTGGAGACATGGTGTCCCCAGTAATTGGAGAAACTAAGGACTCAGAAGACGCAAGCAAGGATTAGAAGACCTTCAAGAGGTATCTGGTGGGGTGCCATCCATACTAGGTGATCCAATTATGTTTACCTTTATAAATAATTTTCATGTTTAGTAATGTTTAGACATGTTATTGAACTCAATTGTAGTTTCTTATTCAAGAGGACAATGTATGAATCTTAATGGTGAATTTTGTGTTTATTTGCTATGGTTTCATAAATGTGCCATCCCCCCTAAAGATGAAAGCTTCCACTGAGTTATGTTGAAAATCATAAGGAGGGGTGTTGCAATATCCCTATTTTTTCTGGTTGTCTGCATGTTTAGTGATAATTTCACACTTTGCTTTTGAGTAATCTCATTTTATGGTGCGTCAGGGCGTCACACTTGCTATCCTAAGGGATATTCAAGCAGCTCAATAAGCATTGTATACAAGGTGTGAAGGGATTTTAGACCCACCATTATCAGTCAATTATATCATGAAAGTATATTAGTGCCCTTCCAAATACATGCCTCTCATACAAAGAATCAAACCATGAGACAATACTTCAATCTAATTACTTTAACTAAAGTGATAAGAGAATCCAACTGCCTAGCAAACACTACAGCAAAAATACCCATTAGTGGCCTTTCAGAAATGCCACTGAAAAAAAAAGCCAGTAAACAGGTTTAGCGGCATTTGTTGACATTTAAAAAAATGCCTCTAGCGCCAATGCCACTAGGAAGATAGTGGCTTAAGTTGTAAAAGCCACTAAATGTTTTTCTTTAGTGGCTTCGAATAAATGCCACATAAAGGCCACTAAACCATCATTTGGCAATTATAGAAAAGCCACTATCCATCATTTGGCTTTTATACAAATGCCACTATTTTGTATAACGTTGTTCTATAAAATGGTTTTGATTGAATGTAGTGGCTTATGAAAAAAGCCACTAATGACATACTACTTCTGCATTACTAATTTTTTTATAGATTTTAGTCAGTCAATACGTAGTTAATGATCAAGTTTTCTAATTGAAGCCGAACACATTCCAGAAGTATTTAACTTTTTTATTTATAATCAAATGACAATTACATGGGGAGGACATTTTACCTTGCCCCCTGTATTGAATACAACAACATCACATATGACTATATATATGGTACATATTGTAGACATGAACACTAACTGGATAACAACTCATTTTGCACTTGGAGACCCACCAAAGGAATACAAACTCCTTTTCTTACAAAAACATACAACTCCATTCTAGCATTCCAAGTAGTTGTGAGCTTGTACAGGAGTAGACCAGCTTCACTGCAATGAAAGTTCATCCTTCTTCTCAGCTGCAGTGATAGCATTATAACACTTTGGCCATATGGTCATCAGATTCCTCAGTAGGTTCTTCCTTCTTCTCTTCCACCTTGGCAGCAGAAGCAGCAGGTGCAGCTGCATAGCCTGAAGTAGTAGTAGGGGCAACAACACTGCAAACTTGATAGGATCCTACAATGAAGTGAGAAAAATGTTGAGCACTTGCATGCAAACGTAAGACAAAAACACTTACAGCACTAGCATGCTGTTAAGATAGTATCAGGGAAGATAGCACCATTGCCAAATTTATCAATAAGGTCATCTTTAGTAAGGTGAAGGACCTCAGGGCTGAATACAGATCCACTGTCATAAACTTACATCACAACTAGTCCATATGAGAAGGGCCTGATGTCGAGCTTGGCAAGAGGGGCAGCCTCAGAAGAACCCACCTTCTCACCTTTCCTAATAAGTTTGACAATGGTGATAATTTGAACTGTACCATTCACATTATGTCAGATGAATAGAGTTTGCCATGCAGCAAAGATGTAGACATTTAGCTAAGCACACAACTAAGCACATGATAGAAAGGGTTCAAAGCTGAAAATCTTGAAAATTATGTAAAAAGCAAAAGATGGTTATCAAACTCAATGTCGTACATGGTTCTCATAAAACTATAGTCTATACATAATAGGTTGCAATATTTTTAGTAAGGTAAGAAAGCATATAATGATTAATAAGAGCAGAACCTGGTGAAAGCATTCATGTTGTTATAGATATATCTCCCTTTGCCAACTGCAATAACTATTATACTAAAGTTATCATCAGCAAGAACCATGTCTGAAGCCTCCTTGGTCACCTGGACTGACACATAAAAAGAGAAGAAACAATCATTGTCGATAATAATTACTAAAAGACAAGAAGATAGATATACAAATTGACATATGGTGAATATACTTACCTCAGTTCTAGCAATTTCCATTGTAATACCAATGTCTGACATTTTTAGAGCAGATCCATCATTGACACCATCACCTGTCATGGTAACCACCACATGTAATAAACAACTAACAGCAAAACATGCAAGTTGACTATGTAGATCAGTAGGAGGCTTCAGGTCTTCAAATCTATAATAACATGGCCACCAGGAATAGATTCACTATCCCCTGATAAGCAAGAAGAGTTTCAAGAATAGATTCACTATCCCCTTCAACTAAAAAAAGGAAAAGTGAAGTAGTGAAATATACCTTATCCAAGAATCCTTAAAACAACCCAAAGCAAAAATGGAAACCAATGTTGGCTAGGCTACAATACATCAAGAACATGTAGGCATGCACCATTTTGTTGGATTGCATGTAAGACCAGTTCCAGGGGAGGAATCCCATCTTTGAGTCCTAATAGCATCTCTGTTCTTAGAGATCAAAGGCAAATCACAAGAGCTGAGCTGAAGCCTTTCACAAGAGATGAGATGACAACCTTAGCTCTCAATAATGGCCTTTAATCTCCAAAAACATGCCTTTTTGAGTCCTAACAGTAGCTCTGTACTTGGATATTTAAGGTCATTCTCTGTACATGATCTTAGCAGAGGATCCTTACCATAGTTATTGGCTTTTAGGGCCTGCATCACAACCACATGTTATAGAAAGGGTATTATTGTAGATGTTGTTTTAACAATTAAGGGAACATGGAGGAGCCGATATTACTAAGAGCACCCATTATTTCTTGAGGCTTCTTCCTTGACTTCTTAACCAAAGGAGAGTATGGAAATGTTGAAAATGACTTTTTGTACCATGGAAATGTTGAAAATGACTTGTTGTACCTCTGCAGAGAAATTAGTATGCATAGAAGCATGCGACTAAAATATCTCAGTTACATTTCAGACATCTTAATAGCCTAAATATTGAGCAATCATACAAGCTCAACCACAAACCATCTTGAGGCGAATAACCACAGCAAAATATGTTGTGTAAATCTCACACACAAGATTCCAAAAACACTGCTCATAGCTAAAAACCACTTTGGCTAGGCTGCAATACTACCATAGATACTACTTTTAGATACTACTTCGGCTAAGCTGTAATACATCAAGAACATGTAAGGATGTACCATTTTGTTGGATTGCCTATAAGACCAGTTCCAGGATGAGGAATCCCATTTTTGAGTCCTAACAACAGCTCTGTTCTTGGAGATTAAAGCCCATTCATAAAAGTTGAACAGAAGCCTTTCACAAGAGATGAGCTAACAACCTTAGCTCTCGAGAATGGCCTCTGATCTCCAAAAATTGGCCTTTTATGCAGTGACATGTTGTTTGTTGTGGAAGGCACATAATGCACAATTCTTCAGAGAAATATTGACTTAGTAAGCTATCCTACAACATGTGATCAAGTTATGAAAGAAGAATTTACAGATAACTATTGACTTAGGAAGCAAAAAAAGACATTCACATTTAGCAGGTCAAAACAAAATATGTTGTGTAAATGTCACACACAAGAAGGTAAGACACTTCTCATAGCTAAAATCAAAATAGGATTGTCATTTGGCAACATTGTCTACGACAATGGACATGAAACAACAATATTTGGATCATTATGTACTAATAAAAAATTGGACCAAAGAAACACAACTACAACTTTCATCTCTCTACACAGTATCCAAGAATGCAATTATCTATCTTTACACTTCATGACTTGCAACAAATGGAAATGACTTTAGATACCAGTTTTGTTTTTAATTATTTCATATTATAAGAAATACTATATGCTCACTTTGGCAGTAAATGTGATTTCATCCATGCTATGGCATTGCCAATAACTTCATCCATATATTAATATTGCTCAGAAGGTCTGACTAGAGGTTTGTTAGCCATCACCACAACCTCTACATAAACACCAACACATGATGAGCCTAAAATTGCACCTCCCACCATTTGCAAGGGGTCAATCTCTGATACTCGACCAATTGTAGGTTTATCATCTGCATCTGTGATACTCAGCACATACACTTCCTATAAACAAAATACAATTTAAATAAAAAATTTATATAAATATAGAATGATGTGCAATTTACACATATACAAACATACTTGTCCCTTATAAATTGTTGAATGTCTCATTCCGATCTGCACAATCATTTTATCTTTGTCATAAGGCCATCAAAATTCAACATGGAAAATAATTGATACCACACATCTCGTATAAAATGTATTCATACTTGGACAGTGCGTACATGTTGTGTTGATTGACTCTTTCCTGCTCTAGACAAGGCTAGTATTTGCTCTATTTTTGCATTTTGTTCTTGAATTTTAGCTTCAAATTCCATCCATTGTTGTTCAAGTTGATCTTGGAAATGCTTCCTTTGTGCTTCATCAGCTTCTCGGGATTTACAGTTCTTGCCCCAGATATCAGAAGGTGATGGTCCAAGTCCATAACCATGAACATATCCTGGTCTCTCTTCTCCCATAACTTGCCTATAAATTTCAGCTGAAGTAACATCTGGTTGGTTTCTTCACAGCTCGTCACCTACCTCAGAAAAATTTTCCTACACACAACAGAACATAGGAGATGCATTTTATACCAAACATATAAATGTTTCCATGTAGTAACTATAACATAATACTATAGGATAGGAATCCTTGTACCAAAATTTTGGTGGATTCAATATCAACTATGCTCCCATCGTTTTTACGATGAATTTTCTCAAAAAACTCAATAGGATCAACTTCCCCGCCTGTTTCCTTCTCCAATTGTATCATTCAAACAAGGTTATTGCTAACATCATTTAAACGGATGTCTCTAAATTGTCCATTTGGATGACAATATTGACTAACTTACATCATGTTTCAGATAAGTAAATGACTTGGTTCCTGTTGTGTGGCTAACCTTTTGAAATTTTCTGCTTGCCTTGTTAGTTATACACTTCCTCTGTGAAAAAAATTGCAGTATTGTCCATAGTAATTATATGTGAGGTAAATTAAATATCAATTAATAGATACAAAAAATTACCTTTCCTTTATTGCTCCTCTAGTAATCCACAAGAAATTTCCATTGAGACGTTTCCACGTGGGGAACAACTTGTTCAAGTTGTTGTTCATATGGACTATCTTCTACAAAGTATAGTTTCCGTAATTCCCACTTATGGTCCTTCCATTTCTTTCCCAGTCTCTTCATTGTCCACTCCTTTAATTCTATGTCCATCATGAATTTACTCTACTGACAATAAGGATATCAATTAGAAGCTTCATTTAACCATTTAAAAATAAATTTTAATATTGTACCTTCACAAAATTCCATATGGATTCTTTTTTATTTGCTGGAAATTGTCTCCAGTCCTCGTAGTTTAATGGACAAAGTTTGGGATCTCTTGCAATGGTTGTCAAAAAACTTGATAAGTGACATTGGTTTTTACCCATTGGTTGTCCAAATTGATTTATCTCAATGGGAATTTGATCACCAGGCTTTCTTTTCCAGACTTGCAAACATTGTGTTCGGCCACATGTGTGATGTCTTTGACCTAAGCATTCATTTATATATCATTAGATGTAGCACTATAAATGCAATGATATGAATAAACCGAATACCTAACCCATTGACCGGCCTAAATCGCACGTCCAAAAAGTGGAGGCGGATTTGAAGTAGTCAGACTTCTAAATTTATAACCTGGAACCTTCTAGCCCCCCACAACTTTGTTTACGGGGTCGAAGTAGATATACGGGGTCAAACACAGGGACAAGGGTGGTAGTGTTAACGAACATGGAATTGACACTCTACACTCCGGTAAGGGCAAGGAGATGATAAAGTTCCTCGAGGGAACAACAGGCTAAGATCGCTAATATAAAAGAAAACTATCTCCAACCGGAGTTACGAGTAAAATTAAGGTTTTAGACATTTATCAATTTTTAGGTTTTCGTGCGACGAAAACAGTGAGATTATACTATTGACTTAGCAAGGAACGAAGGAGAAAGCTTCGGCAAAACAAGCGGCAGCAGAAACTTCCTGTACCCCTCCTCTCTAAGCGGGTACCTCTAACTAAGTATCAACACCTCTCTCAAGGTTGCTGATCTTTGATTAGAGTGGAAAGGTCACTAAAGCAGATTCGATCCTGGGCACTCTCATACTCCCGTATCGGACCAAACACTAGAGCCACAACACCTCTCTCGAGGCTGTTGCAACGGGAAACACGATTTGGTAGCTAGTCGAAACATGATCCAAGCGTACAAGCTAGACTGCGGATGCTAAATAAAATGTTCATCCAACAAAAAGGAACCAACCATGAAGCAACAGATATTAAAACTCTTTGAATTCTGTCAACATAAAAGGGTCTGATTACATTGCATAAGTAAAGAAAGAAAGTAAATGACTAAAATAAAGATAAACGTCGCCTTCTTGATTTAGAAGGGCGACAGGCAGTAGAAGACACTCCAGCCTGATACCGGGCAGGGGCCTTATCCGATACACCCGTGTCGGGCGGTACACCCTCTCGGGCGGCACGCTCATGGTGGGAAGATATATCGCACAGGGCACCCATGCCCAATACGATCATGTCGGGCGGTACCCCCTCAGGCGGTATGCCGTGACGGGTGACGTGTATCGGGGTTTGGTATCATGACGGGCTAGAGTGTTGCTTTCAGAATCAGGCACTCCTACTGGGCGTTTTGTTTGCCGATATCGGCCTGCAGCGGTGCCTAGGGCCGACCCTAAGTGAACCATTCCCTCCCTCTTGGGATGGGGAAGTACTCACCTAGTATCGCCCAGTACACCCTGAGGCAAGACACGCGAGCTCCAGATGCTTTCCCAAGTGGGCTTTCGAGAGATTCCGACCTGTTTTGACCTGTCTCGACCTCTGCCGATCCGTCTTTTTGTCTTCCTGTAGATACTATTTATAGGCAAAAGTTGGGGAAAGTTATGGTCCTCCGGACGCCACGTGTCCTACTTTAGCTCCATTATTGCGGCTTCAGGGATGCCCGATATGCATGTCGCCCGACACAAGGATGTCGGGCTGTCGGTCAACGTGACGAGTGGCGCCTGCTTCTTTCTCTGGAGTGCTGCTGGGTTGCGAGGATTCATCTTCTTGATCACTTTCCAGCAGCCTCTCTGGTACCCCTGCGTCTTGAAAGTAGCACATGTCCTTTATCAGGAACAGTGCATATATGCTTCTGAGCTGGTAGAAGTTTTGGCTCTGTAGTTGCCTTAAGAATCCGAAGATATATATCATCTCCATGGCTCGAAGGACTATAAATGCGCTGTTTCCACTTCCCTCTTCTTCTTGGACTGGGAAGTCCCTCAGTAAGAAAAAATTCCAGACACCGCTATGGCGCTGGATTCTATATTTAATAACGCGGTGGAGATGCAGCGGGTGTAACCTCAGATGTTTGTCCTCGGGGTGTATGATAGTGTTTCCTGTGCGCGGGACCTCTTTGTTGTAGCAGCTGAGCTGTTGAACATCATGACTACAGAGGTCGGCAATGCACAGGAACCAGTTATTTCGATGTCTGTAGGGGTCAGCACCCGGTTTGGGTTGTGCTCTTCGATGTGCTTCAGTATACTAGCCACCTGCGTAGATTAATACAAACCCTTCATTAGTCTTCTCGCCAAGGCCGCAGTGGCAGCGTAGATCGTCTGTCGGCCTGTCCTAATGCCTGCATTCTCTATCACGGCGCCTTGTAGGACCCTGAACAACTTCTTTCCTACGACGGCTGGGGAGCAGAATATGCTTCTTAGCGCTCCACATTGTACCGAGAAATAGGTGTCATTCCAGATTACTTCTTCTTCGTCAACCTGTGACCTCAGGACCTAATTCAGCAGCTTCTGGTCCCTGATCTTCAGGTAGCCAATGACCCTTCTGTCGAAGTCGGCCATCTCGAAGGAAGGTATCTCTGACGGTGTAGAGAATTCATCTGCCGTCGAGCTTCTTCCTCTGGGGGGGTGTTTTTCATTGGCGGCGCAGATGTCCCCCCCCTCTCCCTCTGATTCATAAGAAGAGTCCTTTCCGACGTTGATGTCTTCATTGTTATCCTCAGCTTTGTCTAAGGGGACTGAGGGAGTGGTTTCTTCCAAACCGCGGGAGCTCGCTTGTCCGGCTGGAGCTCCGTCGGTTGACTTTTGTGGTGTCCCTTCCTCGGGCATTGAGGATGACCTGTTGGAGGAGAAAGAGGATGATGATCCTGACAAGGCTACTGACGAGGAGGGTTGAGAGCCTAAACCAGGAGGCCATGGAGACCTTCTTGGTTTCCTTGGTCACGGATGGTCGTCTCCTATGTTCAACCTCTCCTCGATCTCTTCAAGGCACTGGAGGGCCTACTGAAGCATGGCGTTTAGTACCTCTAATTGGCCAGGAAGGATAACTAGAGTCAGCAGTTTCCATTCCTGGATATTCAGCCTCTACTGGAAAAATGAAAACTTGCGGGTTAGAGAAGTAAATGTAACCGAGTGGCTTTCTGTTACCTCCTGCAAGTAGTTGAGTTCGTGCCCCAGCATTTTCCCGAGTGACGGAGGGGATCCTGCATATCTCCCCCTCGTCCTTGAGATACTCCTCTCGCACGAGGGTGTACCCGACGAGGTAGAACCTATCTCGATCGTCCGCGCGGTGGATGCTTCCGGGCGAGGCGTCGGTACCCTTGCGGTCGTTACTGCCTCGCCTTTTTGTCGTGGTGGAGAAGGTTGTGGTGTGGGTGGATGCTGCTCCACCTCTACATTGTCGATGATCTCTTCAGCAGCTGCTACAGGGGACACCGGCGGCGGTGTCGGCCTTAGATGTGCAGCTCCGAGCTTCATCTCGAAGATCTCGGTGAATGTCCCATTACTGGCGTCCGGCTGTGCTTCTTCATTTGCCCCTAAGGGTACTATAGCAGTTTTGGGAGCTACAGCTGTGTCTCCCGCGGCAGCTTTCATCGGGGTTATAGTGGTTGTCTTAGCCCCGGTTGCCTCAGCGACCTCCACGATAGCCGGTACTTCTTCAGGCATGACAGATATCGTCACAATCGCGGCTGATATAGCAGGAGTGACAACAACACTATCAACTGCTGTCGTCGGTGGCTCTGGAGCAGTGGGATGCTCGGCGGGAGCTGTTGAAGATTTGTCCTGCCGATTGTCACGAGGGATTGGTTCTCCTCTTACAGCTGTCCTTTCTTGTATTCTGGTGGTAGCGGCATAAGCTGCATCTACCGCCACAACTTCTATTTCTACTGTGGTGAAGACCAGCTTTTCTACGTCGTAGGCGGCGCAACGAGGGAGCGGAAGGAGGATGTTTGTCCTTGGGAACTTGTAGAAGTAGTTTCGCCCCTCCTTCTTTATGATGCTTTCCCTCATGAGGTACTTGAGGTCAATCAATTTGTCGCCTCTTGTCCTCAAAAGACTGCGCGGCTCCAGTGGGTATCCTAACCCAACCGCGATCAGGTTGACGATGCCACCCATGCAATATTCCTTGGTGGCCTCCTTTATTGGGTATAGCCTGTTCAACAGAAAACGTCCCAGGTTGATAACTCGGCTCTCCATCATGTGCCACATGATGTGGAGTTCTTTGGTGTAGATATTGCTGGACTCGTTTTGCCAGAACAGTAGGCACGCCACTAGCTTGTGCATTATCCTCCAGAAGCAGGAGTGCATTGCCGCCACCTTGCTTCCCGGCTTGAACGATAACTCACCGGTTAGCTTCCTCCAGAGTTCCACGGGGTTCAACCCGTCTCCTTCGGTGATCCTTTCACCATTATTCAACAAATCCTTCTCCTCCTCACTGGAAGAGAAGATCCTGTTGAGAAGCTTTTCAGAGATGGCGTGCTCCGAGTTGTACAACCGCCCTTGCAGTCTGTCTGCCCTGCCATATTCTTCAACGTCCTCACGGGTATTCTTCACCCGATGGAGAGACGACATGAACTCCTTTGTGAGTTCGGTGTAGGAGCCAGAATGACTAAGGCAGATCATCCTCAATCCTGCTGCGGCGAGGACGTTCTCAAGTCTTTCGAAGATACCCAATTGAATGAAGGAAGACTAGTGGCAGAATCTGCTCGGCATGTAGAGCTTAGCCGCCAGCTCTGAGTACCGGCGCCCGTGCTCGTCGTCTCTTGGTACAAACCTTCCTGGTGGGTGATCCAGGGGTTCTGCCGCTACACCAGAAACTGTCACTGTAGTCATTACCCCTTCTGTCCTCGCCCTCTTCTGTCCTCGCCCTCTTCTCGGCAATTGATGGCTCAGTCGCTTTGGGATTCGGGCGTTTCTGCCCGACCGTTGTTGCTTCAGCTGCGGCCTCAGTGTTAATTTTTCTGCCGTGTTCGTCAACTCGAATGATGATTTTCCTTGTACGGGCCATATATGTTAATAATAAAAAAAAAATTCATTAATCATTTATGTGTTCCGATATTAAGTAGGTACAATCTTAAAGATAGATATCAGGCTTCAAATCTGAACAAGACGAAGCTTGCCCGATACACCCGTGTCTGGCGATACGAAGGTTGCAAAGTTTATGCCCGATACGAGATACTTTGTCGATCAGGGCGATACAAAACTTGGATGATATGGAGAAAATCTGCGCGTTATAGTCATTGCCCGACACGGGTGTGTCGGGCGATACGGTCGCATGAAAAAAAGTGCCTGATGTGTCGCCCGGGAGCAAGAACAAGCGAGGAGACACAAGGATGGGCGATACGGCTATCGCTCGATATGAGCGTTGGGCAAGATCATTAAAGATGTGTCGTGTGATACACGTGTCGGGCGATATAAGGGAATCAACTTAAGCTGTCAGCCCGACACAATGTTCGCGATATGAAGCCGTATCGGGCAAGCAAGGGCGATAGGGCTGTAGGCTATACCTTTGCTTCCTGAAGCTATCTGCGCGACGCGGGAGCAAACTAAGGAAATCATAGCATGATACGGGGAGGTGAAAAAAGTAAAGTGCAGTAGCCTGACACGGTAAGACCTCCGTACTATATATAGCAATCCAAGATGGGGTAAGACAAGCCATTCCCGAGTCGGGCGCATTCTGCGCGCCAGTTGAGATGCCAAAACTATTCCGACCAGTTGAGATGCCGCCCAATACGATCAAAGGAGATACCTGCTTGATACGCGGTCTTCAGGACAAAACTATAGATAAAACCCAAAAACAAAGCGAAAGAAAAAGGCGATTGGCGGGTAAAACATCATTGGTCTAAGGTTAAGTCCCCCAGCCTCAGATAGTATTACTCATCCACGCTCATAAAATAAAACGGTGGCCCATAAAATAGAAGAGTCAGCACACGTGGCGCAAGCACTGACTTGGGCCTTATTACAGTCCAAATGTTCATAATGTTTGTTTTGCAAGAAAGTAAATAACATCCTATTCTAGGAAAGGTAAAATTCGGGCTACCCAACGAGGAGTGTTGTAGTTAGCGTCGCCAGCTTGACAAGTCTAGGTTCTTCACTTCCGCCTTTAGTAGCATCCATTTCTTGCGAGTCGATTCCTGTCCTTCTTGATCACAGTCCTGCCTTCTTGGCGGTTTCAGTGTTAGAGGGTATTTTACTCGCAGGATTTTTTACCAATTCGGCCAATTGGGCTAATTGCTGATCAATTTGATATTGATGTGTCTGCATGTCTGACATCTGGACCTATATTGAATTCAAAATTCCCGAATTTGATAGCGCACTCTGCGCCAGCGGGTTGTTTATGGTGTCTTGTCTTTTTAAAAAATCAAACAACTGTCCAACCAAATCTGGTTGGTTCGAAACTTTGTCTTGTCCCTATTCCTTGGCTTGACCTTGTCCTTGACTAGTGTTCATCGCCTGATGACCTTGATATTTGCCTTGTCCTTGGAAATTTCCTTTGTTTGTCTGGAAAGAAGTGGTCCGGGTGAATTGACTCTGCCCTCCCCTCTTCTCAAAAGCTTGAGGTGGCTTGGAGGAGTTATGCAGCTGATGTGAGTTCTCAGATGCATCTTTGTTGCCATAACTGAAACTAGGATGATTTGGCCTTTTGAAGTTTACAAAAGAGACATTCTCAGTCTCCTCAGCTTCAGATTCAGATTTTCTAGACCGGTCAGGTCAGGTGTAGATACAATTATCTACCCTGTGTCCACCCTCTCCACAGGTGACACATTTCATGACCTTCTCGACCTACTTCTTTCCCTTCCCACCTGATTCTTTTAGCTGCTTTACATCAGTCGCTATCCTATGGATCTGAGAGGTGATTTTCTCCAGAGCCTTGGATTCAAAAGAAGGTCCTCCACTGGCCTTCTTAGCTTATCCCCTATCGGATCTATCATAGTCAGTGCTGGCTTGCAGCTCGGCCATGTTCTTGATGATCTTCTCGGACCTTCTTGGCTTCTTCCCCAGAAAGTCACTTCCTGCTGCTGAATTCAGTGAAACTCTTTCCTCAGGGGTTAGACCATTGTAGAAGGTAGTTATCAGAAAACCTTTCTTGTAATTGTGATGAGGGCAGTCCCTCTGATATTCTTGGTATCGTTCCCAGGCATCATGGAGATTTTCATTTGGCTTTTGCATGAAAGATGTGATCCTTTGTCTGTTTCGGACGGTCTTCTCAGTAGGATAGAACTTGCTCACAAAAGCATCTGCCAGAGCACTCCATCAGTTGAGAGACTGGTGGGGCAGCCCTAGTTACCATGATAGAGCCTTATCTTCCAAAGAAAAGATGAATCCCTTGCAATAGATTACCTCCAGGGGACTCCCTGCATATTGATGGTGTCACAGATGTTCTTGAAAGCATCCAAGTGGTGATAGGGATTGTCATTCTTAAAACCCCCTCTAAAGCTTTTGTTTTGAATCATGGAGATGAATGATGCTTCAGCTCGAAGTTGGTGGCGTTGAATCGCGGGATGACGATGGGGCATCTGGAATTGTTGGCCTTGGTAGAAGCCAACTCCCTTAGAGTCTTTTCTTCTTCATCTGAATCATCACTGCCGCTGCCCCCCTGGGGCCATTCTTGGTTATTGTGATTCCTCCTGTGCCTGTGGTGATGACAGCATCTATCACGGCGATGGTCATCCTCGAACTGCACCATTTCTGTATCTTCAGGCTGATCATTGCCATCATAGCGGTCGTTATCTTCAGGCGGGGGCGAGATAGGTCTAGTTGTCCCTTGGCGTTCACCTTCTGGAAGAGGCTGCTCAACACGAGGTGGCATGTTTGACGATGTTGGTGCTTAGTTGAGCAGGATGCCTTCCTTTAGAGTAGCTGAATAGCATGAAAAAAAACCAAGTTAGAAAATAGGAATTACTCATTTAGTTAAGAATAAAAAGGGAAAAAGAGAGTGTTGTCAAGCTTATTTCTAAGCTTGAGGCACTGGAGTGTAGTTAGTGGATTCAGGTTCGTCAACAGTACCATTTTGCCTTGTCCCCGGAAATGGCGCCAAAAAGTTGACCGGCCTAAATCACCGTCCAAAAAGTGGAGGCAGATTTAAAGTAGTCAGACTTTTAAATTTATAACCCGAAACCTTCTAGGCTCCCGCAACTTTGTTTACGGGGTCAAAGTAGATATATGGGGACAAACACAAGGACAAGTGTGGTAGTGTTAGCGAACACGGAATCGACACTCTACACTTCGGTAAGGGCAAGGAGATGATAAAGTTCCTCGAGGGAACAACAGGCTAAGATCGCTAATATAAAAGAAAACTATCTCCAACCGGAGTTACGAGTAAAATTAAGGTTTTAGACATTTATCAATTTTTAGGGTTTTCGCGCGACAAAAACTGCGAAATAATATTATTGCCTTAGCAAGGAATGAAGGAGAAAGCTTCGGTAAAACAAGCGGCAGCAGAAATTTCATGTACCCCTCCTCTCGAAGCGGGTACCTCTAACTAAGTATCAACACCTCTCTCAAGGTTGCTGATCTTTGATTAGAGTGGAAAGGTCACTAAAGCAGCTCCGATCCTGGGCACTCTCGTACTCCCGTATCAGACCAAACAGTAGAGCCACAACACCTCTCTCGAGGTTGTTGCAACGGGAAACACAATTCGGTAGCTAGTCGAAACATGATCCAAGCGTACAAGCTAGAGTTCAGATGTTAAATAAAACGATCATCCAACAAAAAGAAACCAACCATGAAGCAACAAATATTAAAACTCTTTGAATTTCATCAACATAAAAGGGTCTGATTACATTGTGTAAGTAAAGAAAGAAATTAAATGACTGAAATAAAGATAAACGTCACCTTCTTGATTTAGAAGGGAGATAGGCAGTAGCAGACACTCCAGCCCGATACCGGGCAGGTGACTTGCCCGATACACCTGTGTCGGGCGGTACACCCTCTCAGATGGCACGCTCATGGCGGGCAGATGTATCGCGCAGGGCACCCACGCCTGATACGATCATGTCAGGCGGCACCCTCTCGGGCGGTACACCGTGACGGGTGAGGCGTATCGGAGTTTGGTATCGTGACGTGCTAGAGTGTTGCTTTTAGAATTGGGCACTCCTATCCGGCATCCTTGTTGGCCGATATCGGCCTACAGCGGTGTCTGGGGACGACCCTAAGTGAGCCATTCCCTCCCTCTCGGGATGGGGAAGTACTCACCTAATATCACCCAGTATACCCTGAGGCACGACACGTGAGCTCCAGATACTTTCTCAAGTAGGCTTTCGAGAGATTCTGACCTGTTTCGACCTGTCTCGACCTCTGCCGATCCGTCATTTTGTCTTTCTATAGCTGCTATTTATAAGCAAAGGTTGGAGGTAGTTATGATCCTCCGGACGCCACGTGTCCTTCTTTAGCTCCATTATTGCGGCTTCAGGGATGCCCGATATGCATGTCGCCCGCCACAAGGATGTCGGGTTGTCGGTCAACGTGACGAGTGGCGCCTACCGGTGGGTGGCCCGTATCGCCCGACACACTTCGGAAGTCGTGGTGGGTTCGACTCCATGTCGGGTAAACGGCGTATCGCTCGTCCGCTTCCTCTTGTGCTTCTTTCTCTTGGGCGATATTATATCGGGTTGCCTTGTGCCGGGCAGTAGGCATATCGGCCGGCTAGTTGGTAATGAGGCCGATGCAGGTGGAATATGTTCGTGGGCCGGGACGGGTCTTTTTGTTGATAAAAGAGTCGAAAAGCGAGGAAAACTCTGCAAAAGATGATAAAATTGAGTTTAGAGCATAGCGAAGCCTGTTTATTCAAAAACATGACAAAAAGGAGAGGAAAATAGTTTAAAAGGGCAGATTTGACAACGAAATAAGGGCCAAAAAATCACAAAATTTGGTGTTATCACCCATCAGTAGGTGTTGGCTTAGCATTCAACGACTCATCATGGTGATCAGAGACGTCATTTTGCTCCATGGTTTCTTGAAATGCATTGTTGTTTTGGCTATTGCCAGCTCTACTCTCTACTCTTCTTGATTGATTGGACACGGGAACATTGACAGTAGGCATCAGGGGGCGATGTCTTTGACCTGAGCATTCATTCATAAAGGATCCAACATAAATGGAAATTATATATCTTTAGATGCAGCACTAAGAATACAATGATATGAATTAACCGATTACCTAGCCCATCAGAAGGTGTTGTTGTAGCATTCAACGACTCTTGATGGTGATTAGAGAGGTCATTTTGCTGCATGTGGTCATGAAATGGATGGTAGTTTTGTCTATTGGCAGCTCTACTATCTACTCTTCTAAAATGATTAGACACTGAAGCATTGCCATTAGGCACCCGTGGTCGTTGTCTTTGACCTAAGCATTCATTCATAAAGGATACAACATAAATGGAAATTATATATCACTAAAGGCAGCACTATATATGCAATGAATTAACCAATTACCTTTCCCATCAGAAGGTGATGTTATAGCATTTAACAACTCATCATGGTGATCATATAGACCATTTTTCTCCATGTGATCATGAAATGCATGGCTATTTTGACTATTGGAAGCTCTACTGTCTACTCTTCTTGAATGATTGGACACTGAAGCATTGTCATTAGGCACCCATTGTCGATGTCTTTGACCTGAGCATTCATTCATAAAGCATACAACATATATAGAAATTATATATCATTAAATGTAGAACTATAAATGCAATGATATGATTACCTTGTCCATCACAAGGTGTTCTTGTAACAACAGAACTAGCAATAGTGTTATTGAATTTCCTTGGTCTATCATTTTGAATATTAGGTGGAAGGGAAGCTAAAAAAATTTGCAGCAATTATTGGATGACAGGTTCAAAGCTTTGCAACAACCTTGTGGAGTAATACTAGGTAAATGAGTTCCCGTACAAGAGTCAATGATCTTGTTCTCATCATTCCTTGTAGCTGTCTTATTGTGGAAGTTGTCACTTAACTGTTCTCTCATCCTGAGTATATCAAGTCACACTAAAATGAAGACACTTACAACAAAATTGAACAACATAAAAGGTATTTACTACTCGTTTGGTCATCCTCTGCCATCCAACAATTATCCATTCTTACAAATAGTAAAAAATATAACATTTATGAGTAAGTCTGTCATACAAAAACATAGTTATAATAAGGATAAAAGTAGAACATCACTTTGAGGAAATCCTCAAAGAAAAACATCACTCAAAACCACATCAGAGAAAAACATTTGCAAGCCATCATCAAGATCACATTGGGTACCTTAAATTCACAGTACTTGATTGATTACTAATGTTCATTAAGTAATAAAACACAAATTACATTTTTTCATTATTTCCTAATTTAAAAGTTAAAAAAATTCATCAACAATTGTGACGGTTGTTATGTCTGTGACGTGTACGTTTTGTTGATGATGCTGTGTCGAGGATGGAGTCGCTGGTAGACGAATCCGAACTGATGGTTATGGGGTACAAGGCGGTACCAACGGGCAAGGATTACACCTCAGTCATGTCGAATTCATCGAATGATGTCTCCTCAGATATAGTACAGCCTGGCTTTGCATTTACTATCTCAGGTGAGAAGGCAAACTGTTGTTGTAGTTATGTATATAAGCATGTATGGTATTGTCGCCAATCAGACAAAGCAAAACTTGGCCCATACGGCCAATTCCCAATCTCCCTATCCACCCACGCCAACTGGTTGTGGATACCAGATTGTCGTCACCATCATACTGAACCTCGATTACATTTTTTGAGTTCCCAAACTTTAAGGCCATTTGACCAGCCGTGTAGCGTCTTGCATCCAGATCACGCCAATGTCTGGGAATGGTGAGTTGTGCAAGTGTACGATCGTCTAGGGTGATGTCCAGCTTTTCTTCTTCCGGGAAAATGACCGGGGGGTAGACGCCCATGCCATAGTGACTGTTGTGGGTGAACAGAGACTGCAAAATATTAGTACTAACAATTATAAGTATATATAACGATATTATAAATTTTCAAAAAAAGTAGTATAAATTTGAAAAATATAGAGCAAGATATTTTTTAAAGTGAATAAAGTAGTCCATAAACATATTCCCCATGATTTCTATCAACATCGATAGGAATGAACCCATTAGATAAGGGGCAACATCATTATCTAGTTTGATGAAACCTGGTCAGGGACCATACAAGTGTACAACTTGTATAAGATCTGAGTGTAGATGACCCAAAACTTGGAGGAACTAGTGTGCCAGCTAGCTGATGGTTCCTGGCCCAAGGCAAGAGGTTGGAGTACATATATAGTAAAGATGTATAATTGGCTATAAACTTCTTGAGTAACAGAACATGACATCAAAAGACAAAAATTGATTTAGGATATGGAACTGAAGTAACCATAATGCAATGTGTTTACATTAAAGCAGTACTGAGATAAGGTGTACACTCCACAAAAAACATGAATCAACCATTATGTAAACATCACTGCATAGAAGCCATGCAATTCATTCAATATAGAAATCAAGAGGGCAAACCAAACTTCCAATGGCAGAGAAAAAAGTATTGTTGTTCCACAATGGAACCCCTACATTTTGTGCAATCATAGCTTAGTGTTAATAGCAACTTGTCTGCATGCCCTTGGTATCTTGCTTCATTGTTGCTTTAAGACCCTAATTTTCAGGGATGGTGAAGGTTTTTGTCAATTGGTAGTGCAGAAGAATATAGACCATTCAAGTTTACGGTAATTAAAGGAAAATTGAAGAAACCACACCCAAAAAAACATGTATACTATAAGTAATTATACAGAGGTTTTATTCTTCCTTAGACATTTCTGAATCCTAGAATATTACACAAGAAATGACAATCTCATAAACCTTGTTCTCTCCTTAGTCTCTTCCTACATACATAAAGATGAGTATCTCTCCCCTTCATTAGCCCAATGGTGGGAACCCCTGTTTTCATCAGAGAGCGCCAACCCACCAAAGGTGGTGGCCTAGGTAAGGATACATTACTTGCCTATTCGTCAATGATTTACAAATAAAGATACAAGAGATGTGCAGACATCACATGAGCACCTAAGCGACCACTTTTTAAAAAGTGGATGCTTCATTTTCCTTACAATTTAATACAACAATACACACATTTTTATATGAATACACTAACATTTACAAAACTTGTATACATAACCAAAACTAATGTGACACTGTAAAATAAAACAACAGAATCATCATATTTCAAGACTGTAAAATAATACAAGTTTAAATCTAACAAAGAAGGATGGTCGATGGCTTGATATAAATGATTAAGGAAGTCATTGCTGGATATAAAACAACAGAATCATCATATTTCAAGACTATCTTCATAAGGGATTTTATCATGTATACCTTGATAGAATGGAAATTGTGAGAATGGATGGGAAAGACCATGTGTGTTTATTGTTTCGTGGGGTCTACTTACCTATCGCGCACCGAAGCAGTAGGGTGGCAAACTGTCGCAATCATCGCTGGAAAGTTGGGAGACTGATCTCTTCCTCAGCGTCCCCTCGAGCCCTTGGCAACGTCACCGGCACCTTGGAGAAGAGTAGAGAGCGTTCTAGCAGGGAGCATCCTGCTCGGTCTGGCAGATTAGGGCGAAAAGACTAGGTCAACTTCGCGGGTTCTGCGAGCAGAGAAAATGTCGGGAGTAAATATCTCTGCCCAACGCGTGGAGAAGAGGAACCGTTTTGCAGGCCGGGGAAGCCACGCGGGAATAGTAATATTTTACTAATTGCGACCCACTCATTTGATTTGGCAATTTTGAAATGCCACTAATTAATTATAAAAATGCCTTATTTGGTAAGTCTTTTCTATAAACTCCATAATACGTGGTTTAGAAGCATTTAAATTATAAATGCCACTGCATTTCATTGATAGTGGCTTTTTTTAGAAAAGCCAGTGGAATAAAAGCCACTAATGGGTATTTTTGCTGTAATGAAAAATTATCAAATTTATTTTTGAATATCCCTAGATATAAGTTCATCCCACAGACTTGTCCAGATGAGCTGAAGACCCTACTTATTCCAGATAGAAGGGAGTAGGGCTCTATTTATTTTACTTTTTATTATTAACCCACAAAAATATACATTATATTGGTACAAATTGTCCACTAGTTTTAGAAGTATGTTTATGCATCATTATTAATTAGGTTAGATTTAAAAATAAACTATTTCTCAAAACTAAGCATGAATGGTTTTTTATCTAAAATAATTGGAATTTTATATTATTCCACTAATAATTACAATATAAAAGTTATTTACTCTCTTAAAATTAAATAAATATTGATATATTCATATCAATAATACAAACTAAAATTATGGTGCTAATATACCGATTTTTTAGCTTAATAGTGTAACCATCTATAAACATTGCATATACATATAATTTACATACTATACGTTCATAATAGAGACCACAAACGCACCAAACCCAAAATGACTTGAACAAAATCTGAATCAATAGATTGTTTCATGCGCTAAATTAGATTGTTGACGGGACAAGTGGAGAATAACTTCCCGGTCAGAAAGGTCTAACCAGTCAGGATTTTTTCATATTGTTAGAATGATGAAAATTATTATTCAATGTTGATAGAATGGTGCAATTGTAATCATTGTTGTAACCAACGAATATATTTCTTTTGACAATCTCAATGTCAATTGCTTAATGCTGGCATCAGTTTGGTTGGTATGGTTCTATCGGGGTAAAATCGAACTGAGTCAATCGTGGTCCAAACATCAAAATTATGTATAGGAAACATATGAAAATCTTATAGAATTAATCGACCGAACACGATAATGAAGCAACCTATGCTAGACCCGACCAGAACACAATCTAGAGCAGAAGTGACCTGGCCCACCGGAAGACAGCCCGATCTGTATTACATATGTCACCTGCGTTCCAAGCTACAGATGTTCTACAAAACGTTGGTTCTCGGGCTGAGATCACTCACTAAATTAGCGTTTGGTAGTATGGTTCTTTGCAATCGGGTAGCCTAGCAGTCCTCCGAAAGGGCAATTAGCTTTAGGTATAAGCAAATACCTAGTAATGCTCCTTTTTATCGGAAATTTAGAGCTCTTGAGCTGGGCAACCCCGATATACATCTTCCAAAGTGTCGGTGTCTTTACTTTTCCTTTACGGTCGCAGTCATGTTAGGGATGTTGTATCAATACGGTTCCGGATGTGACGAAAATTTATTGCGGAAGCGCTACCAACAAGTGTATAAAAAAAACCAAATTTAACGTGAAAAATTCTCCCCAAGACAAAGAAAAAAAAATAACGGACAATACCGACCAACAAGTACTATGTAATTTAGATTACAACTCACACTGTATAAAAATTATTCTTAAATCCAAGTAACCCTCCCCAGATGAGAATAAATATGAGAAAAAAAAGAATCACACGCAGTATGTACAAAACATCCATCTTTACTTGATCTTCTCACAAAACCGCTGTCGTTATTGGGAACTTTTTGATACTGTTGTGACCAACCGCCAACCGCTACTTTACTTCAAGGCAAAGTCGGTGGCCTTTTCTTATCAACAAAGAGAGCTGCTCTATCAGTTTACTCAATTACTTACCGACTATCAGCCGCTACTTCACTTCAAGGCAAAGTCAGTGACTCTCTCTTATTCAACCAAGAGAGCTCCTCCAAGTGTTCTTATTTTCCAGCTCCTTACCACAGAAGGCATCAACAAGTAATTGGAGGGATCACACCTCAATTAATGGGATGATCTCAATGGCCTCCCCGTGGCCTCTATTTATAGGTATCGATGGTATGTGATTGTAACTAGGAATCATTGTCCAACTCCAAGTCCAACTTCATGTTGCACATATGAAACTATCTTTTTTTTCTTTTAGATTTGACTCCTATTAAGATTGGTAGCTCAAGCCAACTCCTACTCAAGTCCAAATCCAATAGGACATAGGCTGAATCCTTTTCATATTCCCAACAATATCCCCCTACGGCCCGTGAGGGAGTCGTGGTCTTCATTGATCATATGGAGTAGCCTCTAGACCCATCACTACATGTGATGGATCAATTCTCATCAAATATGTCATCATCTTATCATTTTCATCCATCTTCCCGAAGTCCCGTCCTGACTTCACTTTGTTCTCAAGTAACTGAGAAGAAGTATCATGACAACACCGCTTCTCTATCGATGTCCATATCTGGAACTTTGTTGGCTCCCCCTGACCGGTAAGTCGATCTTGGATGAAAATCTTATTTCTGATCTTTTGTACAAAGGTTCAAAAACCCTCTGATTATGCTCCCCATGTCCATGTAGCTCCTCATTAAAAGCTTGCACTTTGTTGCTGTCATATCTCTCCATCTTGTAGTTCCACTTGAACTTTAGTGCTCTCCGGCCTTGTTGCAGTCATATCTCTCCATGCTGTAGTTCCACTTGAACTTTAGTGCTCTCCGGCCTTTCAGAAACACCACAAGCTCATAGATATCTTTCTTCTGCAAAGAAAACATCTCCTTCTACATCGCCTGGTGCCACTGTGCTTTATCTCTATGAGTATTTCTCTCATGATAAGTCTCTTGGTTTCCCTGATCAGTAAGGAGAAAATACTGAGATGTCCAATATCTAAATGAAGGATGACGAACTATGTTGGACCTCCTCACATGCTACTCTAAGGACTCTGCCTGGTGATGATCTTGTTCCCCCTCCCAGAAGTCTCTGATTGTGAATCTGAATCACTCAATTAAGTGGATGGAATAGGAACACTCGATGTGCTGTCACTCTGATATGTAAGGTGATCTTACTACACTTCTTTGTCAGACTGCATTAGTGAAGAAGCTGAAGCATCCTCATACTCATAATCAGAAGAACTATCACCTGATCATGTAGCCTTTATATCATCACTCTCAGGCTTTGTAACTGTCTAACTCTCACAGAAAGTCATATCTCTGTGTCTACTAATGGTCCTTTTTACAAGATCCCATAACCTACAGTCAAACTAATGATCTACATAGCCAAGAAAGACACATGGCACCACTTTATCATCCACCTTTTATCTCTTTTCCTTTGGAATATTTGCTTAAGACTTGCACATAAATACTCACATATGAGCATAGGATGTATCCTTGTCTGTCCATACCTTCTCAGGTATATAAAAACCCAAAGGAACAAATGGAAATCAATTAATCAGATATCAGGAAATACTCACTGCCTCAGCCCAAAATGTCTTTAAAAATTTTATAGTCTTCAACATGCATCTAACTTTTTCTACTATAGTACGGTATATCCTCTCAGCTGTACCATTGTATTGTGGTGTGCTGCACTCTATCCTTTCATTCCGTATTTTGTATTGTACACAATAATCTTGAAACTCTCTAGAGATGTACTCTCCTCCATTGTCTATGTGGGGACAATTTAACTTTTTATTTGTCTCCCGCTACACAATGGTATGAAATTTATGAAAACACTGAAAGACATGATCCTTGGTCTTCAACAAGTAGGACCACACCTTCCTAGATGTATCATCTATGAATGTGACAAAATGCCTATTGCCACCCTGTGAAGACACCTCAAACAAAAAGTAGACATCTGAATGAACCAGTTGTAGAAATTGTAACTCCACCTTTGATCATATTTTGAAAGAAACACGTCGATGCTTTCTTGTCTGACATGCATCACATGAACTCAGACTAGTATCCTTGCCACAAGGAATCCATCTCTGCTTTGATAAAAGCTTCGATCCGTTCTTGGTCATGTGTTCTAGTTGTCTGTGCCATAGATCTGTCTGGTGATTCTCATCTGCATATATATGGCAGCCTTTGAGCCACCTTAAGCTGGGTTTTATACAATGTGCGACATAATTTACCCCGCACAATAACCAAGGCCCCCTTGGAGATCTTGCATTTTCCACCACCAAATTCCAGATGAAAACCTTCTCTATTAAAGAATGAACTAGATATCAAACTCAGTCGCAAATCTGGAACATGACAAACATCCTTCAGTGTGAGCATGCAACTACACTTGCTTGAACACAAATGTCTCCAATCTAGATGATTATGGAGAAGGTAGAATTTCCCATGTTCACCCTCTCGAAGTCTCCCCTCCTATATGAGATGAAGAATTCCTTACTCGGGGAAGCATGATAAAAAAGTGCAGTATCCACCACCCACTCAGAATCATCATCATCGGCATGCAAACACTGATTTTAGACTATTAAGACCACATCATCGTCATCGTCCATGCCATATGAGATTGCCACTGCAGTATTCTTATCGTCGTCTTGCTGGTCTTTGTCTTCAAACCAATGTTTCTTTTTTCAAACATTCCAATCCCTTTTGAAATGACGTAACTTGCTGCAATGGAAGCACCCTCTACTACTCTTCGACTTAGATCTACCACGAGACTTCTCACGATTCTGGAAGACACCAGGACTCTTGGATCTACCATAGTCTCTCACTCTATCAATGTCTCTTCTCTCCATGAAGTGCACCTCTGATCTGCTATCTCCTAAGGCTCGTTGCCGAGTCTTTTCATTCAGTATATTTCTCTTCACCTAGTCAAGTGTTAACTTGCCTTGCTGTACAGAATTGCTAACTGCCACTATGAGTGTCTTCCAACTATTAGATAATGATCTCAGAAAAAGTAGGCCCTGGAGTTCATCATCAAGAATCATCTTCATGAACCCCAGTTGATTTATAAGGCTTTGGAATTCATTCTTATGCACGGTGGTGCTCGCATCGTCCCGGTACTTGAGGTTCACCAATTTTATAATCAAGAAAGCTTTATTTGTGGTAGTCTTCTGCTCATATAACTTATGAATCTTCTCCCACAGACCTTTAGCATTTGTCTTGTCTGAGACATGATGGAACATGGAAATGTCGAGCTATTTTCAAACCTTTCCAATAGACTTTCTGTTTAATTTCTTTTAGTCCGCATCAGACGTACTCTCTGACTTTTTTTCCTCTATCATATCGTACAAATTTTTGTAATAGAGAATCTCCTTCATCTTGGGTTTCCAAATCTGCCAATTTATACTTGTGAACTATATCATTGACACATCTTCATCCTTCCCCATATGGAACACTATCTGCAGCCTATGCTCTAATACCACTTGTTGAGGATGTAGTAACGATACGGTCCCGGATGCGATAAAAAATAATTACAGAAGTGTTACCAACAAGCGTATAAACTCAAAGAAGAAACACTAGATTTAACGTGAAAAACTCTCTCCATGACAACGAGAGAAAAATCACAGGACAATACATGCCAACAAGCACTACGTGATTAAGATTACAATTCACACTTCCTGGATTTAATTATCCTTAAATCCAGGTAGCTCTCCCTATATGAGAACAAAGATGAGGAAGAAAAGAATCACACCCAGTGTGTACAAAACCTCCCACTTTACTTGATTTCCTCATTAGGTCGTTGCCGTTAATGTGGACTGTTTGATATTGTTGTGACCGCTGACTGGCTCGGACCGCTGCGGCTATGGCAATACTACGTCTATAAACGCCAGCCGCTACTTTACTTCAAGACAAAGTCGCTAGCCCTCTCTTATCAACCAAGAGAGTTGCTCTGTTAGTGCACTCAATGAGTCACAGACAACCAGCAGCTAATTCGGTTCAAGGTAAAGTCGGTGACCCTCTCTTATTCAACCAAGAGAACTCCTCCAATTGTTCTTATTCTCCTGCTTTTCTACCACAGAAGACACCAACAAGCAACTGAAGGGATCACACCTTAATCAGTGGGATGATCTTAATGGTCTCCCCTAGGACCTCTATTTATAGGCTTCCATGGTATGTGGTTGTAACTAAAAATCTTTGTCCAACTCCGAGTCTAACTCCATGTTGTACATAAGAAACTATTTTCTTTCCCTTTTAGATTTGACTCCTATTAAGATTGGTAGTACACGACAACTCCTACTCAAGTCAAAATCTAATTGGACATTGGTCGGATTCTTTTCCTATTCCCAACAAGTCATGCCGTGTTGTAGTTGGTTATCCACATGTGGTTCTTCTAATTTGTAAAAAAAAAAAGATGTGAATATCATTAACCGGTTTGTGTCTCTCAAATTTAATTAACCAAAGTGACACTACACAAACTTTCTTTGGGTAAGCCCCGCAGGACAAGCAATTGATTTATATAGATTGTAAAAACGCAGGTTGTTCCAGTGGGCAACTGAATAAAGGTATCAAAAATTGTAATTCTCAGATTTAACAAAACCAAACAATCAACTTATATATTTGATGGGAGATCCGCAGTCAAGAAAATAACATCATTGAATCCGGTCTATTTCGTGTGTCTATTTCAAGATATAGTGGCTATAAATTAAATAATACTAGGCGGAACATAACGACTACAGTGCACAAGCAACAATCCATGAAGGCATCAATTTATAGTAGAAAAAGTAACTGCACAGAAGCGGTCTTCCGTCAACCGTAGGGGAAAGGCAAAAGATGTCATAATAATTACGGATTGCGATTTTGTTGTCTGATTGGTAAGAATCCTGGTTTGAAATTTGGTAGTCCAATTGGTGAAAGGAAGAGAATAAGAAAACAATTTTGTAGATGAATACAGACAATGTCGTTTGATTTTTCTGCACGAACCGTGGAATTTAGGATTAGTTGACTGCTATGGTTTTGTTTCTTGTAATGATTTATTATTTGGTGGCCCCTCTTCAGTCAGAAGTTAAATATTTTTCCTAAAAAAATCATGTAATGGGTTATGCAACATGGAGCTTCGCATCAGGTTATCGTAACCGGGTTATTGTCATTTAATATTTTCACTGACTTGTATTTACGATTATCTTTATTACTATCATACCGTGCTATTTGTATATAGTTTTGCTCACCAATTTGCATATAATAATTAAACTAGATATCTAATGGGATTCCTGAAATAGACAGTAACATTGCATAACTTAAACTAAGTAAACCGGAGGCATATCAAGTGTAATATTTTCAAAACCTCATGACTATTAAAGAAAGGGAATGTTAAGGGGTACTATGCATGCAGCAGCCGTGGAGGGGATGACTAGCAAATGCAGAAGATAGAGATTCACAAAGTCTTCCGTCAATTGCATAAAGTATAGGTGCAGTTGTCTGAACAGGTGTGTCGACTTTGGCGTCAAGAAGTCGTTTTTTCTACTCTTTCATTGTTTTGTCAGAAAAAAAAAAATCAACTGTTGGTGGGGGATTGGCAAAAAGTATAGTATAAGACCGGTCTTATACTATTTATAGGACAACCAATCACAATGTCGTATTTCATTCTCTCTCCTATTCAAAATCTCACCCCTTAAAAAAATAAAGAAAGAGAAACACATACATTACACTATAACAGATCCTAAGAATTTATTATAGGACCGGTCCTATAATAAGTGTTTCCGGTTGTTAGCTTGGTACAAGAAAGAGGATCTGGGTTTTTTGTTAATTGAAAAATAAATATTTAGTTTTAAGTTAACTTTAAATGTAACACATTAGAATTAGATATACGTTTCTGTACAAAATATGAACAAACAAAGGCTATAATTATATTTTAACATGTTCCTAATAGCTTGGGTTCAATACCCAACCATCTCAAGACCCTTAACCCCCGTAATGTCATTTTTGGATCCGCCACAGGTTAGAAAATACGTAATGAGATGGGACGGTCTCAGCCATCACAGAGACGGGTTCAAATCTGCTGTCCCGGGATTGCTGTCCCAACGTGTCCCTATTAATCTCTACCGTACACACACCTCATTATTTTTTTTAGGGGTCGGTTTTTGGGGTGAATGAGTGGTAAAGATTTGTTGGATCAGCGTGAAAACAGCAAACTTGGCACAGCAGATTTGGCTCCCACAGAGACACCATTAAGGTAGAATCTAAAATCATAAAATAAGGGTATTAGATAAATAGTACGCATGCTCACTAATCCACTACCCGTTATCATTTAAATAGCAATTAATAAACAAAAAAATGACAAATAATTTTCAACATTTCTAATTAATGGTTGGTTTGTTTTGTTGGACCGAAACCACACATACAGTTTTAAAATGCCTTCTTTTGTATGATGTAGTTTGTGTGCGAGATTTGCATAACATGTGCAACAATAACCTTTTCACTGTGAATAAGTTCACTAGGCATGCATAGGCTAAAGTAATTGTTGCAGAAGATTCAATGTAATGATCTAGTTTTAACTTAGTCAATTAGTTAGAATTTACTTTGATGATTACAAGCTTAACGAAAATGTTCATTGTTTATGTTTGATTTATGATGAAAGTCTAATAACGATGTTTGATACCTAACGAGACAATCTAATAATGCTCTTATTTTGAAAAATTAAGTTTAAGAAGTGAAAACTTTTGTCGGCCAAAGTTAATTTTGATAGCATAAAAAACATAATTTGACAAATACAATGATGTAGAAAAAGAAATTTAGTATTTTATCTATAACTATGATTTCTTAAAATTTTAAACATAGTTTAGGTGATTCAATTATAAGTATTTTTGTAAAATATCATAATTTTTTTAATGTTGTTTGAGTTTGTTAGTTGACTGATATTTACACATGATGAACTCAACCAACCATGCATTTAGGATGAAATATATCAATACGATATTTGATTTTTATAACTTTATGGGATTATCTACATGAACTAGAATTTTAACTATAGATTGTATTCTTGATTTTAGTTAAAGTTTTAAATTGTTGAGATTTTTGGAGTATGCATATCACCCCATAACCTTTCATCGTTTGTGATCTCTTATACAGACAACTCGGCCGACGACAAATTACGTTGAAATAAATTTCTTACAAAAATTCTTATTTTTAATTATTACAAGCACTTGAATTGGTTTATATCACTAACCTAAATCCTAGTATCTTGCATAATCAATCATTTGATTTAGAGATACATAATTCTTGAGTCAAAGAGAGATTTAGGCTTTGGAAGGAGAAAGAAGAGAAGTTGATGATCTAAAATTTTATCTTCCTATAGTTGGCATTTTTTTAATAGGTTTTCATTGTGAATATTATATATTATGTATATATTCCATCCCTCCACTGATTTTGATAAAAGAATATCAAAGCAACCTATTTCTCTTTCTATTTTATTCTTATTTTCTATAACTTTTTAGTTGAAAAGCACAAGAAACAAATTCAATCCTCGCGAGTTTTTTTGGTTTCACAAAATTTAGATTATAGGTAATGTTTTAAGGTTATTGGTGTATGACGTAAGTATTTATCTTCCAATTAATATTTGTAATCGTGTTGAAAGCATATTTCTATCTGGATAAGAATCAATCATTTTGACGGTTGTATTATATGCGGTTGGGAAATTAATTGGGAAAATCTTGTGGAAATGTATACTACTAATTTAGATTTATAATTAATGATTTGTACATCTTTATATCCTAACCTACATATTTAAATTTTACATCGAAAAATTGATGATTAAAGAACTACCTTGCTATGTTCCTATTTACCTAAAATTAGCCTAATGAATGATATGCTAAAAAATGGAGGCGACATGTATAAAATCATGTTTAAACTTAATATAATGAGTTCTTGAACTATATTTGGGAATATCTTCTAGAATCACATATAAAATATAGATGATGACCGATATAAGGGTATGATATCAAAGTATTCCATGTCTAGGATTAGCATTGAGGGATTGGCTCAAATTATCCAACTAATCAATGGCATACATATATTGATGAACGAATTGCATGTGTTTAGTGAATAATAAGATTCTTATGATGTATTGCAGTAACTAGAAAATAATAAGATGAGTATGAAGGATAAAGCACATAATTGTATATAACTTTGTAAATGTGAAAAAATACTCATCAATAGGAATTATTACATCAATTAAAGGTGAAAACTATTATATTATAATTTATAAAGAAATGAGGAAACTCAAAATGAATGGAAGTTTTTTTGTAAAACGCATATGATAATGATTAAAGAAGAGGACTGGAGATTAAGATGTAAGAAGAAATAACCCTAATCTCTGGTACTTTTTAAATCAAGAGTTTTATAAACAACTACAGGTTTTCTTTTAATAATAAAATACCATTAGTAGTCAAAGAAAATGGTACATGAATCTAAATGCAAGAAAAGAAATGGACAAGGCGAACCAAATTGGATGATAAGTCATAAGGGAATATTCATGAAATGCTTACGAGATGGTTTTTTGTATATTTACTTTAGATATATTTGGCTTGGTCTAAATTGCCTAAATACACAAAAATAAGATTATGAAGGACTTTAATGTGAGAGAAATTTACTTTATGCATTATGTAAATTTCAAATAATTGATTCCAAAAATAGTAGTGAACATGATATGAAAGAATATATGGATAATGATTATGAAATGTAGGAAAATATAAAGAAATTAGTAGTTGCATTTGAGAACCTAAATCTAACCCTAGTATGATGAGTTGTGTGTTAGAAATTAATGTTTCTCTTAAATGAGGGATTTCGGAATGCAAATAGGTATAATTTGATTATATTAAAAGATGAAGATCAAGGACTTGAGTTGATTCATAAGAATGTATTCTTGATTTGTAGTTGTTTTCTAAAAGGCTTGTAATATGGTGTATTTCAAATGGTATCAAATATATATGAATAGTAACCATTACTAAAGAATGATAAAAAGTAAAACAAGAATATTATGTGTGTTATAAGCATCTATACATTGGAATTTGATTATATCTTTTGATATCATATGGAATAACAATATGGCGTATATTGAACCTATTTTGAGCATGATTATTGATACAGTAGGTTTATATGCTTACATTGGTGTGTTTTCTAATGTGTCTAATAATGTTTGCTAAAAAATGTGATATAACTGAACTGATAAGAAATATGATCATATTGAATTAACATGCATGGATTATATTTAAGAAAACCTATTTTTGATAAATTTTGAACAATGCAATTATTCCTTGAGTTGATATCCCATTGATGATGACATATATTACATGATTTGGAAATGGAAATAAAGATATATGTTGCAAATTGCAGATTGTTTTGCTTTTTGTTTTAGTCATAGTCTTTCATTTAAATCCTAACCTACTTCATGTCATTCTAGTTATAGAAGTATGCACACATTTGACAAATGAAAATTTGAATACTCTTTTACTTGATTAAGAGGATTAAGTAACTAGTGAATGATGAGTACATCTGGTTAGGTTGCCTAGACACCGTGAGTTTTACCCCAGGTCCTCAAAAACTAAATGAAACATATCACCTTTTAATAATTAGAGAAGTATAATAAGGATTTTTTACATGTGGATCGAGACTTTGAATGTTATACCACAAGGATTTAGGAGTGAGTCATCTAGTGTGATTCTAGCCCAAAATCCTCTATTGTGATAGTCTATGTCCTTATGGAATAGTACATAATGAAATTCAATCTGTAAAACATGAGAAATTTTCAAGTATGTGATGGTCTCTTCTGTTTGTTCCTATCTTGTGCGCCTGAGTTGAGGACATAAGCCTTTTTAGATAACCGTACGATGAACTAGGGTATGGTGTTTAAAACTTAGGGTAGTTGGCTAAACCCTAAGATAATATCATTACTCATTGACACAAAAATCAGTTGTGATGACTTCTACTTGGCGAGGTACAAAAAAAGTAGTTTCATGGAAAATGAATAAAAGATGACAATGATGTAGAACCTGAGTTGAATGTTTGTAATATTCATTCAAATACAAGATGATAAATCTACTATTGTTGAATATGTTTCTTGCTGTGGAGATTAATCAATCTTTTGGAAATATAATATTTTTCCTTATTCATATATATCTAATATTTAATTTTATCTTAAAGTTGACAACTAGGGAATATACTATCTACTCTTATTATAATTTATATTTAGTTGTCATTTGAGTAGTTACGTATGGAAGACATGCATATGTGGATTTATGATTTAAGACTACCTGATATGTTTTTAGTCCTACTAGTGGGTTGTCACGAAAATAAGGTTTGGTCTTGATTTTAAGTGTTTAGATATTGGCTTGTTCCCACTGCAATAGGATTATAACTCCAAAAGGATTAGTATTTGAAAAAAAAAATTCATGCATATTCTATCAAAGATGGTAAAAAAGGTTGAAATCTTAATAACTAAATGAATTTATAAATAATGATATTGTAATTCACTAGATTTAAAAATAAATATAGAAGGATTTATTAGACTTAGCAATATTTGTAAGTTTATTTAACATCAATATACTCAATTTGATGTTGATGCATGTTCTTAGCTGCATTGGGAGGTATCCACTCATTATATATCCACACAAGAATCATGATGTTATTTCAAAGGATTTTAGGTATAATGTGATGTGGACTATTGATATTACCTTTTTTCCTTTAACCATGCTTAATTTTATACATTAATGTTATATTTAATTTGTACATGGGTTTGATTATATGTAAAACATTTTGGCATCAAAATAGGGAGTTAAAGAAAATGCCATCCACAAACTCATTCCCCAATAATCCACAACTTAGAATATCCATGTTGTAGAAATGGTCCATGACACGTTGTGTTGGATTTTTGACATGTTGTGTAATAGTGAAAATTTTGGAGTAGAAGGCCACAACTTGTTGTGTTGAGATTTCAACAAGTTGTGTCATTGTGTAAAATCTATACCAGAAAATCAACAACACACCATGTCAAAAGAAGAAAAGCTCTATGTTGAGATTTCAACACACTATGTCACAGTGAAAAATTTGGGACCAAAATTTTATTGACTTCCAACAACATGCAGTTTCACTCAATGACATGCTATTTCTCTCCCAATAAATCAGCTTTGATTGAGGGATACACAAGTGACACATCATGTAATTCAACCTACATGCCATGTCATGTGCATATTTAACTCAAAAACATATGTAACTACCCCACACTTATACATACGACCGCAAGCCATCTTGGGCAGTTACTACAAATGATTTCAGACCATTTGGAGTGGGATTCAAGTATAGAAGAGCTAGGAGAAGTTGGAGGCATCAAGGGAGGAAAAGTTGGTTTCTTGAGAGAAAAACTTATTCATCTTTTTTCTTCTCTAACATTTGGAGTAGGCATCTCCTCTATTATCTTAGGTCCACTTCAAAATGAATCTTTCTAGAGAGAAGTCAACAAAAAGGATGAAGTGTTGCATCATCCCTGACCAGAGCTTCAAATTCGTCCTATTCCATCTACTAACAACTAAGTTCATTTCCTCCTTTTATGATGTTCAACTTTGGTTGCTACTACTTTTATCCACTTTCTATATCCATGGATGAGGGAATCTCTTTTTCTTAAATACAGGGAAATAACTCCCATGTCATCTATTGTTAAACAACAAATATCATACTTAATGTCTAATTAATCATGATTCTATGGATACATCAGTGTTCCTTTTACATATGTATTTGACTCGACATCCTATACGTATATCTTATGCCTCATGTATATACTGAGAAGGTATACATTGAAGTAAGGATTTTTATTCCTATCTTTGTTTCCTTGACTATGGGAGTGGCTTCAAAGTGATGATGGTTTTAAGTTTTTTATTGGTTCTATTTATAATGCTTGGTTGTGTATTTTTTGTTGTTTCAAAGAATGATTTGATAGTAAAACCGTATCCTCAAGAATCCTTACTCCAATTTGTTCCTTGTCACAAGTGATTTTTATTTTATTCCTTTTCTTTTAATTGCATAGTAAAAATAACAACCTCATTTGTGAAAAAGATATTGATTGTTGAATTTTAATCATCTTGTGCTTAATAACCCTTTTTCCTTCAAGACTCGACCTTGAGTACAACAAACTCATATACTTTTATAGCCGGATGAGTCAAGATGATTACAACTTTAAAAATCATTTGAAAACATACCAAAATAATGTCGTCAAAACAGAGGGGTTGTGACAAAGAAGATGTAAATCAAACAATTTTGATTGGAATGTTTACTATCTCTTTCAATAGATTGTTAGTATAATGATTTTTTCCTTTCATGTACATGTAATAGATGTAAACTAAAGTTTATATGAGTAGTAAGATTTAGTTTGTGTTTTAATGGAATTGAATAGATTTTGGAAATTAAATATGTTATCCTTGATGTGACATTGGTTTATCGAGTTTAATAAAGAAAAGAAAAAATTTATATGTATTTCTCAGCTATTATTAGTGTGTCAAGAATGAGGTTTTTTGTTTCTTAGTGTAGTATTCAACTTAAGGTTTATTTTCAATATTTTGCATTTATGGTAATCAAAAGAGAGGTCCAAAAAATGTGGTATCAGAGCTTAGGTGAAATGAGTCTTTAGGGACAATATAATATATGAATGAAATGTAACACAATTAATGAACATAACCTCAATGATGTGGGTATTAACTAAACTCACTAAATAGACACTCTAGTCAAGTCAACGAATGTTGGGATAAATTAGTATGGAACTACCAAATGTACTTTTGGATGACTTGACCATTCATCCATATGAAGAAAATTTAGGAGTGCAACAGGATAGATGATAGTAATAAAAAGGATATCATAGAGAAAGAGAAAGATTTTTATAATTATATATGAAAACTAGGACAAGATTAAAATTTTATTGGAGTAATTTAAATGTATCTAAAATATTATGAAGTTAGTTCCTAATGAATTTTAATTTAGGCATGAATATGAGATTCTAACAGAAGGTTGAGAACTGATAGTTATGAATAATAAAATAATCCTTCTTCATGAAAAAATTGATGGATGTGGATAAGAATACATAATGACTTATAGTATTGATCCATTAATTAATAATCAAGTTCTAAAAAATATGAAGGTGATGTAAATTATATTTTGATAGAGATGTGTTAGCAATATTTGTCAAGTAAGTGCTTATCATATTGAAATAGAGATATGACAATGATAAGGGATGAAATATCCATCAGAAGTGAGTAAATTTAGAATTTCAAATGAAAAAAATCCTAAAACTAAAAATGATTTAATATGAAAGAATGATAAATTGAAAATATTTTAAGTATATACCAAGAAAGATGCGTGGTTAGTTAATATGATCATCTTCCATACATTTAGTTAGATTTTATGATATCATCCTAATAGGGGAGAAGAATTTGTAACGACTACGTTTCAACTTAACAATCTAATTAGGATTTTGATGGGGATTACATGCTTTAAAATGTTTATTACTTAATCTTGATTAATTATGATAGTCTAATTATGTTGTTTTAAACCGTATAATAAAATGTAAGAATGCTCTTATTTTAAATAATTTAGGTTTTGAGAAGTGAAAACCTTAGTCGACCAAAATTAAAATATTGATGGTATATAAATACATATTTTGATATATGTATTAGTGTAGTACAGTAGGTTTAATATATTATATAGAAACTAATTTCTTTTCAATTTGTATATAATTTTTATAGCTTAATCATAAGTATTCTTGCAAACCTTCAGAATTCTTTTATGTTGTTTGGGTCTGTTAGTTGTATGAAATTCACTTAGGAATAATTTAGCCAACCATGCTATTAGGCTGAAATCCTTTATGATATTTGATTTTAGCAACATATTTATGGAAACTAAATTTTGCTAAAGTTAAAAGGATTACATTAAGATGGCAGGTAGACAGGCAACAAGCTACACTTCCATCCCTTTATCGATCGAAAAACCTATCCTCAGAAACACAACATCCATTGATTTTGGGGCTATTACGTTACTATAAATAACTTATTGGACCCTCTTAAGAAGCTTCAAAGCATCTGGTGCTACAAATTCAAAAGTATCAAAGCCAAACAAAATATTTTAATTACAGCTAATTTACTTGCTATAAGATAATGTATTCTATTTATGGAATTATTGGAGCATTTTGTATCACCCTAGATACTTCATCGACTAAGATTTCTTACATGGAACAACACCTCCGAAGAAAAATTATATTGAAATGAAATGTGATAAAAGAGTTACTTGTTATTGTTACAAATGCCTCAATTGATCTACAACAGAGTCGTTTGTTACCCTAAGTCCACACTCCTAATGGCTACAAAGCCAAAGGTGAGTGAACTTGGGTTCCCGTCTGTAGAATGACACAAATATTTAACACAAACAATATATATGTAAAAGTCGTAACCACAAGATATAATAAGTTACTGAAGGAGATAAGAGATATGTACCCATTTTTATATTCGACTATACCCATTGTTGATTCATTTCTAATCATAGAGTCTTGAGTGAAACAAATCTTCATTTGGAAACTACAAATTTCATAAATAAAATATATCAATGTGAGTGCATTGTGTATGCTATGTAAAACATGTAACCACAATTTATGAGTGATAAAAAAGTAGTGTAGCTATAAACATAAAAAAGAACAAGAAGTAGATACAAGATGATAACTCTTAGCACCATTCTTTAATACAAAACATGTTTTTGGTTTCTTTATCTGTCATGTCATCATAAGCCTTTGACCACTTGTCGAGGAAGGGTCTGTGAGGGACATTATGCTCCCTATTTCTATGTGAGGGACTTCACAACAAAAGTCAATGAGCTAACCATGTTTGGTTTGTGCCTTGTTCCTTTACTCTGAGTATATAGGTACATACAGAAGGTTATATAATAGATTTATATATGTTATGTTCAAGGTTTATCAACATGCTATAGCTAATATGAAAGTAGTATTTTTAGGGTACAGTAGCTCAAACAAGTAATTATCTAGCCAAGTATTCATACAAGCATACATACAAAAAAAACCAATATCATAGTAGGGTCAAGAGATGATAAGATCTATAGAGATGATCTAGCCCAAGGGGACCTAACATGAAAAAGGTATAACATAGGGTCTTAGATCAATAAGATTTTTATAATCTAAACATCATATGATTCAAGTGGATGTTACCCTAGGTCTTGGTTTCAAGTAGTTCAAACTTAGTTTCCAAAGTTCCAACCATGCATTCAATGATTCCATATAACATAAGCATCAACACTAGACCTTAGGTATAGGTGAACCATCCACATTAAGAGTCATACTAGATAAACATGATCTCAGATTTGGAATTAGAGAAGCATGCAATTTAGATTATTATCATGGTTTAACATGCAAGATCATGATAAATTCATATTACAAAAATTTCCATGCAATATGGTCACATTTCTCAGACATTCGAGTATTGAGGAGAACAAGTTAGGATGTAAAGGTAAAACGTGATTATTCTATTAATTTTAGGTTTGGGGTTAGGAAGTTATTAGGGTTTGAGTATTAAGCACATTGAAATGGGATTTTAGGTTGATATACCTTAATTTGGCCACAACTGGGCAGCAACAAAGACATAGAGCGGGCCTAGCTTCCTGCAAATGTCGTTCAACACTATGCAATGGATGTTGAAGATAAACGAGTGTCCACCACTGGTACCTACCACCCTGTAACGCCCCATGTTGCTGTTGGATGCTCGCACTAATCTGGTGGTGAATTGTCAGATCTGGGATTGCACCAGCTAGAAGGCCATCGGGGGAGGTAACTACTGGGGATGGAATGTGGGCCAAGACAAAAGCATGTAGCTGGTATTGGCAATATGAACCAAGCATAGGATTCAGCGGCTCATAGCTATTTCTCTACCACCTTATCTTGGTCATTCCCCCTTCATGGTATTGGTGTGGTGTTGCTCGCTACGGTGGCTTTGAAGAATCTATAGGGCCGGTCTTGAGGCTGTAATAGGTTCTTCGGGTCAGAAAAGGAGAGGGAGAGAAATGAGTGGGTGAGACAGTGGAAGCCGAGGTTGCGTCACTCCTCCTTCCATCATCTTCATGATGATGTTGGGGTTTTTAAACCTAGAAAGATGGTGGCATCGGTAGGTTAGGACAAGTGAATGAGGAGCAGGAGAGGCATCATTTCCACTGCATGGGGAGGAGCTGAAAACTTGACAATGGAGGGGTTGGAGGGTTTAAGTAGGAGGAGAGGAAGCAAGGAAGAGCAGGTTAGGGTTTTGAGGGTGCAACCTAGTAGTGGTGGAGGCCATCCAACTAGCACCCCTCTATCAGCTGCAACTGGTCAAGTGACAGAAAGGGAGAAGGTGGGGAGAGAGGGAGAAAAGGAGAGGAGGTGCGGTAATGATGCACTATTTATTTATTATTGTCATGGGCCATTTTGTATTGGTTTTTGTGCTCTTTTTCGTGAACTCTCATATTAATTGTGCATGATTTACTTTTATTAGCTTGTGATACTAATATGCATCAAATAATAATAATTTTAATGTTTCTGAATGATTTAGTATTTTCCCAGAGCTTATATTCAGATTTTATGCATTTAAGGTAAATATACAAGGATATACATAGCTAAATACTACTAACTTTGGATTTGGTAGTACCGACACATGCTTAGTTTGGATCAGAAAGGATTGAGAAGACTCGGTAGTATCGACACTCAAGTGGATAATATCAATGATGTTACAACATTTTGTTCAAGAATTATCAAAGTAAATGGGCACAATCGACAGTCAGGTCAGTAGTACCGACAACTTGATAGGTGGCCACACAATTAGAGGAATTGGTAGTACTGACAGGTTGAGAGTAGGTAGATCTAAAATCTTTGTTTGTCCAATGACTGATTTTTTAAATTGCCCTAAGTCATGCCTATGATTTAGGGGAAGTGCGGAAAAACCTAAGTATCTCGTATTTTTCCATTGTGACAACAGGGAACATGAAGAAGAGATAGCAAAGAAGGCCACATTCTGAATGACCCATGCACTTCTAGTGGACGGAATTGCAGCCACAAGGTAGCAAATTGGCACGTGTGTAAGAAGTGATCGTTTGAACCGTCTGCTTTAGGGGTTCTTCATGTTCTCCACATTTTTCTCTCTCTTTTGATGTCTTTGACTATGGAAACCATGAGGGGCTAATCCTCACATTCCTTAGGACCCGAGAGCATCTCGATAATACATTGTATTATACTTTTTATGTATTAGTTAATCAATTTATCTTAATTTTTTTATTTATTTCTATGTGAATGAATGAACTATCCATGCTTGATCACCATAGGTATTACTTGGACTGTTATTTGCTTTGAAAAAGGAAAATTAATGATCGAAACTTCATCGAAATACATGTTCCACAAAACCCTCTGAGAAAGGTGGTTTAAAAACATGAGGAGATCACCTAAAGAATTCGATAAAGCACCTATGTTATAACACAATTGATACGAGAGTGGGGTTGGTATTAGGTTAGGTATTTAATTACACTGTGAGAGTCGGTAATTCTTGCTACATGCTCTTAGTCTAGAGTTAGTAGAGATTTTTAATAATGTATTGAGATTAAAGTGCAATGTTAATTGTGGTGAAACCAATATCCTAAGGAATTTTCTAAGATAGAGAACAACAACCAATAATTTAGATATATTTTCTATTCTAGATAATTAACCCAATCAATTAAGTTTCATCAGTCTAAGATGATCGCATTATAATTAGTAATAGTTTATGAAGTCACATTTCCCTATGTTCTACATTCGGGCCTCATTGGCCTATATCACTACGATAGCTATATGTGTGTTTTGAGTGTATAAAAAATATCTATCATATTTTTGGTGTCGTTGCTGGGGAAACGGTAACTTTAGCACTATGAGTGTTGTAATCGACCATTCTAGACCAACCGTGTTATTTTTCTTTTATTCATTCAAAATTGAATTTTAAATATCCTTTTAGTTTTACCATTAGTACCATGTTCTCACAGCTAGTTGCAATATTTTCAAGTACTTGTGCATGGTGCATACTCGAGCACACAAATACAGAGAGTCAAACCCATTGGGCTTAGGTCAAGTAGAGCTCCTACGTAGAGGATGGGAGTACGGAGGATCAATGGACAAATTTAATCAAAGTCCACCACCTATACCTGCACCAAAAGAACCTGATCCACCAGAGGAATCACAGCCAGTAGAAATGGGTAATTAAGCAAAATAACAGATGATCTGGGAAAAGATCAAGGCATCTTCTTCAACTTTTGAAAAAGGGCCAATCAAGAGACACACCATAAATGTTGTTAGCTACAAGATAAATACAAGGATGGTGTCATTAGTTAAATTACAAGCCTTTCATGGCCAAAGTTCTGACGGCCTGATGATGCATATCAGTAACTTTGTCAAAATTTGTGATATGATCAAGAATGATAGGGTGTCGGTTACTGTCATATACTTGAAGATATTCCCATCATCATTGGCATACACTACTAAGTCTTGGTTTCTTAACCTTGATGATGAGTGCATTGGAACGTGGGAATAAATGATTGATGCTTCCTTTTAGCGGTACTTCCCACCCTAGAATACAAATGACCTGGTCAAGAAAATCCACAAGTTCAGAAAACAAGCTGATGAGTCATATTCTGAGGCATGGGAGAGATTCCATAACATGTTGCCGAAGGTCCCTCACCATGGCATCGATTTTTTAGGTCAATCAAAGATTTTCTATTATGGTCTACACAAGGGTGAAAGGACCACACTTGATAGCATAGGAGTGGGCTTCTTCCTCAACAATAAGACAATTGTTTGCCATGAAATTTTAAGAAGATGTCTACAAATAAGACATGGGGCGATGAGAGAGAGCACCCTACAACCCTTAAAAGTGTCTTGGAGTCTAAGGTGATTTTGACACTAAATGAGAAGTTGGACTTGATTGCAAAAACGTTGCATGCAAAAGATGGAATTTCTTCATAATGGGAAGATGAGGAATGCAAGTTTGCACGATAGAAACAACAGTACATGAATAATGACTACTCTTGGAGGAAATATCTTAAGTTCTCCTGGAAGGATCCTAATAATTTCCAGCAAGACCAGTCTCCGGTACAACAGAATAAGCAACAATAGGTTGGTGGTCAACAATAGGACAAGGGTCCTAGTAAAATTGACCGCATTGAAGAGATGCTCAGGATGTTAGTAAATCAAAATGAAGTTCTTATCGGTCCGAATCAAAGAGACATTTAGAACCAAGGAGCACATATCTGCAGTATAGCAGCACATATTTCTCAAATTGTAGTGGGAGCGGCTTCCTTGCAGAAGCCATGATAGCAAGGGTTTCCAAAAAACACTAATGTACCTTCTAGAAATCAACAAGTCAAGGTGGTTTTACTTCGTAGTGGAAGAAAATTGCTAAATGATACACCATGTAGTTCATATGCAGAAGAGGCTACATGTGCTAAAGACAAGGCAATGACTGTATATATGGTGGAACTAGATAATATAGTAGAGGAAAAGACAACTGAGGAAGAGATTGATGAGACAGAGGAAATAAGAAAAAATACATATATCCCACCTCATAAAAGGAAAGTGGAAAACTTGGTACTCTTTCCAAACAATCTAAAAGCAACAAAGGCTGATAAACAATTTTAGAAATTGTTGGACAACTTAAAAAAATTGCATGCCAATATCCCATTGATTGATGCAACTGAGAAGATCCCTTCCTATGGAAAATTCGTAAAGGATAAAATCAACAAGAGGAGGAGGATATATGATTTTGAGGTGGTAGTTTTAAAGGAGCAAGCCAGTGCTTTTATTTTGGGTACACAACCACCAAAAATATAGGTTCTGGGCTATTTCAATATATCTTGTTTTATTGGGAAGATGAAATTTGGAGTGGCCTTATGTGACTCGGCAGCTAGCATCAATCTCATTCCCTTGACCACCTTTAAGAATCTAGGTCTATAGGAGTCCAGAAAAAGTAATATGATTATTCAACTGGCGGACAACTCAGTGGTCATGCCTTACGATATTTCCAAGGATGTTCTTGTCAAGGTGGACATGTTTGTGTTTCCAGTAGATTTTGTTGTCATTGAGATGGAATATGGGAAAGACAACAAGCTATTACTGGAGAGGCCATTCCAAGACACAGCTGATATGAATCTAGAAATGGGCAGAGGAAGACTTACATTGGGCAACATAGAGGAGCGATTAAAAATCATGATGCTCGAGCCTACACAGACTTCCAGAGATAAAGCCAACTGTCATATTCTATAGCAAGTCCAATAAAATGTGCCATTATTTGTGGTAAAGCCGTTTCTTGAGATGGATCATGAGATGATGCAGGTATGCAAAGGAATATTGGTGGTGGACATCTTGTACAACACAAAAATGATATCTTTGTTAAAGGCGATGCAACATCTAGATAATAAAGAAGAGGACTTTTTCTGAATAGCAATTGAGGAGGTAGCCTCAACCACTCTTGTCCAAGGATATATGTAGCTTCCCTTAGAGGCATGTCTCATGAATCTAGGAGATGATTATAATAGACACTATTCTTTGGAGGAGTGTGTCTTTCTTCTCAAGACATTACTTTGATACTATACCAGACACTTTGAGGATCTATGACCACCCCCACCACCATTGGTCCCTTCTTTATTGAGTCCCCTAGATTTGGATATGAATCCATTTCCACCTCATTTGAAGTACATTTTCTTGGTGGAAGAGGAGAAACTTTCAGTCATAATATCAAACTCACTAAGTGTTCGAGAAGAGGAGAAAATACTTTGCATTTTAAAGAACCACTGTGCTCCATTCGGCTAGTTCGTGGTAGTCATAAAGGGGATCTCCCCTAGTTTTTTTCAACACAAGATCATACTAGAGGAAGGAGTGAAAGCCATAGTGGAATCTCAACATTGACTCAACCCTATCATGATGGAGGTTGTTAAGAAAAAGGTAGTTAAACTTTTATCTACATGTATTATATAAGCTATCTTAGATTCAAACTGGGTTAGTCCAACCTAGGTTGTTCCTAAAAGTGGGGGTATAACAGTCACTACTAGCCCCAATGGTGAGATGATTTTGACTAGACTTGTGACTGGGTGGAGTGTTTGCATTGACTATAGATGTTTGAATACTTCCACACTAAAAGATCATTTTTCACTCCCTCTAATCGACCATATTTTAGAGCGGCTCACTGATGTAGGGGTTTTAAGTCACTTTTATAGGCTAGTTTTACACTCATTTTATGCGCTTATTGGTAATAATTATGGTTAATATCACATGATTCATTTCCTTTAGCCTATTACCCTTGCTTGCATCAAATTGAGCATATTTCATTATATTTTTGTATTATTTATGAAATCCCATTGCTAACTTAGGCTTTTTCTTCATATTTCAGGTTTTACATATTCTTGGACCCGTCGATACCATCGATGGTCTGTCAATGCCATCGACATGGCAACAGCAAAAGATCCATAGAAGAAGCTGACAAGTCGATACCATCGACACCTCATCGATGGTATCGAGACTTCATCAGTGTTCCAAAGTATCATCCCGTCGATACCATCGACGAGGCTGGTCGATGGTATCGAGATGCCATCAGAGCAAACCCTAGAAATTGAAGGAGTGTCGGTACCCTAAGGGGTCGATACCATCGACTGCCTGTCGATGGTATCAACACCATCATATCAGCAAAATGCCTGGAACGATCACATTCGAACGACTGTGATATTTTGACAGCCGTAAGTGATACCCATACCTCGGTAAAGGCAGCCCAAAAGCCAGGGATCACGTCCTTAGATGCCGCACGAGTCTCAGAAGAGGGAAGAATGAAAAAAGGAGCCCAGAGCTACGCCTCAGACAGAGTTTTCCACTGCCAGAAGGCTACAGAATGCTCATCCCGTGTCGAGGATCGCCCGGTTCTCCTTCGTTCAGGGGTTACACCATCTCCATCAACATTTCCCTATGTTTTCTTCTTCCTTCATTGTGTTTTTCATTGAGATGAATATGCAGGGCTAATCCCCTTTGTCTCTAGGTCTGGGAGTAGCCCGGGCAATCGTTGTATGACTCTTTTTACATAATTCATCATAATTTGTCTCTCAAATCCATGGCATTATATCGTATTCTCAATTTCTATCATTGTGCTTGATCACCATAATGGTAATTGAACACCTTTAATTGCTTTTGATGAAGAATTAACAGTTGAAAAGATATGATAATCACATTAACTAATAAATCCTTTGGAAAAGGCGATGTACAGTTTATGGTGGAAACCCAGAGATATGTTTTTCAAGCACCTAGTCTAGGGTATAGATTACTACTGGCATGGAACTGACCTTGCTTAAGGTAGTGAATTGTATCGTGGAAGCGAGAAAGTCTGACTATAGGCCACTACCCGAAATAGGAGACTAGTTGCGATAATTGTATAGGAATTAGTACAATTAGAACCCGCGGTGAAACCGTAATCCTAGAGATTCCATTTTAATTGATTAAACTGACCATTTAATTGATTATTTTGTTTTCTTTTGTTTTTATTTTATTTTTCAAAAAAAACTCTCAACTTTTATAATCGGTATAGCTGATTGCAAATAGTTATTAGTAGTCTACTGAAAATTATGTTTCCCTATGTTTGACTCCGGCCTCAAAGGGTCTATATTACATTGACGCGGGTACTTGCGTTATACGCACGGTAAAATCGTGTCAAGTTTTTGGCATCGTTGCTGGGGAAACGATAATTTTTGGCACTACAAGTGCTGCGAGAGGCCACTCTAGGCCATTTTTTATTTTTTTAATCATTTTTTGAGCTTAATTGCACATCTTTTAATTACTTATTCATTTTTAGCATTGTACTAAAATAATTTCCATCTTTTCAGGTACTAGTTGATGGTAAGAACCGATAGCACAGACTACGTAGAATTACCAGAAATTCCTCCATTGGGTGAAGGAGTCGAGTTGACAAATCCACCAACCGAGGAAATTGAACAAGAACCTAAAGCAATGGCTGAATAAAAGACAATATGGGAGAAGATCAAGGCTTCTTCTTCATCTGTGTCAAAAGGGCCAATCAAAAGGCAGGCGATCAACATTCCTACATACAAGATTGATCCAGCACTAATAAACCTGGTCAAGTCTAATGCATTTCATGGGCTAAAGAATGAAGATCCAGTGACCCACATCAGCACATTTGCGGAGAACTGTGATATGATAAAGATTGATAGGTTTCCACAAGAGACACTATACTTGAAGCTTTTTCCCAATTCTTTAGCGAGAAATGCATGAGAATGGCTGCACAACCTCGATGATGAGTACATTGAGTCCTGGGAAAAGATGATAGAGGTTTTCTTTGAGAGATTCTTCCCTCCTGAGAAGACGAATGACCTCTTAAGAAAGATCCATAATTTTAGTCAAAAGGTCGGCGAGACTTATTTAGAGACATGGGAGCACTTCGAGATCCTGTTGAGGAAGTGCCCACATCATGGGCTGGACAAGGAAAAACAAGTAAAAAAATTCTACTTTACTTTCAATGAGCATGACAGAAGCAACTTGGATTCAGTAGGCTTGGGTTTCTTCTTGAACAACATAGGCACAAGGTGTTGGGAGATCTTAAAGAACATGACCAAAAAGCAGTCCTGGGGTGATAGAGATGCACCAAAACAAGTCAGAGTTGTAGGGGATGCCAAAGCCATCAAAGAACTGAATGATAAGATGGATTTGATTGCAAAAAGACTTCTTGCATAAGAGGACGATTCTGATGACCAGACATAGGTCAAATTTATGCATCAAAAGAGCTATAGGAACAATGACTACTCTTGGAGAAAGGACAAGAAATTCTCATGGAAGGAACCACAACCAAGTGCAGAGGATAAGAGCAATGATCTTCTCAATCAAGTCATAAAGCAAAGCCAAGAACTGATGAATACATTCGGCAAGAAAATTCAGTCACAAGGGGGGTTTCTTAATCAATTTGGTCAGACGCTACAGAGTCATGGTGCACAACTGAGGACTTTAGAGACAACCATGACCCAAATTGTGACTGAGGTAGTTGCAATGAAGCAAATCATTCAACAAAAACCAGATGGGGATGTTAAGCCCGCTCAACAACATCAATAGGTTAAATATATTATAGTCAACAAAGGACCAGAGCTTCCTGTTGAGGAGAAACATGAGTACAGTACCATGCACATAGACTTGGAGGACAAACCTAAAGTTCCATACCCTCGTAGTTTGCATGGATTGTCAGGGGGCTATGGGACGCCATTCAACTCTCTCAAAGATTCTACCAAGGCTGCGGTCACGTCGCAGATTTTTGAAGAGATTCCTAGTCCAGAAGAGCAGGTGAAAGTTGTACTTCAGAGTGGAGCAGCCACTAGCAATGCAGAGAAGCAGCCACAAGTCATGCCATCCACAGATGATGTAGTGAATCCGATCTTAGACGGCGGTGTAGAAGCAAGGTCAGGGGAGGATACACCTACAGTTACATATGTTCCACCACACAAGCACATTAAGGAGTCAAGTGTGCCATTCCTAGATAGTCTGAAGCTGAGGAAAGAGGAAAGGCATTTTAAGAAATTTCTTGAGATCTTTTGAAAGCTTCACATCAATATTCCGTTGGTAGACACTATCGAGCAAATTCTTTCATATGGAAGATTCATGAAAGACGTCATCAACAAGAAAGAACAGATCAAAGATACAGATGTCATATGTGTTGATGAAACAGTGAGTTCTATAATTCAAATAAGACTGCCAAAGAAGAGGAAAGATATAGGATGTTTCTACATCCCATGTTCCATAGGTAGTCAACATTTTTCAAAGGCACAATGTGACTCGAGGGCAGGCATTAATCTTATGCCACTTGCAATTTTTCAAAAACTGGGATTGAAGAAGCCAACACTAACTTTCATGACAATCGAGTTGGAAGATGGATCCGTTGTGAAGCCACAAGGTATATGCGAGGATGTGCTAGTCAAATTTGACAAATTCATCTTCCTTGTTGACTTTGTGGTAATGGACATGCATGAGCTAGAAGGATGTGAGATGTTATTGGGAAGGGCGTTCCAAGCTACGGCTGATGTAATCACTGCCATTGGGCGAGGGTACTTGACACTTGGGATTGATAATGATCGAGTTGAATTCAAATTGCCAAATGAATCATTAGAGACTTTCCTTGACAACCCAGATTAAAGGTATCCTTATGTCTAGCCCAAGACGAGGCGCTTGTTGGGAGGCAACCCAACATAGGTAGTAATTTTGTTCTTTATTCTTCATTTTTGTAGTTAGTTTTTGTTAATTTCATTTTTAGTATAAAGAAGACGCCTTGATAAGTTTGCTAAGTGTGCAGGTTTGTGTGGATTCGATGCAATCGACCCTTGTGTCGATGCTAGTGACAAGGGTGACGAGCAGCTACTGAAAAAATCTTGCTCTGTCTATACTATCGACGGCCTCGTCGATAGTATCGACCACCCAACAAGAGAATCAAAGAAATCAAGGGAGCAAGTCGATAGCATCGACCCCGTGGTCGATGATCCCAAGATCTCTACAGATATTATCGACCCAACTTCAGGTAAATTCAGCACCAAGGCCTCGCGAGGACAAAGGATGCATACAGAAGTCAATGCCATCGACGCCCCGTCGATGGTATCGACAGGCCACGTCAGCGATCTGCGAGATGCCATTAATGAAGCGCACCAAATCGGAAGAGTCGATCCATGGGAAGGGTTGATACCATCGATGAGTCACCGATCCGGGCCCACACATCTAGCCATCGATGACCGCCGATATCCTTGAAGACACAAATTGTGCTACAGGTGTCGATACCATCGACACCCTGTCGATGGTATCGACGAGGCAATAGGAGCGTCGAGTTCACTTATAAAAGGAGGGGATGTTATTCATTCATCCTTACACCTTCATATCCTCCTCCCTCACCTTCGAGCTTGAGCATCCCTGAGCATCCAGCAGTGCAAGGAAGCTTCATCGTCGTCCTTCTTCGAGTATTCACTTGTCTTCCCCGAGCGAGAAAGATATACTGAGCTCTTCACCGACTATGGAGAATGTCTTCTCTGACCTTCACCGAGCTCCCTTTCTACCTCTCTTTCCCATTCATCATGGTGAGGAACGCATCATCGTCATCCTCACAGGCTCCCCAAATGGAGCTTGAGATCAATACCCACCACCATCGCCACAGTAGTAGAAGGGTATCATTGTTCCACCTTCTGAGTTTGTTCTTGACTATGAGGCCATAGTCGAATTCAAGCTTGGTGGGGGGAGATGGAACAGATTCTATCTTAGTTTTATTTCATTTTCTTTTATTTTAGCATTTTTCTTAGCTTTTTGCAATTTCTTCTAGTTGCATAATTTTATTTATTTTTGGCTTTCTAGGATCCACTTTCTATCTAGTATAATCAGTGGATGTCTAAATGTAAATTGCATGTCATCTCAATGTTATTCATATGGGTCTAATGTGTGAATTGTGTGAAATTTGAGCATTAATTTAAAAATTTTCAAGAAATTTTAAGTTTGACTTGTTTGAAATTGAGCACATAACTTATGAAAGTCATTGGGTAGGTCAACTTTAAAACATATGACCATAAATGTACATCCTTATGGTTCAAGAAATGAGTACGGATATGGATGTTAAGCCTAAACTGACCAAACGGTAACATGACTTTAATTTGAAGTGAGAGAGAGAAACCCTTTGATTGATTGGTACACATGTCAATAAGGAGGGACATATAATCTTTTCCAATGGTTCTATCAATTAGTCTTGTAATCTATCCACCTCATTTTATTCACACTCCACCATAAGAACTGGGAGCACTTTATAGTTTTTCATCTCTTGATTGCATTTCATTTAGATAGGATCGCATTATAGCAAGATTTTGCATATTTTGCATAAAAAAAACAAAAAATATGTTGTAAATTAGTCATGCATGCACACATTTTAGAGTGCATGTCATTGTAGTTGCATAATTACCTTCATATAGTCGCATTTTGCATATTTTTGAGCATATAGGACATTATGTGTCTTACCTCTTCTAAAAAATAAGAAAAGTGGGGAACTTGTTCTATACTCTCTAAAAAATAGATTATAATGCATCAATTGTAGTAGTTATGTGAAAACAAGCCTGAGAAGAAAAAAAAAGTATTATAAATGTTTCCTTAGTCAAATTCAGAAAAATAAGGGCTTGAAAGAAAAAAAAAAAAGGAAAGAAGGAAAAGAAAAAATAAGTATGTGAAAATTAGAGGGAGAAAGGAGCTTGTTTCACCTGCATAATAAGAAGAACAAGCACATTATGTAGTTTTGTAGACATTCCATCTCACAATGACATGGAATAGTAGAGCATGCACCATTCCACCTAAAATGTAGGCATTAGGTCATTTTCATATGCATATGCATCATTTAGGTCATTTTTGTTGTTTTTGCATGTTAAACTATATTATGCTTCCTCTTCTTCCACATCCTCCCATTTCATCCACCCATTGCTCAAAACTATAGGCCACCCATGATTACCTCTGCATTCTCATATATCAAGAGATCTACTTCCATATAGATGGTAGTTAGGACATGAGCAATGTAGATAATAGATCACAAGATGCACCAAGCCTGAACCGGAGGAATTTATTATATTAACTACTTTATTTGATAGTGTTCATTGATTATGGGGTGGGCATCTCTCATGGACGATTATTGTCACATTTAGGGTAGTTATTGTTCTGTGGTTAGTGAGGGTCGACATGTGCCTGACATGTGGGAATCATATTGTGATGTCTTTTATGCAAGTATGTTCTTTAGTTGACCCTCACAATTATATTCTATAGTTTTGTTGCTTGAGGACGAGCAACGTTCAAGCTTAGGGGAGTTTGATGCACGGGTTTTGAGTCGCTTTTATAGGCTAGTTTTACACTCATTTTATGCGCTTATTGGTCATAATTGTGGTTAATATCACATGATTCATTTCCTTTAGCCTATTACCCTTACTTGCATCAAATTGAGCATATTTCATTATATTTTGTATTATTTACGAAATCACATTGCTTACTTAGGCTTTTTCTTCTAATTTTATGTTTTCATATTCCTAGACCCATCGATACCATCGACGGTCCATTGATGCCATCGACATGGCAACAACAAAAGAGCCGGAGAAGAAGTAGACAAGTCGATACCATTGACACCTCATTGATGGTATCGAGACTTCATCATCATTCCAAAGTATCAGCCCTTCAATACCATTGACGAGGTTGTTCGATGGTATCGAGATGCCATAAGAGAGAACCCCAGAAATTGAAGGAGCACCGGTACCCTAAGGGGTCGATACCATCGACTGCTCATCGATGGTATCGACACCGTCAGATCAGAAAAATGCCCAGAACAATCACAATCGAATGATAGTGATATTTTGATGGCTGTAAGTGATACCTATACCTTAGGAAATGCGGCCCAAAAGCCCAGGATAGTCGCCGCACAAGTCTCAGAAAAGGGGAGAACAAAGAACAGAGCCCAGAGCTACGCCTCAAACATTTCCAGAGCTGTAGACAGAGTATTCCACTACCGGAAGGCTGTAGAACGCTCATCCCACGCCGAGGATTGCCCGATTCTCCTTCGTTCAGGGGTTACACCATCTCCATCCACGTTTCCCCTATGTTTTCTTCTTCCTTCATTGTGTTTTTCATTGAGATGAACATGCGAGGCTAATCCTCTTTGTCTCTAGGACCAGGAGTAGCCTGGGCAATCGTTGTATGACTCTTTTAACATAATTCATCATAATTTGTCTCTCAAATCCGTGGCATGATATCATATTCTCAACTTTTATCATTTTCCTTGATCACCATAATGGTAATTTAACAACTTTAATTGCTTTTAATGAAGAATTAACAGTTGAAAAGATGCGATAATCACATTAACTAATAAATCCTTTGGAAAAAGTGATGTACAGTTAATGGTGGAAACCCAGAGATATGTTTTTCATGCACCTAGTCTAGTGTATAGGTTACTACAAGTGTGGAACCGACCTAGCTTAAGGTAGTGAATTGTATCGCAGAAGCGAGAAATTCTGACTACAGGCCACTACCCAGAATTGGAGACTAGTTGAGATAATTGTATAGGAATTAGTACAACAAGAACCCGTGGTGAAATCACAATCTTAGAGATTCCATTTTAATTGATTAAACCGACAATTTAATTGATTTCTTTGTTTTCTTTTGTTTTCATTTTCTTTTTCAAAACAAATCTCAACTTTTATAATCGGTCTAGCTGATTGCAAACAGTTATTAGTAGTCTACCAAAATTATGTTTCCCTATGTTCGACTCAGGCCTCATAAGGGCCTATATTACATTGACGCGTTCACTTGCGTTATACGCATAGTAAAATCGTGTCACTCACCAACCACACTCATTTTTTTCATTGATGATTATTTGGGATACAATTATATTTCCATCGAGCCATAGGATCAAGATAAGTCAACCTCCACTAGTCCCTAAGGCACATTTGCATATTGCGGTATGTCGTTCGGTCTTTGCAGTGCACTGACCACTTTCTATTGATGCATGATTGCGATTTTTTCTGATATGGTAGAGCAATGTATGGAAGTGTTTATGGATGATTTTTTGGTGTACGGGGAGTCCTTTGATTATTTCCTTGATAATCTAGATAAATTTTTGCAAAGATGCAAAGACACTCACCTTGTTTTGAATTGGAAAAAGTGTCACATGATGGTGAATGAAGGAAGTGTCATGGGATACAAGGTGTCCAATAGAGGAATGGAGGTTGACTTGGTCAATATAGAGGTGATCTCCAAACTAACTCCACCATCATTGATGAAGGCAGTAAGGATCCATTAAGTTTTCTAAAGCCCTATCTAAGTTGTTGTAAAAGGATGTTGGCATTAAATTTTACGAGTGATGTTTGAAATCTTTTGAGGTGTTGAAGGAGAATCTGATCTCCACACCCATTGTCTAGGCTCCAAATTAGAGTCAACCTTTTGAGATGATGTGTGATGCATCAAATTACATAGTAGGGGATATTTTAGGCCAATGCCAAGATAATGTCCATGTTGTCATCTATTATGTATATACAACTTTAAATGATGCCCAACTAAATTATACACCAATACAAAAGTAATTATTAGTGGTTGTTTTCACTTTTTAGAAATTTATCAATATTTGATTGGGGCTAAGGTGTGGTATGGACATATAATGCAACTATCAAATACTTGTTGTAGAAAAAAGATGCCAAGACCACGTTGATCACGTGGATTTTATTATTGAAGGAATTTGATATAGAAATCAAGGATAAAGTTGAAACTGAGAATGCGGTGGCGGATCATATTTCTAGGCTAGAACGGGTGGATGAAAAGGATATTGGTATACCCATTGCGGAAGAGTTTCCGGATGAGTAGCTTTTTACTATTAAAAGCAAAGACCCATGGTTCGCAAACATTGTGAACTACTTGGCATGTGGAGAGTTTCTAGGAGATTAGGGACACCAAGAGAAGAGGAGATTCTTCCACTCCCTAAGGTATTATATATGGGAAGATTCTTCCACTCCCTAAGGTATTATAAATGGTAAGACCGCATCTTGATTAGGTAGTGTAGGGATGGTATTTGGAGGAAGTGTGTATCGAATTGTGAATTCATGTGCATCTTGGCACATTGCCATTCTTTATCTACAGGGGGTCATCATGCTAGTTCTAGGACGATGGCCAAAGTTTTAGAATTTGGTTTTTAATGGCTGATGATTTTTCAAGATGCATACAATTATGTTCTTTAGTGTGATTTGTGTCAACATGCATGTAATATATCAAAAAGGCACCAAATGACTCTGAAATTTTCAAGAAATAGAGCTATCTGACTTATAAGCCATAGACTTCATTGGCCCTTTTTTGTCTTCAAATTCTAATATTTATATATTACTTGTTGTGGACTATGTATCTAAGTGGGTGGAAGTAATTCCAACCCACACCAATGATGTCCAGGTGGTATGTAGATTTGTGAAGGAACACATATTTTGTAGGTCTGGGGTGCCCAGTTTGATCATTAGTGACGGTGGTTCCCATTTCACCAATAGAAAGTTTGGGGCACTTTTGAGCAAATATGGGGTAAAACATAGGATAGGTACTCCATATCACCCCCAAACTCAAGGACAAGTTGAAGTGTCTAATAGGGATCTTAAGAAGATTTTAGAAAAGATAGTTTCAACCAATTGGACTAATTGGATGTTTCTCAATGATGTTGTTTGGGATAATAGGATCGCCTATAAAACACCTATCGGTACTAATCCTTTTACGTTGGTTTATGGAAGGGCTTGTCATATACCAATAGAGAATAAGACCAAGTGGGCTTTGAGGAAATTAAACTACAATTTGGACAACACAAGAAAAAAGAGATTGTTACAGTTGAATGAATTGGATGAGCTTAGGTTTGATGCATATGAATGCTTAAGAATTTATAAGAAGAGAACTAAGAAATTCCATGATTGCCACATTTTGTATAGGACTTTCACTCCAAGACGGAAGGTCCTTCTATTTAATCTAGATTGAAGCTAAATCCTGGTAAGTTGAGGTCTAGATGGAGTGGACACTTTCATGTGATTAAAGCTTTGCCCCGTGGAGATGTGAAGATTAGCAATGGGGTTGAGCCATTTCTTCTCAATTGTCGATGTCTTAAGGATAACTTTGGGGGCGATGTGATTAGAAAGGAATATGAGTTGAAGCTCATGGATCTTCACTAATCTCATGGGCTTAGGATCATCGAGCCTGTGACATAAACATGGGAACTTGTTGGGAGACAACCCGACCATGTTTTATGCTTTTTACATTCCAATTTGTAGTTTTGTATCTATAATTTTTGTTATTACTTAGTTTGATATAAAAAAGTACCTTGATCCATTCAGTGTAGTGTATAGGCTGAATATCAATGGGTAGTACTGATTCATGTCGGTACAACCAAAAAGGTTACAGGGGAAAAGATAGAGTCGACTACAAAAGTCAGTACTACCGACATCCAGCTTGGTGGTGCCAATGACATCATAGAGAATTCATGCAAATTGAGCAAATCAACTCAGCACTACTGACCGCAATGTTGGTAGAACCAACTTTTTATAAAGAAGAGGGCCAAATAACTGATAAGGACTTGAAACTACCAACCAAAGAATGTGCCTCAGGTTTGAGACAATGAGTTCCTGCTAAGAAGCACTGACATAATCTATACTTGTTAGTACATTTGACACATGACACCATCAATATGTGGGGAGAGCCAACAAGCAATCAAGATCAGTCACGTCTAATGATCGGTAATACCGATTCATGGGTATGTCGGTACTACCGACCATTGGTCGGTACTACTGATGCCAAGATGATCCACGTCTTAAAAATCAGGCAATTGAGACCTTCAATTCCACCAATCACGTGGATTCGTGACTAGAAGTTGGTACTACTGAAACCTCACTGATAGTACCGACACAACGGTAGAGAGGAAGCTATAACTATAAAAGGAAGGAGTATAAATCAATTTTCTTCACACCTTCTCTACTCCTGTTCCAAGGTAGTGTGTCAATGTATCTTCGGGCTTTCAAACTCTACAACGAGCACTTCTTTCCTTAGCCTCTTTCTTTTTCAAAAAATGGCACCAAGTCATGAGGTTTCTTCATTGGTGAGGGTTCCAAACCTGGTTCCCGGACTAGGATGAATAGCCCATCCCAATGCTGACATCAAGAAGATCTACAAGGAGATCTGTGCAACACAATACGATGACCATGAGTTCATAGTTTCTAACAGATATGTCTACAACATAGGCATGGTCTGTGTGCGTCAAGGGCTAGTGGGTGACCATCCCTTCTTCAATGATTAGCTAACATACCTTGATCTTATCTACGATTTCCTGGCATCACCAGAGGTCTGCATCATCCCTGAGTATGGGGATGGATGGACAGGTGGCATCATCAACTGTTGCCTCTACAACACTGGCTACACCATGACTCTATAGCAATTTAATGCCATACGTGGATGGTCATCTGAAGGAAACTGCTATTACCCTAACAACTTTAGCTTCAAGGTGGCATGAGAGCTACTATCCGAGCAACTAGAGGGCCAACACATCAGTTGGAATACCAACTCCATCAATGATGTTGAGCATCCTTTTACTCGTATACTCCATCACCTCATCACCAAAACTATTTTTCACCAGGTCTAGTCATGGGTAGGGGAAAACCCAATGGGTTGACCTCTACTTTTTGTACAAGCTACTGGAGCTAAGGAGCAAAAGTTTGGACTTTGATACATTCTTTCATCTGTACATGATGGGAGTCAAGCTCTAAGTGGGGAGGAAAACTCCAATTCATTTTGGAGGGTTGATTTCTCTGATTGCTCTCCATATGAACCTGACCTCTCCACCGCCAAACAATGAAGGCCACCCCAAAGCTTAATATCATGCACTTCAAGAAGTCTGGCGTCGTCCACAAACACCTTACTACTGTATATGAATGTTGTATAGTAGGCACATAATATAAGGAGAGGGCACTGACTAATGTTGTATTTGACCTGCATGAAATCCACCTCATGCGGTGGCATGTGGATAGTTCATAAAATGAGGAGGAAGAGGACACACCTGAAGTAGAAGACCAGTAGAATGAGAAAGGTGAAAAAGAAGAAGAGGAGGAGATGGAACCAACCTTCCTAGCCACACGTAGGCTGGTCCCATGCAAGTGTCCACGACACTATGCCACCTCCACTTCTTCTACCCTACCTCCAACACATTAGGAGGGACCATACTCTATGGTGGGGATGTATGGGATGATGCAAGAGATACAAGATGCCATCAGCAGTAATTAGAAATCTTGACAGACATCCACAACATGTAGGGATGACTGTAACAGAATCAACACACGATATTTGGGAATGAGAAACTTCTCTTAGACAACCAAGAGAACATGTACATGCGTCTACAATAAGGGATACCAACATCCATTCTTTGATTACTACTGGATCCATTGGTACTTTGGTGGATATCCAAAATCCCCACCACCACCGCAACAACTGCAAAGTTTCCAGGGGACGTTCTACCCCTTTGATCCCACCAAGACACATTCTCCATGACCACCCATGTGATCTGGTACCACTATTCTATTTCTTAAGTCTGAATTTTGACTGTGTGGACATAGTCAAGTTCAAACTTACGGGGGTAGTTAGAACAATTTCTATCCTTAGTTATATTTTTAATAGTTTTTATTTGATTTTTAATTTAAAAGTTGTAGGATCCACATGTATATAGTGTAAAAGTGGAATTTAAATTATGGTCCATGTCCATATTTCTCGTTCTTGTTATGTGAAATGAGATAAAAAAAATTAACATTAAAAATGTGTTGGCTTATTTGTAAATTTCTTGAGTAATCTCACTTAAAGGAAGTGCATGGGCAAGTCATCTTAAGGATATTTAATAGGAATGGACATCTTAATTATTCATGAAATGTGGATGAAGCTGGGGTTTGGGCTTAAATTGATCAAATAATTAACAGGACCTTAAATTAAAATTTAATAAAGAAATCCTAAGGTTACCTTATTGATAGGTCATTAGAGAGGGACATATCATATTTTCATGAAATGCTTTATTTCTTAATTATGTAATTCAACCCATCCTCCATTCTTTATTGAATAATCACCTTAAGATGAACAAGTACTCCAAATTATTTCCTGTTGTTGCATTGCATGGCATACTAGGTGGTATAATAGTTTCATTTCTTTTATTACATTCTTAAAAAAACACATGTATGCGTCAACAATTTGTGTGCACATAATTTTAGTTGAATAAGTAATTTCTTGTATATTATATGCATTCCATATCATTCATTTCTTTATCATGCGGATATAATTCTGTTTAGAAATTTGAGTGCAGGTAAATACATCCATACCCACTCAAAAAAAAAGTGATTGATATGTAGTATAGACCAAGCATAACGTCCATCATGTGAGAATCATGAGCCAATGAAAAAAAGAAAAGAAAAAGGAAATATCATTGATGTGCCAATTTAAGAGGGAGAAAGGATGCCCTTAATACGTCTGAAAGAGATATAGACAACTGCATGATGCATTCTTTTGCTTTCTTACTTCATTCTCATTTAGTTGATGAGATTTTTTGATACATGCATCATTTCACTAAAAATAATTAGGCATTAGGATTTATTCATTTCTCATTATTTTCACCATATAGGTTCATCATGTTTTATTTTACATAAATGATTTGGACGTACTTGTGATTCTTAAAATGCCACCAATTTCATACCACCCATTGCTCTTATTGGTAGGATACTTATATGATTTTTCTCATCATTAATTTTTATATGGAGAACTACTTACAAGTAGATTGGTAGTTAAGAAAGAGCAATGTAGAATAGGAAATTACATAATGCACCAAGCAAATGCCTGATTGAGTATGATGTTAACTTCTCTCTTGATAGTATTCATTGATCTAAGGGTATATGTCTTTTATAAATGTTTTTTGTCACTTAAGAGCAATTAATTGTTCAATGATTAATGAAGGTCGGTTTTGGACCGTCAAGTGGGGATAGTTGAGAAATGGTATTCATATTGTTATGTCCTTTTTTATGACTTGTCTCAAATTTATTGGAGTGTGTGTTGCTCAAGGACGAACACCATTTAAGCTTAGGGGAGTTTGATGCACTATTTATTTATCATTTTCATAGACTATTTTATATTGATTTTGTGCATTTTTTGGTCAAATCTCATATTAATTGTGCATGATTTACTTTTATTATATAGTGATACTAATCTACACTAAATAAGCATAATTTAAATGTTTCTAAATGATTTAGTATTTTCCCAAAGCTTGTGTTCGGTTAATGCATATTAGGTAAATATACAAGGATCAACACAACTCTGTACTACTGACTTTAGAGTCGGTGGTACTGATACATGCTTAGTTTTGATTAGAAAGAATCAAGAAGACTTATTTGTATCAACACATGAGTGGATACTATCGATGATGTTACAACATTTTGTTTAAGAATTATCGAAGCAACTAGATACTATCGACAGCCAGGTCGGTAGTACAGATAACATGATAGGTGGACGCGCAATTAGAGGAGTCGGTACTACTGACACCCCATTGGTAGTACCAATAGGTCAGGTTCAGATAAATATGAATTTTTTATTTAATCCAACGGCTGGGTTTTTACTCGTCCTATGTCATGCCTATGCCGTAGGGGAAGTGCGACTAAACCAAAGTACCTCATCTTTTTCATTATACAACAACCATGAGGAAGAGGAAGAGATAGAAAAGAAGTAGCACACGTTTCAAATGATTTAGTCACTTCTAACGGACAAAATGGTAGCCGACAGATAGTAAATTGGCACTTGCGTAAGAAGGGATCGTTTGAACCATCTGCCTCAGGGGTTCTTCATGTTCTCCATGTTTTTTCTTTCTCTTTTGATTTCTTTGACTATGGAAACCATAATGGGCTAATACCCACGTTCCTTAGGACCCGGGAGTAGCCTGGTTATGCATTGTATTTGACTCTTATGTATTAATTAATCAATTTCTCTTAATTTCAAGATTTATTTAGGTGTGAATGAATAAACTATTCATGCTTGATCATCATAGGTAGTAGTTGGACAATTAATTTCTTTATAAAAGGAAAATTAATGGTCAAAACTTCATAGAAATACATGTTTCATAAAAACCTTTGAGAATGGTGGTTTAAAAATATTGGAGATTACCCAGAGCATTTGATAAAGAACCTATCTAATAACAAAATTTATACGAGAGTGGGGTTGGAATTAGGTTAGGTAGTGAATTACACCATTAGAGCAGGTAATTCTCACTACAAGATCTTGAGCCAAAGTTAGCAGATATTTTTATTAATGTATTGAGAATAAAGTGCAATGCTAACTATGGTGAAACAAATATCCTAAGGAATTTTCTAAGACTTAGAACAACAACCAATAACTTATATATTTTCTATTCTAGATAATTAACCCAATCCATCAAGTTTCTTTGGCCTAAGTTGATTGCATGACATGTAATAATAGGTTTTGAAGTCACGTTTCCTTGTGTTCGACATCTGGGCGCATTGGCCGATATTACTATGATAGTGTATACTTGTATTTTGAGCATATAGAAAATACTTATCATGCAGCATGGGAAGCATTGTCTCTCGTATGACCCTTTGTGCACATGTAAGAGGAGGAGACAAGGAAGGAGAGGAACATAATAGGGGATTGGGTATGGGCCTGGTTCCCATCCAACCCAAGGATAATTAAATGGACAAAAAGTTTAGAAATTAGATCTTATATTTGAATGGGTCCATTTCCCTGAAGGAATCCCACAACATGAAATTGAAGTTAGTATAGAATGTGACTCATAGTGAGGACTAATAATGGAATTACATATCCATGGTGTAACAAATCCTCAAAATTAATCAAATAAAGTACGTTGTTACATTTAATTAGTTCTGCTGCATCAATTTGAGTACATTGAGACTCTTTTTCATCAAATCGAAGGCGAGGAAGGTTATTGAGAATAACTGATTGTCAAACTTGTTGAAGTGTGAAGTAATTTGATGATAAGTTATCACATGATCCTTATCACTGATTTAGCACCCTAGTAGATCCCATGATCTATCATTTGATCCAGATACATGGGATTCTTGAGAGAGAGGAAGAGTTATCATTTGGAAGGAGTAAGAGGCAGAAATGATGATCTAGGGTTTTATCTTCGTAGATGTGACAAAATTACATAAGTTGATATTATTGAGTTATATTTTCATAGTTAATATTCTCTCTTATGTTTAAATTCGTGCCTCCTCTAATTTGGATAACAAGTATATCAAATCAACCTATTTCTCTTTCTTTCTCTATGATTCTTCTTTTCTAGGGTTTTTGAGTTGAAATGTGCAAGAAACGGATTCCATCCTCACAAATTACTTCAGTCTAGAAATCCACATAAAGGGAAACATTATCACAAATCTTGGAGTCTAAGGTGAGTGCATGACTTCCTCTTAAGATTTGTAATAATGTTAAAATTTTAATCTATTTGAGTAAGAATCAATTAAACAAATGGTTATATTAGATGTGAATAGGTACTTAATTGAGAAAAACTTGGGTAACTCAAAGCTACTAATTTAGATGCATTCTTAACTATTTGAATGTGTTCATCTCTAGAAATATATAATTAAAATCTGGTTCAAATTGATGGCCACAAAATTACCTTTCCGTACGCCTATTTGCTTAAAATTAGCATAATGAATGATATGCTAGAAAATTGTGTTGATATGTATAAAATCATGTTCAAACTTCATAAGAATGATTTTATCAATAAATTTTGGAATATTTACTATGATTTCATATAGAATGTAAATGAAGATAAATATGACTGTTTGAAATAGAAGTATTTCGTGTACAGGATTAGCTCAAATGGGCCAACAAATTAACACATACATATAATTGATGAATCAATTGTGTTGAATAAAAAATTCAAGTTTTCATTTGTGTATAGCACTAGTGAATCCCTATACATCCTAATAATATTAATGAGAAATAAGGTTCTTATAATGTATTGAACTAAGATGACTTCTTCAAATCCCCACAAATTCAGTATTAAGATGAGTATGTGGGATACAACTCACAATTTTATGTAACTTTATAATGTGAAGAAATGCTAAACTAAATGAATTATTATAACAACTGAAGGTAACATGTATTATTAAGATGAACTAATCCTAATGTATCTATTCTAGTATAATTTGTGGAATTTTGAGTAAACCCCACATGAATTCAAGGTTGTTATACAAGTCGAGCATAAATAATTTGAAAACATGACTATAGATTAAGATGTAAGATGATGTAACACTAATCCAAAGTACTTCCAAAATTGAGAGATTTACAAGGAATATAAGGATTTGTTCTAATTACCAAAATTCTATTAGTATTCAAAGACATGATGCCATTAAAATTCTAAGGACATGGTAATGCATCTAAATGTAATAAAGTAAATGGAAAAAAAGGTGAACTAAATGGTGATGATAATTAATAAATGAAATATTAATGAAATGGGTATGAAGAAGTATTTTAGATATTTACCTCAAAAGTATTTTGATTTCTCTAAACTGAATGAAATACACTAAAAGTAGGTATATATGATTTTAAGAGAGAGAAATGTTATATTTTAAGTAAATTTAGAATGATGGATTCCATGAAAAGTAGTGAACATGATATGAAAGAAGCTATGACAAATGATTATGGAATGAAGGAAAAATGAAGGAAATTAATAGTTGGATATGAGAACCTCACTCTAAACCTAGTATGGTGATGTATGTGTTAATTATTAATACTTCTTATAAATCATGGATTATGGAATGTAGATATCTACCAATTGATTACATTAAAGGATGATCTGTTGGAAACATCCCTAGGTGTAAGGGAAATGACAGTATTTGTAGATTTCTTCTGTTGTCCTAGACAGAGATCAGAAGAGGTAGGAACTAGCCTATCTGTAGGTTCAAGACTTATAGAATAACCATGGTCATCCTTGGGCTCATCTTCCATCATAGATTAGCACGTTGGTCTGGACTATCTTCAGGGTTTAGGGTGTTAGAGGGGGAACCTTTGGGCTCAAGGCCTTCTTCATAGGTGGCCTCCTATTGCATCTTATGTTTCTTGGTTTCCCTGTCTTCCATCATATCTCTTTGGAACATACTCTCCTAGTAGGAGGGATTTCCCTCCTGGAGGTCAAGGATGACAGTGATCTTGGTGTGGGCCATGCAGTTTCACACAAGATAACTTTATTAACCCATATTTCTTACTTGAGATAAATTTTTGTCCATGACATCTTTCTTACATGCTTTTTATTCTTTGGTGAAGGATTCATTAACCCCTAATTATCATAACCATGGTTCTAAGAAAGGGATACAAAGAGTATTCATCGATTCCAAGGGTTTAAAGAGTGAAGGCGGTAAAGAGGTGATGAAAAAGATGAGAAATCCTAGAGGTATTTTATTTTGAGTAAAGTCTTTGAACTTTGGCCAAGTAGGAGGCTCGGGTCTAAGAGTCCTCGTAAGATGACTATCAAGTTAGAGGAAAAAATTGCCACCCCCTGAATCGTGGTCCTTTCTAGACACCATTGTCTTTAGAAAATACTCTAATAATTTCCTTTGGGGTAAATAATTTTTTTTAGAATTTAATAATTATTAGAGGTTAAATGGTTAACCAACTCTAATAGCAAATGTAACGACCCCCTATCCCAGAGGGAAAGGACCATTACTCTAAAAAAATATTGAAGGTTTATAAATTAAGCAAAACAAATTGATAAATTTCACTAAAATTGGGAAAAGGATTTTGTGCAAAATATAATCTAATTAAAAAAATGGATTTCTAATGTTACCATATGAAATTTTCTCATAAACTATATCCTCCATGATCACATTTAAGTCTTTTCATTTGGTGCCTTCTTCTTTTTCAGAATTTCCATTTTCATTGTACTGGCATGATTATAGTAGATTTCTATAAAATGCCAACAAATAAAATTATCAGTCAGTATAACAAGTTATACTGGTATGTGAGGGAAATAAAAGTTTGAATATACTTGTAACTACATAGCCACAATAATTATTGTTACGAAATCAAAATTTATCATTTTCTTCATAAGTTCTCAACCCATTTTACTCAACCTTTGGGATGCCCTCTCTTAGGGTTTCGTCCCTGTAGTTTACTGTGCTTCACCTTTTGATTGAGAGTTAGGTGGCTACATTGGTCTTTCTAATCTAGGGTCTATTCTCATATGAACTTCCCAATCTGGGGCCTGGTCTTGACCTTATATGACCTTCCCAATCTAGGTCCTGGTATGACCTTATATGACCTTCCCAATCTATGGCCTAGTCCTTGGTCATCACCATAACTTTTCTGTTCCTTCCATTAAAACCTCCATAGTTGGTATGCAAGATTCTAGCAAGTTATAAGCATAATTTGTGATAGACATAGTGACTTTATAGATTTCAGGAAATAAATATCATTTAAGTATTTAATTTCAAGAAATCCAATAAACCCTTAGAAAATGTCGAGAAACTAAATTGGTTAGTCGTACATGTAACCACATACTTTTTTAAACAATAACTTAAAGCCCAAGAAAGACTAATCAAGAATAGTCAAACAAGCAACCAAGCAATTTATCTTGAAAGTTAAAGCAATACACCCAAGTATTATTATTCTATCCAAACCATCATTAAGACTGACTTGGGTCTCAAGTTAGGGTTTCTATATCAACTTTAAGGTTTCACTTGGGTTTTGTGATCCTAGCCCTAGTTTATACTTTTCTTGACTTTTGGGTTGACAACCCCATATTTATCATCAATTGCACTTTTAGTCTCAAGGAAATCCTAATTCATCAAATTATGGGTTGCTAAGTTCACTTAACTTTTAAGTTTCTCTTTTTATCCATAAAAGATCAATCCTTTATCGCTAACATCAATTGAATTCATGAGAATCATCAAAACTTAGAAAATATGGTTTTGATACATTTTATACATTATAGATGCCTATTTGCCTTCACTTTTTGAACTAGAAGCAAATTTAGATAGTGTACATATTTTTATTCATTTTTCTTGTATTTTTCTGATCAAAAGTCATATATTATTTGCCTTTATCTGATTATCCTACTATTTACTAGGATTTTAACAAATTAAAATGTTTTCATCCAATCGCCTAGGAAACATACCTCAGTGTTGTCTTGGCCAACTAGGTTGGGCCGACCAATTGGCTTGTTCCACCTGGGCTTGGCTTGCCTTTGTGGATGCACATTTGGCTCAACCAAAAAAGGAGGAAAAGAACATCAGGGCCTTACCTACTCTGAAGGGAGGAAAGGTCAGAAGAGTAATTCACTCATCTATCATCTCCAACCTTCACTCGTATGCAAACGAGGTCCAAGCAGTCAACGGTGAGGTTGACTCTGGTATCTAGGGAACCAACGCCAAAAGTGAGAGTTCCTTCACCTCCTTCGTGCTTCCACTAACTCAAAGGAACTCTCAATTGAACTGGTGGTGGTTCGTGTCATTAGGATGACTAGGCGGGAACTCTGACAAGATGGTAGGATGTGGTCTTGTTGAAATCTGAGACTAAGGGAGCAATTGATTACTAAAAACTCAGTGTAGGGTTTTCCAAAGTAGTCGAGTGGTTTTGCAACCTTGATGGAAGTTTAGGATCCTCTATTTATACCCTTCTTTGTTGGTAGGGTTGTAATTGAGAATTGGGTTTGGGCGTTCATTCTAGTGACCTCCAAACTTGGTCAAACCTAGGATACATAGGTTCATTTCTTGCTCCCAAATCCATTGGTTGAGTTTCTTGATCTGCTTGTCATTTGTATTTCTAGGAAAATGATTCTAAAAGTTGCATGTTCCAGCTTTTCTTTCCTCTCCTGACTGAGTTAGGTGATGATAAGATCACCATTTTGATCACAGATCCAATGAACTAAAAAGTGTGCACCAATTAAAAGGCCAAAAAGATAATTCTAATAAGATTATAAATGGTGACACTTAATGCTTTTCCCTACACTTTAGGGATTTTATAAAATCCATATCTCTCAAACCATCCAATCTTTTATTCTTAAATTTTAAGGGAAAGTATTTAATGAATTTATCTAGGTCTATGCAAAGATTGGGACCAAATCTCAAAAAGAATAACACCTTTTCTTAACATGCAAGTCATACACTTATAAGGCATATATTATGCATTTAAAACACATCTTGTCTCTTTCTTTTCTATGTTTTTTAACTTGGCTATATTTTATATTAGAAACCACGTGCAAATGTAAACCAATTAACAGTGTCCATCCATTCCACTTTCTATAGAATTCTATGCAATTCTCTCATGTACTCAAAATTATCATCTATTTCTTTTTCTTTATGCTTATTATGGGATTTTCTTTTATCCCTTTCCCTCTTATCCATTATTGGCTTAATAAAATAATAGCAATCACGAAATCATTCATTCATGGGAAATTTGCAAAGAACTCATACTTTAATAAGAAAGCACACAAATTTTCGTCAAGTCTCTTTTCATAGAATAATTGCATTCCATCTATTAAAATACAAGTAAAATTGAGCTAATGACATCCTTCCCCTCTTATAGGAATTTTGTCCTCAAAATTTGACTAATTAAACAAATAACTCAAGTTAAGACTTTTCCATGCTAGTTTTTAGCTCCCATGTGGTTTGATCCTCTTCTTGGTGCTTCCAAAGAACCTTCACCATCTCTATCTTTTTAATCTTGAGCTCTTTCACCTTGGTATCCAATACCCTGATAGGTGACTCGGGGTATGTCATCCTCCCTTGGAGTTTAATAGGTTCAATGCTTAGCACATGGCTCGGGTCCTTCACATAGATCTTTATATAGGACACATAGAACACATCATGCAACATACTATATTGAGGGGGTAAGGCTAAATGATAAGCTGCTTCACCAATCCATTCTAAATTTAAAACAGACCCACACATATGGGACTAAGTTTCCTCTATCCTTTTCTATGGCTTAGAGGGGTCATATTTTCACAAACAATTGTTCACCCACAATGAAGTGCAACTTAGCCCACATTGCATCAACATACAACTTCTATTGATCCTGGGCTCTCTTCAAATTTTGCTTGATTAATGTGACTTTATCAACATGCAACTATAGTTCTTCTGACCTCAATAAGGTTCTCTCAGCACCATCATCCCACTGAAGTGATGACTGAAAGACATCCCGTAAAGAGCTTCATACGGAGGCATCCTAATACTGGCTTAGTAACTACTATTATAAGAAAACTCAACTAAGGGCAAGTACTGATCCCATGAACCACCCCAATCAAGCACACATGCTCTCAACAAATCTTCTAAAGTCTTGATCATTCTTTGTGACCGTACATTAGTCTGGGGGTGATAGGATGTGCTAAAATTTAACCTAGTATCGAGTTCTTCATGCATTTTCTACCACAACTTGAAGGTGAACTTAGAGTTACAATCAGAAATAATTGAACTAGAAAAACCATGCAGTCGAGCTGTCTCTCTAGCATATATATTTCAACTATGTATGTCACCTTGGTAGTGATCTTTATGGAAAGCAAATGTGTTGAATTGGTAAGGTGTTCTACCACAGCCCATATTGCATCATTGGCTTTCTTTTTCTTGGGTAGAACCACCATAAAGTCCATGGTGATCTATTACCATTTCCACTCATGAATTCAATTGATTGCAGTAATCCAACAGGTCGTTTGTTTTCAGACTTCTCCATCTGGCATGTGAAGCAACTAGGTAAATATACTACTATGCCTTTCTTTATTCTAGGTTTCTAAAAGTATCACAGTAAGTCTTTAAACATCATTGTGGCACCAGGTTGTACTTTATACTTAGAATCTTGATCCTCTTATAGGATATGCATCTTGAAGGGGAAAACATTAGGAACTCAAAATAAACTTTCATATTGGATTCCCTCATTCCCACCCATCAAAGGATGCCTTTGATTCTCCTCCATCAAACCCCTATATCTCAACTAAATCTAAATCATCTAACTGGGTCGTTCAAGCTTGGTCAGTAAGTTAGACTCGGTCTCTCTTATTTGATACCTCAACTCTTGCATCCATTATTTTGATAACCATATTTAAATCTTATAAGTAAAGAATTCAAATTTCACTCGATTATTATATAATCATTTGAAATCTTAATTTGGTGATTACCTTGCTCATGTCAAACCATTTATCTAATATTCTCTCCCGAGGGTGTGGTATATCCTCTAATTCTCCAATATCATAAAGATTTCAACTTTAGTATTTATTCCTCATATCACTTATATTCCTAATATAACATGCATCTATCCCATCTCCCACACTCATAACAAGATGAATTAAGAATTTGGCTACAGTTCAAATACAAAGCTCATCTCGCTCCAAGAGTAGAGACGGTGCATCACACATCAATATCTTATTTTCAAGTCAAGGTTAAATCATCCTCCACATGATGTCAAACCATGAATACCACCATTCCCTTAATTCCATGTATACATATAGGAAAAACTTTTCTCATAACCTTTGAGTCTTATTACAAATCCTATTTTTTTTATTTTTTTTAGAGAAATTGGACCGATTCATTACTTGTTGGCCATACGACATCTATAATTGGGTAGAAAGATACAAATAGAACAAACAAACATCAACTCCAGTAAGCCAAAAGCACTACAACTCATATTGGAATGAGAGTAGAACATTTCTGCCTTGATTCTTCTTCCCTGAGGCTGACTTAAGAAACTTTCCATGAAGAACTCCATCAACTTGAGCATGGAGTAGTGGTAAAGGGCTGGAATAAGATGATATTCTAATTATATATCAACTCAAACAATGCCATAAAACCAAGTAATAAGATCAGATCAGAGCAAAATGGGGTCCCAGCAATGGCTAGAGAACACACTGCTCTCCCTAAGAGAAGTCATAGCATAAGCACGGACAGATAAACGCCAACAAGCGGTGACAAACAACGGCAGATAACCTGCTACCACCAACTAAAACCTACGAAGATAGAATAGAAAAACCGAGTCTGAAATAGAATGGAAAGTAAGAAAGGGGGGGTGATGGATCTTGGGTTGTGAGAAGCCCAGAGGTACCTCGGGAGAAATGGGGGAAGTTGAGGGCACCTCCACATCCCATGTGCCATAGCCCCTCCCCTTCCGTGAAAAGCCTTCTAGACTCAGGTCTTCGGGACCCGAAGTCGACGTCGCTCGAGCGGAAAGAGAATGAAGTCGAGCCGGCCACAGTTATCCCCTGACCTCAGATCCGCGCGACCCAGTCAAAGAGGAAGCCCGGGGGGAGCATCCGATGCACAAATGGCAGCCAGACCCCCTCCCCCAAGATAGCTGCCGTGCTTAGGAACCGTAAGCCCTAGTCACCCCTTTCGTCGCCAAATCTAACCAGATGGAGCCGCTTGTTGTGGATCCCGGTAGATACTTCTTTACAACTCCTATTTATGATCCTTAGTAATTTTGTCATGGTCTCTAAGGTGTTGATACTTTTAGAATGATCTTATCGTATGCATCTAGAAAGTGCCTCTCACATTTACCCCTTGGGCCACAAGAAGTCATGAAGGTGCCCAACCTCCTAACCCATGGGCCTCGATCAAACATAGTTGTTACCTCTTGACAATATAGTTTTTTACATTTAGGAATCAATCTAATCCTACTCCCATCATTCTCATTCCTTCTTGACCTTAGGCCTGACTTAGGGTTCCTGAGATATCATAATTTTTAGTTTGTTTCAGACCACATTGTTCTTGTAGTTTCTCTAACAATATCCAAGCACATTATACCCTTGAGAATTCTTCCACTTGAATTTCCTTCATCTCTTATGGCACACATTATTTTTTCTTGTGTCCCTTCATGGGGATCATGGCGACTTTCCTATCCGAAAATGGTCCCATTAAATCAGTCACTTCCTAGTGACTTTTCCTCATGCCCGCCAAGAGATGGTATACATGATTGCAATGAATAATAATTAGTATATGTGATTTTATGCTTCTTATACTTAATCTATTAGGTTTCTAAGTGACCTTTAATGTTTCCTTAATTCTTAACTAATTTGTCGATAGATTACTATTAGGAGGGATCCTTTCCCAGGACAAGACAAAACTTAACTAATGTTTACAAAACATACTGGAATCTAAAGTTTATATCATCATAGGTGGACATGTCCCCGTACGCATATTTTATATTATTGCATCCATGCATCTTCAACCTAAAACTATATTATGATACCATATGAGATACCATTCAAGAATTAGATCACTATTAAATGCTTCCTTCCCAGTTTGGTTATACAAGATCTGCCACATCTCATATCACCACCATACATTTTCCAACACAATGTGTATTACAATGTTTTTTTAGGTATGATCACTTCCTTGAAGTCGATTTACATTGTCCTGAGCTTCACTATAATCAGTGCAAGAAACTTTAACCTATCGACATTTTTCATTAATTGGGATTTCCCCACATGGTGTTGTAGTCATTGTCTTCATTATTACTGGATGGGGTCCTCGAAGGTCAGAAAAAGGGCAGTCACTCCTGATATATCCTTCTTATTGATAGAGGTGGCACACCCTATTCTCGAAGCGACACTTACTCTTGTGTGCCATTGTTGTGGAACCTTGGGGCAATGCTTGGTGTAGGGGATTTCCCTTTCCTCCATTCCAACCCTGGCCATGTTGACAACCCTGGGCTATCCTATTAGCATTCATTCCGCCAGTGTTTCCTTTGGTGAAAATCAGATATCCTTTGGGTGGATGATGCACATGCATAACTGTCTTCTCCATATTCCAAGAAACGTAAGTTGATAGGATGGTGCATAAGTCCTTCCAGGCCATTGGTTACACGATTAGATCTCAGTTGATGATGTAATCCTCCCACAACAATTTTGTAGTTCCCTCAAGTAGATGAGTGGCAAAGAGAACCTATATGTTGGGTGGAAATCTCAAAATATGAAAACCATTTCCCATAAAATGAAGCTAGGGTTCCACCTCAAAGTTGTCTTTTACCCAGATCTTTTCTATACCCAACTTGAAAAAGTCGAGGATAGTGACTTCATGATGAAGGCAGGCATGTAAGGGCTCACAATCCTTATTTCTGGAAACACCCTTAGGTGTAAGGGAACTAGTAGTCTATGTGAGTTCCTTCTGTTATTCTAGCTAGAGATCATCAGAGGTAGGAACTGGCCTGTCTATAGGTTCAGGTCTGACAGCATGATATTGGTCATCATTGGGCTCATCTTCCATCATAAATTTGCAAGTAGGGTCTGAACTATCTTTAGGGTTTAGGGTGTCAGAGGGGGAAACTTTGGTCTTGAGGCCTTCCATAGAGGTGGCCTCCTCTGGCCTCTTCTATTTATTGGTAGCCCTATCTTCCATTGTCTCTCTTGGGGAGATACTCTCCTTGTAGGAGTTCTTTCCCTCTCAATGGTTAAGGGTGACCATGATCTTGGTCCGGGCCATGTTGTTTCACATAAGCTAACTTTATTAACCTCACTTATAATTGAGATAAAATTATGCAGATGAAAACTTGCTTACATGCTTTTTATGGTTTGGAAGAGGATGCCTTAACCCATAATTCTCATGACCCTAGTTCTAAAAAAGGGATACATAGAGTAGTCATAGGTACCTAGGGTTTAGAGAGTGAAGGGGGTAAAGAGGTGATGAAAAAGATGAGAAATCCAAGAGGTATGTTATTTTGAGTAAATTCCTTAGACTTTGGCCAGGCAGGAGGCATGAGTCTGGGAGTTCTCATAAGCCTACTAGTAGTGTAGAAGAAATGTCTCCTACCCTGTATCATGGTTCTTTCTAGACACCATTTTCTTTGGGAAATACTCTAATAATTCCCTTTGGGATCTAATTTTTTTTAGAATTTAGAAATTATTAGAGGTTAAATGGTAAAGTAGCTCTGACACCAAATGTAACTACCCTCTCCCCATGTCATCCCATATTCTAGTGGACCGAGAGGTCAAGGGACAACACTCTAATATGGGATCGAAGGTTTTCACTAAATTGGGAAAAGGATTTTGTACAAAATATAACCTAATTTAAAAAAAATATATGGATTTCTTATGTTACCATATGAAATTTTCCCATCAACTACATCCTCCAAGATCACATTTAAGTCTCTTCATTTGGTGCCTTCTTCTTTTCTAGAATTTCCATTTTCATTATACTAGTAGGATAATAGCATATTTCCCTAAAATGCCAACAAACAAAATAGTCAGTCAATATAACAAGTTATATTCATACGTGGGGGAAATAAAAGTTCAAATATACTTGTAATAACTTATCCACAACAAATATTGTTAAAGAATCAAAATTTATCATTTTCTTCATAACTTCTCAACCCATTTTACTCAACCTCTAGGATACCCTCTCTTACCGTTTCATCCCTACAGTGGATTGTGGGCCACCTCTTGATCTGGAGCAAGGTGCCTACATTGGTTTTCCCAATCTATGGCCTGACTTCATATGACCCTCCCAATTTGGGGCATGTTCTTGACCTAATATGACCATCCCAATCTATGTCCTAGTCTAACCTTATATGACCTTCCCAATCTGGGGCCTGGTCTTTTGTAATCGTCATGACTTTTCTATTACTTCCATTCAAAGCACCATAGTTGGTACGCAAGGTATGAGTAAGTTATAAGAATAATTTGTGTGAGTCCTGGTGACTTTATAGATTGTAGACAATAAATATCATTCAAGCATTTAATTTCAAGAAATATGGTTAAACCTCAGACAACTTTGGGAACTAAAGTTGTTAGTCATAGGAGTAACCACATACATGTTTCAACAATAACTTCAAGTACAAGCCAGATCAATCAGGAATAGACACACAAGCAACCAAAATATTTATCCTAAAAGTTAAAGCAATACACACATGCATTATTTTATATCAAAATCATCATTAATACTGATTTTGGTCTCAAGTTAGGTTTTTTAGATCAAATTTAGTGTTTCATTAGGGTTTCAAATTCCTAAACCCTAGTTTCCACTTTTCATGACTTATGGGTAGACATACCATAATTTATCATTAATTGCACTTTTACTCTCAAAGAAACCCTAATCTATCAAATTGTGGGTTCCTAAGTTCACATAACTTTTAACATTTCTCTTTTTATCTATAAATATAAATCTTTGATCAGTAACTTCAATTGAATTCAGAAGAATAATCAAAACTTAGAAATTAGTGTTTTAATTCATTTAATACATTAAAGATTCCAACTTTAGGCACTTTTCAAGCTAAAAGCAAATTAAGAAATTGTACATTTTTTTATAGGGTTGCTTGTATTTTTTTAGTAAAATCATGTATTTTTTCCTTTATCCGATTATCCTTCTATTTACTAGGATTTTTACAAATTAAAATGGTTTCAACCAATCAGGGGATGCCAACTAGGCAACACACCCTGGTCCCAACCTAGCCAACTAGGTTGGCCTAACCAATGGGCCTGTGCCACCTAGGCTCAGTTTTCCTACATGAATGTGCACTTGTATCAACCAAAAAAGTGGGAAAAGACTATCAGAGTCTTACCTTCTCTAAAGGGAGGCAAGGGCAGAAGAGTAATCCACTTGTTTGTCATATCCAACCTTCGCTCGTCTGTGGCAAGCTCTAAGAAATCAATGACGAGGTTGTCTCTGCTACCTAGGTCACCAACACTGAAAGATAGAGTGCCTTCACCTCCTTCATTCTTCTACAAACTCAAAGGAAGTCATAATTGATCTGGTGGTGGTCGGTGTCATTGAGACGACTAGATGGGAACTACAATGAGATGGCTAGAAGGGGTCGAGGTGAAAGATGAGACGAGGGGATCAATTGAACATAGAAAACTCAGTGTAGGTTTCGACCGAAGTAGTGGAGAGAATTTTCTATCCCGGAGGAATTTCAAGGTCCTCTATTTTTACCCTTCTATGTCAGCAAGGTTGTACTCAAGAATTGGGTTTGGATGTTCCTTCTAGAAACCTCTAAATATGTCAAACCTATGATAGATAGGTGTGTTTCTTACTCTAAATCCATTGGTCGAGTTTCCCGATCTGCTCGTCCTTTCTATCTATAGGAAAACAATTCTAAAAGTTGCTTGTTCTAGCTTTTCTTTCCTTTCCTAACCATAGCTGATGATCAGATCACCGTTGGATCATAGATCCAATATCCCACAAAATGTGCATCAATTAAAAGGTCAAATGGCAATCCTAATAGGAGTATAAACGGTGACATTTAATGATTTTCCCTACCTTTAGGGATTTTGTTATAAAATCCCTATCTCTAAAACCATCCATCCTCTTAATCTCAAATTTCAAGGGAAAGTCTTTAATGAATTTTTCTAGGTGTATAAAAAGATTGGGACCAAAACGCGAAAAGAATAACACCTTTTCTTAACATACAAGTCATCCACTTATAAGGCATTTATTATGCACTTCAACACATCTTTTCTCTTCCTTCTTTTATATTTGTTTTATTTTGGATATCCATTATGTGAGAAACCATGCGCAAACAAAAACTAATTAATAGTGGCCATCCATGCCACTTTCTAGAGAATTCTACACAATTCTCTCATGTACTCACAATTATCATCTATTTCTTTTTCTTTATGCTTATTATGGGATTTTCATTTCTCCTTTTTCCCTCTTATCCATTATGGGATTAAAGAACGATAGAAATCATGAAATCATGCACTCAAGTGAAAAGAAAACCACATTCTAAAAACAAACCACACAAATTTCCATCAAATCTCTTTTCATAGAATGATTGCATTTCAACTATTGAAATACAAGTAAAATTGAGGTTATAACATGTGCCTTGCACATTAAGAGTTTCTTAGAGGTCTAGACCAGTTAAATGAAATAAATCTTCTTGTATTAAGTAGATAATTGTGAGAAGGATTTTTGGAATGTGGATCAAGACCATAAACCTAATACCACCATGATTTAGGAGTGAGTTATCTAGTGTTATTATAGCCCTAAATGATTATTTTTTAAGTCTATTCCTTTATGGAATAGACCATCATGAGATATAAAATGTGAAACATGATAAATTTGATTACAGATGATGTTCTCTACTATTTGTTCCTATCTCATGTACTTAAAATGAGGACCTGAGCCTTTTAGACAACCCTATGGGCGACCAAGTTTCTTATTTATATCATAGGGTGGTTGGATAAATCCAAAGATCATGACAACGAGTCATTCACATGAGAATCAGGCATGACTACTTCTTCTTGGTGAGTACAAGCCAATTAGTTTTAGGGAAAATGAATTAAATGATGACAAGTCATTAATAACATGATTTGAATGTTTTTTACATCCCTACTACTTCTAGTTGATTAGTCTACTATTGATGAATGTGTTTCTTTTTGTCAAAATTGATCATTCTTTTATAAGTATAATATGTTTTCATTTTTATATATGTCTAGTATGGAATTTGATTTTAAATGGTGACAACTAGGCTATGTTTGTATTTAATATCCACTCTTATTATGATTTGAATCTAGTTGTCATTTGAACAGTCATGTTTGGTAGACATGTCTTATGTAGACATCAGACTCATGGCTTCAACATGTGTTTTGGGTCTAGCTGGTGAGGTGTCACAAATATGATGCTATTTATGTCTTTATTCTAAATGTTTAGATCTTCACTTTTTACCTCTGCAATAGGATTTTAACTCTATTTGAACATTTATTCATATATATGCTACCAATGATGGTAAAAAAGATTGGCATTTAATAATTGAACGATTTGATATATAATTATATTATTGTCATAAACTATATTTTATAAAAAGCAAGAATTGTCTGATAGACTTGGAAATATCTACAAATTTCTTTGGAAATCAATATATTTAATATGATGATGATGCATGTAATTAGCATAAGTTGGATAATCCACTCATCGAGGGTCTATATGAGTCGCATGAGTGTACTTCAAATTTTTAGATGTATAGCATCATCCAATTTAGAGGTAGTGACAAAGAAGTTGTAAATAAAATAATCAAAATTAGAATCTCCTTTCACTCTCTCTTTCTAAGGATTAGTCGTATACCAAGTTTGTTCTTTCATGAACACAAAAAGGATGTAAATTAAATGACACATGAGTAACACAATTTTATTTTGGTTTTACTTTAGTTGATTATGATTCATAACTAAATATGTTGTCCTTTATGTGACATTGGTTTATTAGCTTTTATTAAAGAAGGAATAAATTACCTATTTTTTCATATATTGTGTTAATTATGTTTGTGGAGAACGACATATTTTGTTTCTTAATTTTGTCTTAGGTTTAGTATTCCACTCTAGAGTTCGCACCATTCAATTTAAAGAGATATTTGTTATGTGAAATATATCCTATGTGTTCACAAAAAAACCCTCCCGTCGACATAGTCAAACCCTAAGAAAAATACAATTCCACTAAGAAAAATTGAACAAGATTATTAGGTATTATTCTCTCTCCTTACTGATAGTTCTTTCTCTTTTCATTTTTTTTCCCACAATGTTCGTGTACATTGGAGCACCGAATGTTGCCCCACATTGACATACAATGTAGCTATTGTTGGCATACACAATTTTATCACAAGTTAACATAAAATATTACCAAACTAAAAACACATTGTCATATGACTCTATGTCCTATTTATTATTCTAAAACATAAGGTCAAACTACATAATGCAATATGAGAGGAAAAGGCTAGTCTATTAAAAAGGATCATAGAGATATAATGTCAAACTAAATATGTAGGAAGAGTGAATAATGTTAAATATTATGATGAACTCAAAGTCTGTCAAATTTGTACTTTTTGAATATTTCTACACAATATTTATATCTTTAAAAATAAGATAACACATTATTCGAATATGGGCATGTATCGTAGGAACAGTTTTAGCAGGTAGAAAAACCAACCGTCCCAAATTTGGTGGTGCAATTCTTTTTCAACATTGTTCTATATATGAAAAGGTTGTGATGTTGGTTTTGTTGGGTCTAAGGGCTCTAGAGGGGGGTGAATAGAGCTACAAAATTTATCACAAAATATATTATACCTTCAAATTATATCAATTAGGAGAAATAGCTTATTGGAAATTTAAAGTTCTATCTAACAAGCATAGCAAGGATGAGAGAGATTGACAACAAGTACTTGATAAAGGGATGTAGAGTGGTTCCACACTTCAAACTAGAAGTGAGTCAGTCCACTACCTAGAGAGGTCAACCTCTAGGACTTTACAAGTGCTTTTCTCTATTATATCACCATAGAGATTTACAACAATAGACCACCAAAGGACTTACCCATCCAACCACAAGGAGATTTTCTCCTTAACAATGATCTTACCCACTTAGCTTGAATGTTCAACCTTCACCTAGGTCTTACCCATTCAAGCTCAAGTTTTCTGCTTGAAGTACTTTTCTTATCCTCTTGGATCTTCTTCCATTGCCTTCTCCTTCACCTAGAGAAGATCACCACCTCTTCATCAACCTTGAAGAGGACCATCAATAGCTCCTTCTTCACTTTATGGAGCTTCTTGCTACAACTTTTCTTCATGAAAGAAAGGGATAGGGAAGTAGTGGAAGATTGAGATCTTTACATGCACAAAGCTGGAGCACTCTTACAATAATCCTAACTCACTCACGAATCACAAAATGAAGTGTAAACTAGAGAGAGAAAGGGGCTCAAGGGGTGGTAGCACACACAACTATAGCAAGGACATTTTGTCTAGTGAATGAGCAACCTTGGAATGAACTCCCAGTGGTCCTATTTATAGCTGGATGTACTCCCTTGAGCTGGGGAACACTTAGGGCTTAAATATAGCCATTTTTTCTCAAGGCAACAGATCTATTTTCATCCAAATAAGTCACCAACAATTATAATCACTTTTTCTACAATTTTCGTACAATACATTCAGTCAAGATTCAATAAAGGCAACTCAACCGATCGACTAAAAGACAAATACAATTTTCAAACTATCAGTTGATTTTGTCTTGGGAAGACTCGACTGGCCAATGAAAATCACATTTGGTCAGTAACCCAATCGATCAAGTTTTGTGAATGCACAACTCGACTGATGCACTCTCTAGAAAATTGATCCAAGGGACCGGTTGAGATTGAAACTCGATCGATCAACAACCTGTGATTGATTTTCTAAAGTGATTAAAACTTAGTACTAAGTGTCCCACATATTTTTTTCATCTTATTTGCAAGTCATATCATCAAGGAAAGTGATTATAAAAATATTCTAAGGTCGTTTGAATGGATTTCCTTATTAGCACACTTGCATTACATTTGACTTGAACTTTTTCAAGCTAGGGCTTGTGTAATTTGATCCTTTTCATATACCTAATACCTGAAATCAATCGTGAATACACATATTAGATACATATGAATGTAATGGTTAAGTCATTATCTAAATATGGACAATGTATAACCTCTAGGTCAACACTCTCCCCCTTTTTGACAATGACAAACCATTACTCAAGTATATTGAAAAGGATATTGAAATTATACATTTGCCTTATGAAATAGGGGGATTCAAGATTTGAACAATGTGAATTGAACCACCTCAATCTATGCTTACTTTTAACATCCATAGTTAGTCTTTCTACACTAATAAATATAACATGCATTAACTATATGATCCTTTAGCAAGTCACACGGTAAAGCATATAAAGAACAAGAAAAGGATCACTTCAGTAATAATATCAATATAATTGAGTTTCAAGACATTAAAATTTCTCTCCCCCTTTTGACATTATCAAAAAGGAAGGGGAGGGGTAGAAGAGCATACAAATAGTCTTCTCCAAACACAACCAAGCAGATATTTAACATGCATTCGCATAACATATATCAAACAGAGATGAGAGAAACATACAAACTACGTCATAATCAAAATATGGTGAAATATGGCATCAACTCATAATATATAACTGATCAAAGAGTATCAGTTCACAAATGGTTGATTACAACTCATGAAGCATGTTCTCATAAAAACAAATACAACTGTGAATCGATGAAAGAAAAAGATAAAATAGTACATCTTAGATAGTGTACCCAAATGTTTCTAATACAAAATAGCCTAGAAAGATATATATGATCAGTAAACTGGACTAAAAACTAAGAAAAAAACTAGACATCTAAGTTATCTATGTCTAAAACATCATCATCATCAACAACATCAGGCTCATAGTCCTAGTCTCCATCTAAAGGTGCAGTACCAGTGCCTTCATTACCAAAGTCACCAGTGAAGCCATCACAGCCATCACCATCATTAGATGCATCCTCACCATCGCCTTCATCCTCATCAGCAACAACAGTCTCAACATCAGCCTGGTAAGCATCTCCTCATCCATAGAAGGACTGAAGCCACGATCGAGCCAACGAGCATTCTGCTCATCCCAAGTCATACCAAGAGCATAGAGCTCATTCGCCTGAGGGAAGGAGGGAATAGATCACCCAGACTGGCAAGCAGAGTGGCCAATAGGCAATGGCATGAAGACATGAGCAGGACCACCAACAACAGAGGGTGTGCGAGCAGCAGTGGAAGGCTCAAGGGTAGGGTAGTAGTGATTGTATGCATAGGATGCATAATCACTATGGGGGTAGGGTTGGTAGGTGGGGTATGGGTGAGCACATGATAATTTCACGTTTGACATGATTGAACATAAATTCTGGTGAAGATGCTCCTAGACCTGGAGGTGGTATGCCTATTGGTACATCATGTAACCCATGAGGGCTTCATTGGATACACGGAATGAGGCACAACTAGGCCGGGGTGGCTGAGGAGGTGGAGGATCTCAGGTAGAGGTAGAGGAAGGTGCAGCTGTGGAAAAGGAAGAAGGTGAAGCATCGAGTGTGGAGGAGGAAAGGATAGGCATGGATTTATGAATGGTGGTCTCACCGTGCACACCCTCTTCCTGGCATGTTTGTAGTGGAAGTCAAAGAAGAGTGATTTCTTAGTGGTGAATTGAAAAAGACCACATATCAGGGTTGGATAAGGGATATGGGTGGCACGGGTATTCTTGTCAGAGTTGAAGCAAGTCATATGGTAGAGAATATGTCTAGACAACTTAACTCTGACATTCTCTAAGATGTAGTACATGATTGCCATAATGTTCTCTACAATATCAGTTTGATTTCTCTACAATATGTCTAGGCAAACGGTTTCAAAACAGTTTGATTGCATTGACCAAGCTTTGACCGTTTGGGATTACTGTTCCTAATGATGTGGTATAATGACTCACCAAATTTGAGGGGTTAGCTCCCAAGGAATCATGAGTTGAAGTCTATTCAATTGGGCAAACCCTAATTGAAAACAGTGCTGAAATTCCAATGAGTTAAGTTGAGATTATGGGTTGATTAGCCCAAACGGTTTCAAGACCGTTTGGGGATCACCCAAACGGTTTCAAGACCATTTGGGGATCATCTTAAGACTGTTTGGAGGTCTGAGGTCAAGAATAGTTGACCAATTGAAGGTCCAAAGGTACCAAATCATATTGCAGTTAAGTGTTGATGTGTTGATCAACTCAATAGCTCAAACCCTTATGATTTTTTTCACTAAAGTCCAAGGGTTGGATGAGCCAAACGGTCTCAAGACCATTTGGAGCTCATCCAAATGGTCTCAAGACTGTTTGGTGGTCACCCAAGACCGTTTGGAGGTCTAGGGTTGAGTATGGTTAGGTGTTTGAAGGCCTAAAGGTACCAAGTTGATATGCAATAAATTGCTGAATTGGTGAGCACTTCAATGATCCAAACCCTACTTGGATGGCTTGGTTTTGAGTGATATGATGGGAAAATGTTCTAAATACCATTTGGAGGTCATCCAAACGACCTCAAGACCGTTTGAGGTCAGGTCATACCGAATTTGGATGATGGTTCAATGGTTTCAAAGTAACTAGTCTTACATTGATTAGTGTTGTTGAATCATCGATTTCAAACCCTAATTCAATTGAATCAAACCCTAATTGATAACCGATTGAGGGTCAATTGAGGGTCAAATCAGTTGAAGGTTGACCTATTAAACTCAATGGAAGTATGAGTATAGGTCCAATTGATGATTGGTTCCATGAATTCAATGATTGAAAGAATCAACATTGGAAACCCTAATTCAATTGGATTCCTTATGTAATGGAGATTCAATGTGATAATCTCTTGAGAATTAAGATTACGAATGTTCTATTGATCCAATGATGATTAGTAATGATAATTAAAGAAGGTACAAAGGTTGGAACCCTAATAGTACCTAAGTGATTAATGCCAATTAAGGGATGAATCCCTAATTGCTTATAGGATCAATGACTTGATACACTATGTTAATCATAGTTGTATGTACTCAACTGAAGGGTTGATATGACCTAATCAAGTTGAGAAGTTGATAGCATGAATTCATACATGAATATGATTCATGTGGTGATTAAGGGTTATGATCCTTAAGCAAAGAGATCATGAAACCCTAAACATGAACATAAACCCTAATTGACAGGGTTATTGAACTCAACCCTAGTTGAGGGTGATTCCATGTGAAACCCTAGTTGAGGTGATTCCATGATAAAACCTAGTTGAGGGTGATTCTATGTATAACCCAAATTAAGGTTGAATACATGTGAAATCCCTAATTGAGATGATGGCAACCGTGGTAATGTAACACGGTCATGGTGATCTTCTGTAGAACGACCGTGCAAGGCTGCACGGCCGTGGTGATTTCACTTTGCACGACCGTGCGAGGTAGCACGGCCGTGGTGGCTTTCCTTCGCATGGCCGTTCTTGGTTACACGACTGTGGTACTCTATTCTTGACTTAGAGTTGATGGCAAGTGAACTTATACCTTGAATTGATTATCATTAATGATATATGATGAGAATGGTGATCATAAGCATACACTTATGATATCTTTGAATGCTCCTAGAAGTGTGGAGCAATACATTAGGATTGATCTAGCTACATGAGTATAAAACCCTAAATAATGTATGTAGAAAACCCTAACTCTAATTCTTGGGTAAAGGGAGTGAAAATCCCTATTGGGTAGTAAACCATAATCTTGATAAAGGAATAGTAGTGTTACTAATGTATCACATGATGTGACCAATGACTTGTATGATTGTTATCATGTTTATTAATCATGTAGACATCATGAGATGAAAAGCATAGCTAGACATGAGCTATGACATTCATATAACAAATATGTTGAATGGCCTTATGTGCCTAATGTTGTTGTTGCTTAGCAAAAGCAATAAAAGGTATATGGACCTTATGAGTTCCATGAATAGGTTGTTGTTGCCTTGTGAAAGGGGACAAAATGTTTAATAGGCTATGAGAGCCATGTGGGATACTTGTGCAACAAGAATCATGAATACCTTGGTCTGAGGACCCAGAGGTAATAGTTACCTATCAAGTGGTAACAATGTTCAGTGTTGAACTAAGGGTTTTAAATACCCAGATTTGATAAGCATGATAATGATGTGGTTGAGGGATGAGAATTCCTAGTATTGAAATGAGGGACTGAGATCCCAATGTCCTATAAGGACTGAGAAAGTAATTGGTGGAAATAGTACATGTTCTTTTATATCATTTGTATGAATAAAATATGTTTCAGAACTTGATTGATGCTAAAAGAACATGACAATGTACTTAATTAATCAAGTGAAATCATATCATGTAGATCCCTGACCATAGATCCATCATCGTCAGCAAATTGGTGATGGTGAAATGGGTTCTCCATGGCAAAACCCGGAGGACATACTTTTGAGTATGTGGGGGTAAATGGGAAAAAATATCCTTATGTCCGAATGAGGGAATTGGGGAAAGGTAAACACTAAACCTCTCAATCCTTCATTACTTGCACGGGATTGGTTACGGACCATACCCCAATAAGAGTATGGCTACAGTCCACGACTCCATAATAAAATACCAGGTATTGGCTACGGGCCATAATCCTGAAGAGAGTGCAACACGCCACTTTAACTCTAATAGCAAAGTTGCCAGTATACCCTGGAAAGCTATATATAGCAGAGACACAAGATGTCCTGCATGTGATCTCGCGCTGACTGAGATATGGGAGGTCTTGGTAGCCGGCTCTACCTTTGACCTTGTATGGTACCGATTTCGACTTCGCAGTGGTCTGTTGGAGCATGAGCGGTATACCTCATCTCCTTAGAGTATAAGTGTGATTGTAAAATGTAATCAACCGTCTAGTATGTTTGCTATAGGATTGAATACAGAAATTCATTGGCTGATGTTATTCTTCTTTTATGCAATGTCAGTTGATAAATGTAATTCATATCGCTTTACATTCCTTGCAATCAGATAAATGTATTATGAATCTATCATGAGTAGATACAATGTTCTCCTTAGGAAAGGAGACTATCTTTCTCTATTCATACAATGAATAATGCAGATGTCAATATGTAAGAATTCTTGTTCAATTTTAATATGATAATATGCAATAGTAATGCTTTGGCGAAGAGTTACATCTCCCGCTGGGGCAATTTACAATTGACTCACCCCCGTGGGATCCAACATTTTTAGGTGGACGCAGACAAAGAACCAGAGACTCTTTTGAATAAAAAGGAAAGCAACAACAGGGACAGCAGTGATAACTCAGGTGGAGGCACTGGCTGCCAAGTGTTGTATAGTTAGAAAGTCCTATGTGTCGTCTCTGTACTCTCAGGTCCTCAGAGTCAATAGATAGTGCAAGACATGTACTTTGAAATCAGAATGTAAATGTTATACGTTGGCTTTTGAAGAAAAAGATTTCCTAAGTGTGCATCTCTTTGCAAAAAGTTTTAACTTTTAGTGATTTTTGCTAATCCGTTGCAATTGATTCGCTTCCGCATGTTTTATTATTGTTAATGACACTTTTTATCTTAAAGATGGCAAATGTCATTACAGTTTAGTGGTATCAAAGCTCTAGGCTCGTTGAGTCTACAGAGACATAGGACTAAGGTATCGAGTCTGTGTTAGTGTCCTCCAGTATACCCTATAATGATTTCTGCTTGTGCAGAGAAAGGGTAAAGTTTCAAAATGACTGGAGAGCACAAGGAACACATTTCTAAGGGCAATGTTATTGCATCAAGAAGAGGTGCAAGGGATCTGACAAGAATAGAATGAGTGCCTGAGAATCCCCATTAAGACCCGATCAGGATAGAGAATCCTATGATCATGTTCTTGTTGGGCAGATCAGGGCAACAGTAATGCATATAGTGGAATGGATACTAGCCTTACAACCTAGGTTATCAGTCCTTAATACAGAAAGCTTGAGCTTTAAAACAAGTTCCTAAATGACTTAGTCATGTTGGAACAAGGGAAAATATGGAAAAGATTAACTTATGGTAAGAAAGTAGGCTCTGCCATGAGTTGAGACAGATAATAAATCTGTGATGGTAGTGCCCAAGAAGGGGCAATAAGCTAAAAAGTAGGTGATGATCTCTATAATTTTGGAGACATTTTCCTAATGGTTTTAAAAAGCCAAGTTTTTGGTACTAATAGTGCAATAAATGTGTAATGTGCCAGGGCAGTAGCCATTAAGTAAAGGTAAAGATGTTAACCTTTTACCTATAAGACCATGATGTGAGGACAAGTTATGTTATAAATGTGTACATGTTGAGTACACAAAACCCCTTTTGTTATAAAAAGGAGGATTGTTGATTTTGTTTTCGCTATTGGTTGCTATATAGGGAAGAAATGATGAGAGTTAGAATTAAAATTCTATTCAGTATTCTTTGAAATGCTCTATATTGACCTTACCTCTATGAAAGAGGAAGAGGTATAGAAGAGATGCCTGGATAAAATCCAGGGATGTTAAATCTTATGTTATGATAATATGAAAAGAAAGAAATATGATAGCATGTAAGTGCATACTACTTGATCTCAATAATTGTAAACCCTGATCAGGTATACAACTATTGATGATAAAGTGAGTATGGAAACTCTTAGATTGATATCTTTTTGATTGCCCTGATCAAGCAATCATTCTGATACAATCTAATGAGTATCATGAAATTGGAATTATGAAATGAATAAATGTATCATACCTTAAGTACAAGAAAGAAGGATCTGATAGGAATTCAGATCAATATGTGTATATGAGGAAGTAAAAGTATGACCCTCATATGATGAGAAAGAGAACAAGGGAGGTGATCCCTATTCAATAAAGTTGTAAATATGATGAAAGGAATATGCGAATATGATGTGTTTTCAACACATGTGACTGATACCAAGGTAAGAGATTCTGGTATCTGAGAATTATCAGATGGTTTAGGTTGGCTACCTAGAATGGTCAACTATGAAATCAGTCTGATTATATAAAATGATATGAACATCATATGTTAGGGATTTATATTTTACATAAACATAACAACTAAATATGTCTTTAAGATAAGATCTCAATTGACTCTATGAGAATATTGTGAGAAGGAACTTTGTGTTGATCAAAGTTCTATGATTTCTCCATAACAATGAGGTGTTATGAAGAGACATGATGATATTATGAATGAATAATATCTCTTCCCTTTATCTGGGATTTCGGGGACGAAATCCTTGTTAGGGGTTTATAATTTATAACATCCCTGACCTAGGTTATGAGTTAACCCTAGATGTTTTACCTAATAAGGTTGAGTAGATTCTTAATCTTATCTTGGGAAAAGTAATTAGGGCTCATGAGAAACCTATGTTTCAATTTTGGTCCTGTTTGAACAATGTTGAAGCAATGATTGCTTATTTTGGACTAAAGTGCAAACTACCCAAGTTGAGGGGTTAACTTGCAAATTCCACATGATAAGATATTCCTATGATGTTGAGACATCATAATAATGAATATGATGTAGTGGTATGGTTTTTACAAGCCTGGATACCAAGATAGAGCTTGTTAGACAATGTTGTGCATTAAAACCTAGTTTTGGTGAAATGTGCAATTTACCCAAAATCTAGGGTTCAATATACAAATTACCAGTTCAATAAGGTCCTTAATGTTTTTTGGCATCATGTAGAGCAAAAAAAATGAGAGGGGTATCTCATTTGAATTAAGTTGGAGGAGAGAGAATCTTGATATTAAAATAATCAAGATTTAATCTTAAGTGAAACCCTAATTCAGTTTAGGGAAAACATGAGTGTATTAATTAAAGGGCCTTCAACCAAAATGTTATTGGTTGATTTTGAATAGGGATGGACGTTCTTTTTCCAAGATAAGGAACGAAAATATCTAAAGGAGGTGAAACTCCACTCACCTTATTATAATGGAAAGTAATATCCACTCACATTATGGATATTAGTATTATATGATTAAGGTGCTTAATTTGATTTTCCTTTAAATTGAGGATAATGAAGGAGAATTAAAGGAAAATGAAGATGCCTCGTACCCATGGAAGATGAGGGGGAAGAGGCGGCCACATTTTTGGGATTAATTGGATTTTTATAAGGCATTTTCTCTCTCATCAATTTCCTTATAAAAGTGCCATTTCCAAATCAATTGAAAGACTTTTTCTACCCTTTCTTCTTCCTTTGCTTTGGATGAGCTCAAGGGGACTTAGGAGCAACAGGAGGACGATCCCCAACATGTTGGTAAGCTTCTTGACCCTTGTTCATCATGGTTCCATGGTGGAAATCGAAAATAAATTATGGATTCCTTCCTATTTCGATCCCCTCTTCAATTCTAACCATTCCTTTTTGCTCAAACCATGAGAACGAGCCTTGGAATGGTGAAAGGAGTTGAATCCACAATTTTTTCCATGGACATGGAGCTTTGGAGCTCAATTGGAGGCTGGTTTTATAACTTGAACCCTTAATCTTATTATTGCAATCAATTCCTTATCAATTGGTGATCATTTCTATATTTCCGAAATTTACTTTGGTTTATTGATGCAATTTCCATGGAAATCACAGGATATTTCGTGGGTTTATAGCTTGATGATGATTACATCATCATAAGTAAGCACCTCACCAAATATCAAATCCAAACGGTTTCATTTGAGTTTGGCCTAAACGGTTTCACCAAACCGTTTGGTGACCAAACGGTTTGCAACAAGTTTGGGGGAAAATGGTTTCAAAACCGTTTGAGATGGTTGACCAAGGGTTTACCGTTTGGGATTCCTGTTCATAATTATGTTGGTTGATAACCCTCCAAATTTTAGGGATTAACGCCAAAGGAATCGTGAGTTGAAGCCTAATCAATTAGGGAAACCTAATTGGATTAAGTGCAGATTTTCAACCTGATTAACTTGACCTGTTTGGGCAAACGGTTTCAAAACCATTTTACATGGGTGACAAAGGGTTGACCGTTTGGGATTCCTGTTAAAAATTATGTTGGTTGATAACCCTCCACATTTGAGGGATTAAGTCCAAAGGAATCGTGAGTTGAAGCCTAATCAATTAGGGAAACCTAATTGGATTAAGTGCTGATTTTCAACCTGATTAACTTGACCTTTTTGGGCAAACGGTTTCAAAACCGTTTGAGTGCGTTGACCAAGCGTTGACCGTTTGGGATTACTGTTCCTAATGATGTGGTATAATGACTCACCACATTTTAGGGGTTAACTCCCAAGTTATCGTGAGTTGAAGTCTATTCAATTGGGCAAACCCTAATTGAAAACAGTGCTGAAATTCCAATGAGTTAAGTTGAGATTTTGGGTTGATTAGCCCAAACGGTTTCAAGACCGTTTGTGGATCACCCAAACGATTTCAGTACCATTTGGGGATCACCCCACGACCGTTTGTAGGTCTGAGGTCAAGAATAGTTGACCAATTGAAGGTCCAAAGGTACCAAATCATATTGCAGTTAAGTGTTGATGTGTTGATCAACTCAATAGCTCAAACCCTTATGATTTTTTCACTAAAGTCCAAGGGTTGGATGAGCCAAACGGTCTTAAGACCATTTGGAGCTCATCCAAATGGTCTCAAGACCGTTTGGTGGTCACCCAAGACCGTTTGGAGGTCTAGGGTTGCGTATGGTAGGTGTTTGAAGGCCTAAAGGTACCAAGTTGATCTGCAATAAATTGCTGAATTGATGAGCACTTCAATGATCCAAACCCTACTTCGAAGGCTTGGTTTTGAGTTATATGATGGGCAAACGGTCTCAAGACTATTTGGAGGTCATCCAAACGTCCTCAAGACCGTTTGGGGTTAGGTCATACCCAATTTGGATGATGGTTCAATGGTTTCAAAGTAACTAGTCTTACATTGATTAGTGTTGTTGAATCATCGATTCCAAACCCTAATTCAATTGAATCAAACCCTAATTGATAACCAATTGAGGGTCAATTGAGGGTCATATCAGTTGAAGGTTGACCTATTAAACTCAATGGAAGTATGAGGATAGGTCCAATTGATGATTGGTTCCGTGAATTCAATGATTGAAGGAATCAACATTGGAAACCCTAATTCAATTGGATTCCTTATGTAATGGAGGTTCAATGTGATAATCTCTTGAGAATTATGATTATGAATGTTCTATTGATCCAATGATGAGTAGTAATAATAATCAAGGAAGGTACAAAGGTTGGAACCCTAATAGTACCTAAGTGATTAATGCCAATTAAGGGATGAATTCCTAATTGCTTATAGGATCAATGATTTGATACACTATGTTAATCATAGTTGTATGTACTCGACTGAAGGGTTGATATGACCTAATCAAGTTGAGAAGTTGATAGCATGAATTCATACATGAATATGATCCATGTGGTGATTAAGGGTTATGATCCTTAAGCAAAGAGATCATGAAACCCTAAACATGAACATAAACCCTAATTGACAGGGTTATTGAACTCAACCCTAGATGAGGGTGATTCCATGTGAAACCCTAGTTGAGGTGATTCCATGAGAAACCCTAGTTGAGGGTGATTCTATGTAAAACCCAAATTAAGGTTGAATACATGTGAAATCCCTAATTGAGATGATGGCAACCGTGGTAATGTAACACGGTCGTGGTGATCTTCTGTAGCACGACCGTGCAAGGCTGCACGGCCGTGGTGATTTCACTTTGCACGACCGTGTGAGGTAGCACGACCGTGGCGTCTTTCCTTCGCATGGTCCTTCTTGGTTACACGGCCGTGGTACTCTATTCTTGACTTAGAGTTGATGGCAAGTGACCTTATACCTTGAATTGATTATCATTAATGATATATGATGAGAATGGTGATCATAAGCATACACTTATGATATCTTTGAATGCTCCTAGAAGTGTGGAGCAATACATTAGGGTTGATCTAGCTACATGAGCATAAAACCCTAAATAATGTCTGTAGAAAACCCTAACCCTAATTCTTGGGTAAAGGGAGTAAAAAGCCCTATTGGGCTGTAAACCATAATCTTGATAAAGGAATAGTAGTGTTACTAATGTATCACATGATGTGACCAATGACTTGTATGATTGTTATCATGTTTATTAATCATGTAGACATCATGAGATGAAAAGCATAGCTAGACATGAGCTATGACATTCATATAACAAATATGTTGAATGGCCTTACATGCCTAATGTTGTTGTCGCTTAGCAAAAGCAATAAAAGGTATATGGACCTTATGAGTTCCATGAATAGGTTTTTGTTGCCTTGTGAAAGGGGACAAAACATTTAATAGGCTATGACAGCCGTGTGGGATACTTGTGTAACAAGAATCATGAATACCTTGGTCTGAGGACCCAGAGGTAATAGTTACCTATCAAGTGGTAACAATGTTCAGTGTTGAACTAAGGGTTTTAAATACCCAGATTTGATAAGCATGATAATGATGTGGTTGAGGGATGAGAATTCCCAGTATTGAAATGAGGGACTGAGATCCCAATGTCCTATAAGGACTGAGAAAGTGATTGGTGGAAATAGTACATGTTCTTTTATATCATTTGTATGAATAAAATATGTTTGAGAACTTGGTTGATGCTAAAAGAACATGACAATGTACTTAATTAATCAAGTGAAATCATATCATGTAGAGCCCTGACCATAGATCCATCATCGTCAGCAAATTGGTGATGGTGAAACGGGTGCTCTGCGGCAAAACCCAGAGGGCATACTTTTGAGTATGTGGGGGTAAATGGGCGAAAATATCCTTACGTCCGAATGAGGGAATTGGGGAAAGGTAAACACTAAACCTCTCAATCCTTCATTACTTGCACGGGATTGGTAACGGACCATACCCCAATAAGAGTATGGCTACGGGCCATGACTCCATAATAAAATACCAGGTATTGGCTATGGGCCATAACCCTGAAGAGAGTGCAGCACGCCACTGTAACTCTAATAGCGAAGTTGCCAGTATACCCTGGAAAGCTATATATAGCAGAGACACAAGATGTCCTGCATGTAATCTCGCGCTGACCGAGATATGGGAGGTCTTGGTAGCCGGCTCTATCTTTGACCTTGTATGGTACCGATTTCGACTTCGCAGTGGTCTATTGGAGCATGAGCGGTATACCTCATACAATGAATAATGCTGCTGTCAATATGTAAGAATTCCTGTTCAATTTTAACATGATAATCTGCAATAGCAATGTTTTGGCGGAGAGTTATATCTCCCGCTGGGGCAATTTACAATTGACTGAGCCTGATGGGATCCAACATTTTTAGGTGGATGCGGACAAAGAACCAGAGACTCTTTTGTAGAAAAAGGAAAGCAACAGCAGGGACAACAGTGATAACTCAGGTGGAGGCAGTGGCTGCCAAGTGTTGTATAGTTAGAAAGTCCTATGTGTCGTCTCTGTACTCTCAGGTCCTCGGAGTCAATAGATAGTGCAAGACATGTACTTTGAAATCAGAATGTAAATGTTATACGTTGGCTTTTGAAGAAAAAGATTTCCAAAGTGTGGATCTCTTTGCAAAAAGTTTTAACTTTTAGTGATTTTTGCTAATTCGTTGCAATTGATTTGCTTTCGCATGTTTTATTACTATGAATGACACTTGTTATCTTAAAGATGGCAGGTGTCATTACAGTTTAGTGGTATCAGAGCTCTAGGTTCGTTGAGTCTACAGAGACATAGGACTAAGGTATTGAGTCTGTGTTAGTGTCCTCCAGTATACCCTATAATGATTTCTGCTTGTGCAGAGAAAGGGTAAAGTTTCAAAATGACTGGAGAGCATAAGGAACACATTGCTAAGGGCAATGTTATTGCATCAAGAAGAGGTGCAAGGGATCTGACAAGAATAGAATGAGTGCCTAAGAATCCCCATTAAGACCTGATCAGGATAGAGAATCCTATGATCATGTTCTTGTTGGGCAGATCAGGGCAACAGTAATGCATATAGTGGACTGGATACTAGCCTTACAACCTAGGTTATCAGTCCTTAATACAGAAAGCTTGAGATTTAAAACAAGTTCCTAAATGACTTAGTCATGTTGGAACAAGGGAAAATATGGAAAAGATTAACTTATGGCAAGAAAGTAGGCTCTGCCATGAGTTTAGACAGATAATAAATCTGTGATGGCAGTGCCCAAGAAGGGGCAATAAGTTGAAAAGTAGGTGATGATCTCTATAATTTTAGAGACATTTGCCTAATGGTTTTAAAAAGCCAAGTTTTTGGTACTAATAGTGCAATAAATGCTTAAAGTGCCAGGGTAGTAGCCATTAAGTAAAGGTAAAGATGTTAACCTTTTACCTGTAAGACCATGATGTGTGGACAAGTTATGTTATAAATGTGTACATGTTGAGTAAACGAAACACCTTTTGTTATAAAAAGAAGGATTGTTGATTTTGTTTTCCCTATTGGTTTCTATATAGGGAAGAAATGATGAGAGCTAGAATTAGAATTTTGTTCAGTATTCTTTTAAATGCTCTATATTGATCTTATCTCTATGAAAGAGGAAGAGGTATAGAAGAGATGCCTGGATAAAATCCAGGGATGTTAAATCTTATGTTATGATAATATGAAAAGCAAGAAATATGATAGCATGTAAGTGCATACTACTTGATCTCAGTACTTGTAAACCCTGATCAGGTATACAACTATGGATGATAAAGTGAGTATGGAAGCTCTTAGATTGATATCTTTTTGATTGCCCTGATCAAGCAATCATTCTGATACAATCTAATGAGTATCATGAAATTCGAATTATGAAATGAATAAATGTATCATACCTTAAGTACAAGAAAGAAGGATCTGATAGGAATTCATATCAATATGTGTATATGAGGAAGTAAAAGTATGACCCACATATGATGAGAAAGAGAACAAGGGAGGTGATCCCTGTTCAATAAAGTTGTAAATATGATGAAAAGAATATGAGAATATGATGTGTTTTCAACACATGTGACTGATACCAAGGTAAGAGATTCTGGTATCTGAGAATTATCAGATGGTTTAGGTTGGCTACCTAGAATGGTCAACTATGAAATCAGTCTGATTATATAAAATGATATGAACATCATATGTTAGGGATTTATACTTTGCATAAACATAACAACTAAATATGTCTTTAAGATAAGATCTCAATTGACTCTATGAGAATATTGTGAGAAGGAACTTTGTGCTGATCAAAGTTCTATGATGTCTCCATGACAATGAGGTGTTATGAAGAGACATGATGATATGATGAATGAATAATATCTCTTCCCTTTATTTGGGATTTCGGGGACGAAATCCTTGTTAGGGGTTTATAATTTGTAACATCCTTGACCTGGGTTATGAGTTAACCCTAGATGTTTTACCTAATAAGGTTGAGTAGATTCTTAATCTTATCTTGGGAAAAGTAATTAGGGCTCATGATAAACCTATGTTCCAATTTTGGTCCTGTTTGAACAATGTTGAAGCAATGATTGCTTATTTTGGACTAAAGTGCAAATTTCCCAAGTTGAGGGGTTAACTTGCAAATTACACATGATAAGATATTCCTATGATGTTGAGACATCATAAGAATGAATATGATGTAGTGGTATGGTTTTTACAAGCCTGGATACCAAGATAGAGCTTGTTAGACAATGTTGTGCATTAAAACCTAGTTTTGGTGAAATGTGCAATTTACCCAAAATCTAGGGTTCAATATACAAATTACCACTTCAATAAGGTCCTTAATGTTTCTTGGCATCATGTAGAGCAAATAAAATGAGAGGGGCATCTCATTTGAATTAAGTTGGAGGAGAGAGAATCTTGATATTAAAATAATCAAGATTTAATCTTAAGTGAAACCCTAATTCAATTTAGGGAAAAAATGAGTGTATTAATTAAAGGGCCTTCAAACAAAATGTTATTGGTTTATTTTGAATAGGGATGGACGTTCTTTTTCCAAGTTAAGGAACGAAAATATCTAAAGGAGGTGAAACTCCACTCACCTTATTATAATGGAAAGTAATATCCACTCATATTATGGATATTAGTATTATATGATTAAGGTGCTTAATTTGATTTTCCTTTAAATTGAGGTTAATGAAGGAGAATTAAAGGCAAATGAAGATGCCTCGTACCCATGGAAGATGAGGGGGAAGAGGCGGCCACATTTTTGGGATTAATTGAATTTTTATAAGGCATTTTCTCTCTCATCAATTTCCTTATAAAAGTGCCATTTCCAAATCAATTGAAAGACTTTTTCGGCCCTTTCCTCTTCCTTTGCTTTGGATGAGCTCAAGGGGACTTAGGAGCAACAGGAGGACGATCCCCAACCTGTTGGTAAGCTTCTTGACCCTTGTTCATCATGATTCCATGGTGGAAATCGAAAATAAATTATGGATTCCTTCCTATTTCGATCCCCTCTTCAATTCTAACCATTCCTTTTTGCTCAAACCATGAGGACGAGCCTTGGAAGGGTGAAAGGAGTTGAATCCACCATTGTTGACGTGGACATGGAGCTTTGGAGCTCATATGGAGGTGGGTTTTATAACTTGAACCCTTAATCTTATTATTGCAATCAATTCCTGATCAATTGGTGACCTTTTCTACATTTCCAAAATTTACTTTGGTTTATTAATGCAATTTCCAAGGAAATCACAAGAGATTTCATGGGTTTAGAGCTTGATGATTATGACATCATCATAAGCAAGCACCTCACCAAATATCAAAGCCAAACAGTTTCATTTGAGTTTGGCCCAAACGGTTTCACCAAACCATTTGATGACCAAACGGTTTGCAAACCGTTTGGGGGAAAACGGTTTCAAAACCGTTTGGTATGGTTGACCAATGGTTTACCGTTTGGGATTCCTGTTCATAATTATGTTGGTTGATAACACTCCAAATTATAGGTATTAACTCCAAAGGAATCATGAGTTGACGCCTAATCAATTAGGGAAACCTAATTGGATTAAGTGCTGATTTTCAACCTGATTAACTTGACCTGTTTGGGAAAACGGTTTCAAAACCATTTGATATGGTTTACCAAGGGTTGACCCTTTGGGATTCCTGTTCACAATTATGTTGGTTGATAACCCTCCATATTTGAGGGATTAAGTCCAAAGGAATCGTGAGTTGAATCCTAATCAATTAGGGAAACCTAATTGGATTAAGTGCTGATTTTCAACCTGATTAACTTGACCTTTTTGGGAAAACGGTTTCAAAACCATTTGCGTGCGTTGACCAAGCGTTGACCATTTGGGATTACTGTTCCAAATGATGCGTTCTAATGACTCACCAAATTTGAGCGGTTAACTCCCAAGGAATCGTGAGTTGAAGTCTATTCAATTGGGCAAACCCTAATTGAAAACAGTGCTGAAATTCCAATGAGTTAAGTTGAGATTTTGGGTTGATTAGCCCAAACGGTTTCAAGACCGTTTGGGGATCACCCAAACGGTTTAAAGACCATTTGGGGATCACCCCAAGCCCGTTTGGAGGTCTGAGGGCAAGAATAGTTGACCAATTGAAGGTCCAAAGGTACCAAATCATATTGCAATTAAGTTTTGATGTGTTGATCAACTCAATAGCTCAAACCCTTATGATTTTTTCACTAAAGTCCAAGGGTTGGATGAGCCAAATGGTCTCAAGACCGTTTGGAGCTCATCCAAATGGTCTCAAGACCGTTTGGTGGTCACCCAAGACCGTTTGGAGGTCTAGGGTTGAGTATGGTTAGGTTTTTGAAGGCCTAAAGGTACCAAGTTGATCTGCAATAAATTGCTGAATTGGTGAGCACTTCAATGATCCAAACCCTACTTGGATGGCTTGGTTTTGAGTGATATGATGGGAAAACGGTCTCAAGACCATTTGGAGGTCATCCAAACGACCTCAAGACCGTTTGGGGTCAGGTCATACCCAATTTGGATGATGGTTCAATGGTTTCAAAGTAACTAGTCTTACATTGATTAGTGTTGTTGAATCATCGATTCCAAACCCTAATTCAATTGAATCAAACCCTAATTGATAACCAATTGAGGGTCAATTGAGGGTCAAATAAGTTGATGGTTGACCTATTAAACTCAATGGAAGTATGAGTATAGGTCCAATTGATGATTGGTTCCATGAATTCAATGATTGAAGGAATCAACATTGGAAACCCTAATTCAATTGGATTCCTTATGACGTTCAATGTGATAATCTCTTGAGAATTAAGATTATGAATGTTCTATTGATCCAATGATGATTAGTAATGATAATAAAGGAAGGTACAAAGGTTGTAACCCTAATAGTACCTAAGTGATTAATGCCAATTAAGGGATGAATCCCTAATTGCTTATAGGATCAATGACTTGATACACTATGTTAATCATAGTTGTATGTACTCGACTAAAGGGTTGATATGACCTAATCAAGTTCAGAAGTTGATAGCATGAATTCATACATGAATATGATTCATGTGGTGATTAAGGGTTATGATCCTTAAGCAAAGAGATCATGAAACCCTAAACATGAACATAAACCCTAATTGACAGGGTTTTTCGACTCAACCCTAGTTGAGGGTGATTCCATGTGAAACCCTAGTTGAGGTGATTCCATGATAAACCCTAGTTGAGGGTGATTCTATGTAAAACCCAAATTAAGGTTGAATAAATGTGAAATCCCTAATTGAGATGATGGCAGTCGTGCTAATGTAACACGGTCGTGGTGATCTTCTATAGCACGACCGTGCAAGGCTGCACGGCCGTGGTGATTTCACTTTGCACGACCGTGTGAGGTAGCACTGCCCTGGTGGCTTTCCTTCGCATGGCCGTTCTTGGATACACGGCTGTGGTACTCTATTCTTGACTTAGAGTTGATGGCAAGTGAACTTATACCTTGAATTGATTATCATTAATGATATATGATGAGAATGGTGATCATAAGCATACACTTATGATATCTTTGAATGCTCCTAGAAGTGTGGAGCAATACATTAGGGTTGATCTAGCTACATGAGCATAAACCCCTAAATAATGTTTGTAGAAAACCCTAACCCTAATTCTTGGGTAAAGGGAGTGAAAAACCCTATTGGGTAGTAAACCATAATCTTGATAAAGGAATAGTAGTGTTACTACTGTATCACATGATGTGACCAATGACTTGTATGATTGTTATCATGTTTATTAATCATGTAGAAATCATGAGATGAAAATCATGGCTAGACATGAATTATGACATTCATATAACAAATATGTTGAATGGCCTTATGTGCCTAATGTTATTGTTGCTTAGCAAAAGCAATAAAAGTTACCTATCAAGTGGTAACAATGTTCAGTGTTGAACTAAGGGTTTTAAATACCCAGATTTGATAAGCATGATAATGATGTGGTTGAGGGATGAGAATTCCTAGTATTGAAATGAGGGACTGAGATCCCAATGTCCTATAAGGATTGAGAAAGTAATTGGTGGAAATAGTACATGTTCTTTTATATCATTTGTATGAATAAAATATGTTTCAGAACTTGATTGATGCTAAAAGAACATGACAATGTACTTAATTAATCAAGTGAAATCATATCATGTAGAGCCCTGACCATAGATCCATCATCGTCAGCAAATTGGTGATGGTGAAACGGGTGCTCCGCGGCAAAACCCGGAGGACATACTTTTGAGTATGTGGGGGTAAATGGGAGAAAATATCCTTACGTCCGAATGAGGGAATTGGGGAAAGGTAAACACTAAACCTCTCAATCCTTCATTACTTGCACGGGATTGGTTACAGACCATACCCCAATAAGAGTATGGCTACAGGCCATGACTCCATAATAAAATACCAGGTATTGGCTACGGGCCATAATCCTGAAGAGAGTGCAGCACGCCACTTTAACTCTAATAGCAAAGTTGTCAGTATACCCTGGAAAGCTATATATAGCAGAGACACAAGATGTCATGCATGTAATCTCGCGCTGACAGAGATATGGGAGGTCTTGGTAGCCGGCTCTACCTTTGACCTTGTATGGTACCGATTTCGACTTCACAGTGGTCTATTGGAGCATGAGCGGTATACCTCATCTCCTCAAGGCATAAGTGTGATTGTAAAATGTAATCAACCGTCTAGTATGTTTGCTATAGGATTGAATACAGAAATTTATTGGTTGATGTTATGCTTCTTTTATGCAATGTCAGTTGATAAATGTTATTCATATCCCTTTACATTCCTTGCAAATAGATAAATGGATTATGAATCTATCATGAGTAGATACAATGTTCTCCTTAGGAAAGGAGACTATCTTTCTTTGTTCATACAATGAATAATGCTGCTGTCAATATGTAAGAATTCCTGTTCAATTTTAATATGATAATATGCAATAGCAATGTTTTGGTGGAGAGTTATATCTCCCGCTGGGGCAATTTACAATTGACTCCCCCCCGTGGGATCCAACATTTTTAGGTGGACGCGGACAAAGAACCAGATACTCTTTTGCAGAAAAAGGTAAGCAACAACAAGGACAGCAGTGATTACTCCAGTGGAGGCACTAGCTTCCAAGTGTTGTATAGTTAGAAAGTCCTATGTGTCGTCTCTGTACTCTCAGGTCCTCGGAGTCAGTAGATAGTGCAAGACATGTACTTTGAAATCAGAATGTAAATGTTATACGTTGGCTTTTGAAGAAAAAGATTTCCTAAGTGTGGATCTCTTTGCAAAAAGTTTTAACTTTTAGTGATTTTTTCTAATCCGTTGTAATTGATTCGCTTCCGCATGTTTTAATATTGTTAATGACACTTGTTATCTTAAAGATGGCAGGTGTCATTACAATTAAAGTCTAAGAGCATTTGCTTCATCCATAGGACCTCGCACAAAAACTCTTGAATGCAATGTACTCAGCCTCGGTGGTTGATAATGACACATTGCTCTATTTCTTGGAGAACCAAGACACCAAGCATGGTCTTAGGAGGAAATAAGTGCCACTTGTGCACTTTCTATCAATCAAGTAGCTTGCATAATCGGCATCCTTATAGGCAGTAAGAGTAAAGTCCCTTGACCTGGGATACCATAGTCCAAAGTTTTGAGTTTTGGCCAAGTACATTAGAATCCTTTTAACAACTATAAGATGAGATTTCTTAGAATTTGATTGAAATCTAGCACACAAGACAACACTAAACATTATGTCAGGTATAGAGGCAGTTAAGTAAAGTAAACTTCCAATCATACCTCTATAGATCTTCTCATCTACCTTCTCACCTTGTTCATCTTTATCAAGTTTGGCGGTGTTGGACATGGTTGTGTCCATCGACTGGTATTCTCCATCACAAAGGACTTAAGTAGTTCACTTGTGTACTTGCCTTGGTTGATGAAGTTCCCTTCTTATTTTTGTTTGATTTGAAAGATGAGGAAGAATGTGAGTTCACCCATCATGCTCATCTCAAATTCACTCTGTATAAGATCACTAAATTCTTTGCAAAGATCAAGGTTAGTTCTGCCAAAAATGATATCATAAACATATATTTGAATGATAAGAAAATTGTTAGAAGTGTGCTTTAGAAACAAGGTAGAATCCACTTTGCCCATGATATAACCATGATCTAAAAAAAAGTTCTTTAATTTCTCATAGAAAGCCCTTAGTTCTTGTTTGAGTCCAAAGAGAAATATTTTCACCAAATAAACATGGTTAGGTAGAATATCATGTTCAAAGCCCAGAATTCGTGCAACATACACTTCCTCCTCAATTGTACCATTCAAAAATGCACTATCAACATCAATTTGATACAAAGAAAGTTTTTGTTACTAGCAAAAGCAAACAACACACGAATGGACTCAAGTCTATCTATAGGTGTGTATGTTTCATCAAAATCAATACCTTCCTATTGATTATAGCCTTGAGCCACTGACCTTGCTTTGTTTCTTACCACTTTGCCTCTTTTATCTAGCTTGTTGTGGTAGACCCAATTGGTGCCAATGATCTTTCTATCACTTGGTCTTGGCACATGGGTCCAAACATTGTTCTTATTGAATTGTTCTAGCTCCTCTTGCATAGCTAGGATCCATTCTTCATCCCCAAGAGCTTCCTTGACATCTTTAGTCTGCAGCTGTGAGATGAAGGCACTGTTGGCTTGTTATTTGTTGAATGTTGCCCGCATCTTCACTCTTTCAAATGGATCACCTAAAATCAGCTCCTTAGGATTATTCTTTGAAAATTGTGGAGTTGGATCCTTCATTTCATCATCTTTTTATTCTTCTTGAGCAGCCATCTCTTTTCCCTTTTGGGTGATGTTGAGTTCTTTAAGAATAGGAATTACTTCATCTGCAACATCATCATTTGAAACAATATATTTGGAAATGGAGGGGTTAGTCTCAATAAATTTTACATTAATAGATTTTTCTACCTTAGCAAGATCAATATTATAAACTCTATATGCCTTACTAGTAATGCTATAGCCAAGAAAGAAAGCCTTATAAGATTTCATATCAAACTTGTCAAGAGAATCTTTCGCATTCAAACCAAAATAAGGACATCTGAAAACATGGAAATGTTCGATAGAAGGCTTCCTACCATTCCATAGTTCATAGGGGCTTTTCTTAAGAGAAGGATTAGTGAAAACATGATTTCGCACATAACAAGAGGTACTGACAGCTTCAACCCAAAACTTCTTAAGAGTATCAAACTCAAGAAGCATGGTCATGGCCATCTCTTATAGAGACTTATTCTTTCTCTCTACGACCTCATTTTGTTGAGGTGTATGAGGTGAACAAAAGTTGTGTGCATAACCCAATTCTAAACAAAAATTCTCAAAAAGCTTATTTTCAAATTCTCCCCCATGGACACTACAGATGGAAACAATCCAGCACGAAGCTTTATTCTCAACTCATTTGCAAAAACTAGAGAAAATGTCAAGCGTATTATTCTTTGAAATGAGAAAAAGGTCAAAGTGTATCTAGAAAAATCATAGACAATAAAAAGACAATACTTGGAACCACGAGGCAATTGCATTCTCATCGTCCAAATAAATCAATATGAAGAAGATCAAGAGCTCTCTTAGTACTAAGACTCCTTTGGATTTGAAGGAGAACTTGTTTTCTTTCCTTGTGTACAAGGTTGGCATTCCCCCATCCTTTTCAAAATATAATTTAGGAAGTCCCTTGACTAAGTCCTTTTTGTTCAAATTCTTTAATTGATGCATATTTACATGACCAAGACGGCGGTGCCAAAGAGAAATATCATTCGAATTGGCTACTAGGCATCTACCAACCACGTGCGTAATAGAGTTAAGAACAATAAAATAAAGATTACCACTTCTAGTTCCCTTATATATGACTTGGTAGGTGAGGGAATCTAGAATCAAACATTCAAAAGAAGTAAATAGAATAAGGTAACCATTATCAAAAAGTTGACTAACACTAATTAAATTGTGATGTAGGCCATCCACAAAAAGAACATTCTTAATGCACAAGGACTCACCTACATCACCCTCACCTTTATATTTATCTTTCTTGTTGTCTCCAAAGGTGACGGATCCTCCTTTCTTCTTTGTGAAATTTTTGAAGTGGCCTACATCACCCATCATGTGGTTTGTGCAACCACTATCAACAATCCGTCTATCTTTTCCCTATAAGAAAGGAGAATGTCAGTTCCCAACCCAAACTTTGGGATCAGAAGTTTGCTTGGGGACCCATTTCATATTTGGGTTGGTCCACTTATGCTTGTAAGTACAATAAGTAGAATAATGGTCGTCACATTTTCAATAAGAACAAACCATAAGATTCTTAGTGTCCAAAGATTCTCCTATAATGAAAGAGATCTCCTTACTCATTTTCTTACCTTTGGCTTTGATCTTTCCCTTTGAGGCTCCCCCTTCAAATCCCAAACCACTAGTACCCCTTTGTTGGGTAGAATGATCAAGGATTTAAATTTGGGAGTTCTTCCCATTGAGGAATTTCGACAAAGATGCTCTTAGTCTATAGTTATCATCATTCAAAGAAACAATAGTAGAAGATAAACTAGATGTATCATCCCAAGCATGCACAAGGTCAGCCTCAAGACATAAAGCTTTAGTAAGATATGAATCCTTTTTAGGAGAGATAGCAGCCACATTATCACTAGGTAACAAAGGTCTAGAAGATAGATCATTTAATTGACTAAGCAACCTAGCATTTTCAAATTTTAGCATTTGAAATTCTTTTAGGCAATTTTGGTTCTCTTCCTTAAGATTTTCAATGTTCTTAAGGTAGATACCATTCTCAACTTCAACCCCATTGTAGTGAAGCTCAAGATCATGGTATTTCCTTTGCAAGTTATCAATACTCTCAAGATTGGTTTTCTCATTCAATGCCAAAATTTCAAGCTTAGCATTAAGATAATCAATGGTTTTTCCTTACCGTTTTCTTTTATATTTATATTTATCAAAAGAAGAACGGGTAGTAACAAGCATGTCAATAATAGCTTCTTTAGGCAGTTCATCCAAGCTTACCTCACTTACCTCACCAATATCTTTACTTGTAAAGGCCATGAGAGCAAGGTGACACTCTCCATCTTCTTCAGAGGTAGAGCTGCTTGAAGATGAGGCTTCCCAAGCTACATTGGCAGCATTCTTGTTTCTCTTTTCCTTCTTGTCCTTCCTCTTGTGCTTTCTCTCCTTCTTGTAATCCTTATCTTTTCTTGAGCTACTCTTGTGGTGAGACTTTCTTGACTTTGGGCATTTTATTCTTGTAGTGCCCCTTTTGACCACACTTGTAGCATCTAGGAGTAGAGGAGGAGGAGGCTTTCTTTCCCTTGAAGTGTTTGCCCTTGATGTAGTTGGCTTCATGCTCACAAGGGCATTCATCTTCACTAGAGGATGGAGAGGACATCTGGCAAGTAAGTTGTTATTGAAGGATGACAACCTCTACTTGTTCTTTGAAAGCACTATCTTTGAACTTCTTGGCTTCCTTCTCTTCTTCCTTAGCTTCTTCTTCTTTCTTGTCAAGTCTACGCTCATGGGCTTGTTTGGGATGTCTCCAAGGCTCCTCACTTCATCAATGGAGGTGACCTTTGACTCCCATCTCTTTGAAAGAGTTCTCAAGATCTTTGAGTTGATGACACCTCTATCTAAAGTGTTGCCCAATGTAGCCAGTCCATTTATGATGGCATTAAGCCTGGAGTACATCTCCGTAATGCCTTCTTTCTTGCCCATCTTGAAGTTCTCTATGAGACTATTAAACATGTATATCTTTGCCTCCTTGACTTTCTTTGTGCCTTCATGTGTTATGCACAACTTGTCCCAAATCTCATAGGCGGTGTCCCACGATGGGATGTAGTTGTGTTGAATCTAAGGGCTATAGGGGGGGTGAATAGAGCTACAAAATTTCTCACAAAATATATTAGACCTTCAAATTATATCAATTAGGAGAAATAACTTAATGGAAATTTGAAGTTCTATCTAAAAAACATAACAAGGATGAGAGAGATTGATAGCAAACACTTAACACAGGGATGTAGAATGGTTCCACACTTCAAACTAGAAGTGAGTCAGTCCACTACCAAGAGAGGTCAACCTCTAGGACTTTATAAGTGATTTTCTCTATTATATCACCATAGAGATTTATAGCAATAGACCACCAAAGGACTTACTCATCCAACTACAATGAGATCTCCACGTTAACAAGGAACTTACACACGTAGCTTGAATCTTCAGCCTTCGCCTAGGTCTTACCCATTCAAGCTCAAGTCTTCCACCTTGAAGGACTTTTCTTCTCCTCTTGGATCTTCTGCCTTTGCCTTCTCCTTTACCTGGAGAAGATCACCACCTCTTCATCAACCTTGACGAGGACCAGTAAAAACTCCTTCTTCACATGATGGAGCTTTCTTGCTTCAACTTTTCTTCATGAAAGAAATGGATAGGGAAGTAGTGGAAGATTGAGAGCTTTACATGCATAAAGGTGGAGCTCTCTTACAATAATCCTAACTCACTCGCAAGTCACAAAATGAAGTGTAAACTAGATAGAGAAAGGGGATCAAGGGGTGGTAGTACACTCAACTATAGCAAGGACCTTGTGTGTAGTGAATGAGCAACCTTGGAATGAACTCCAAGTGGTCCTATTTATAGATGGGGGTCCTCCCTTCAGTTGGGGAACACTTAGGGCCAAAATATAGTAATTTTTTCTCAAGGAAACTAATTTATTTTCGTCCAAACAAGTCATTAACAGATATAATCACTTTTTCTACAATATCTATATAGTACATTCAACCGAGATTCAATAAACATAACTCGACCGATCGGCTAAAAGACAAACCCAATTTTCAAACTATCGGTCGATTTTGTCCTGGGAAACTCAATTGACCAGTGAAAATCACATTTGGTCAGTAATACGATCGGTCAAGTTCTTTGAATGCATAACTTGACCGATGAACTCTTCAGAAAAATTGATCCAAGGGGTCGGTCAAGATTGAAACTCGACAAATCAACAAAATGTGATCGATTTTCTAAAGTGATTAAAAAGTGATTAAACTTGTACTAAGTTTCCCACATATTTTTCTCATCTTAGTTACAAGTCATATCATCAATACAAGCGATTACAAAATATTCTAAGGTCGTTTGAATGGATTTCCTTATTAGCACACTTGCAATGTAACGACCCTGCCTCCCAGTAACCCCCAATTAAGGGAGACCAAGAGGTCAGATCCGTTATGCCAATTTTCTAGATCAAAGGTTCGACAAACAATCAATAATAATTATCAAATTCTACCAAACTAAATTGAAAGGTTGTAATAAAATTAAAATGTGCATACCTTTTTCAAAAACTTGGATATCTACTTCTATCAACATCTGGAGTCCATTCTAACTAATCCTCCTTTGTACTTTAATTCATATTTAATTCCACATATGCCACTTTACTGTTTGTCCTTTTCACTTGTACCTAAAACACCGACAAACAAAACACAGTTAGCATAAATGAATATGCTGGTATGTGGGGACAACCAAAAATTTCACAAATATGGCTAACAGTCTAATTATCACAATCAAGTTAATTAACAAGACAAAATTTACGCTTTTAGTATGACATTCTCCACCACTTTTGCCCTAACCCTGGCATACCCACCTTAGGGTTTCACTTTTGCCAATGACTTAAGGCCACCTTCTAAATCCCGAGCTTGGTTCTTGGGGTCACCCTTCATAGTTCCTAAAAGTCATTCTATAAAGACCACCTTCTCAATCCTGAGCATGGAGTCTGGGGTCACCACTCATGGTGCCCATGGGTCTTCCCTCTGGGGCTTGACCTCTTTCCATCATCCATCAGGTTGGCATGTATGTGCGAGAATACACACTTATAATATTATTGTGATAATCATAGTGACTTTATGATTTGCAAGTACGAACATCCACATTGGTAGGTTGGATTCAATGCAATTCATCATCAGGAAAACCTTCGGGAAACTAATGTGATTAACCATAATTAACCACATACCTATCAGGCTGATTTGAGACATAATTAATCCAATCAATGCAAGAAATCCAATAGGCAATCAAGCATTCAAAGAGATCATGAAATATGCATACAATTTCCTATCATTGATCATGCCATCAAGATCTATTAAACCTAGCTCGCTTCCTAGGGTTTCTAGTCCACTTTTAGGCTTTCCATTGCAATTAGGGTTTCACTTCATTTATACTATTTTAAACCCTAATTATATACAATTACTCACAAACCATAATTATCTCATCTATTCTTCACAAAAGATATTAAGGTTATCCTTTAACAACAAATAACCTTAATTTCAGATTAAAGGCACAATTAACCATCAATTCAGTCCATTATGACTCTTTTACATTAAAACTATTATTTTTGTCCTTTTAATTCATGACAAGATCATTAGGCCGAATTATCATCTTTGGTTCCTTCCGGATTAACAACTCATAGTTCATTATGATCTAATTCACATATGAACTCTATCTATCATTAATTTACCCAGCCAACACTAGCGCAGGTGGTAGGCACAGTGCTCTCCTCCGGGGGAGACCTGGGTTCGAGCCACCTGTGGAGAATTGTATTTACCACCCACCAGTTATCTGGGCTATGGATGGGCAGAGGACGCGGGGGCAGTCAGTAATGGCTATCATAATCCTTTTTTTCTATCTATCATTAATTCCACCTTTAACCATTAGAAAAACCCTAATTTCCATATTAAGGATATTTATCCCCAATTAGGAACTTTTATACTCAAAATATCTTATAACCATCATATCTCATCTTTGTTCATGAATTTGAATAATTAAAGCCATTAAGAGTCACAATTACTAACATTAGGGTTTCAAGGCCCATTAAGGCTCGTTTATGTACATGGATCTCTATGTTAAACCAATTACATACAAAGTTCATCCTTTTTGTTCTTAATGTACCTTTTTATAATTAACAGGCTAATATCAACTTTAATCATCCATAAAACCCCTCTTAAAACATTAATCATCTCAAAATAGGGTTTCTTAATTATTAACACATTAAAGTTGATAACTTCCACTAATTCTCGAATTGCAATGTGAAAAAGGCTTCAATTATATTTTTATTACATTCCTCATGTTCTTCTGAGCAAAATTCATATATTATGCGCATCCATCCGAACTACCATTAAATAGATATGAATTTTGCAAGAATTTACTTACTTGAGCCAATTTGAAGCTGACATGTTGGCCCACTCATGCAACGTCATTTGCTTTGGAAACAAAACCGATTTACACTTCTACCCTTGCTTAAGTGGTGACGCTGTACATGATAGAGGGGTAAAAATGTCAAAATCTCCTGGTTCATCTTCTTCCTCATGAATCCCTACTTGAATGTCGACTGTAGCCGCTCACGGTCCACCTCCTCCCCCCAGGGTTCGAGGGTCACCGTCAATGGCCACCCCAGCTCCACTACACCCTGTCGCACGCGAGGCACCCCCAAATCGTGGCCAATATGGCCATTCCTAAGCGAGATCCGTCCGCAGTTGCTGCCGTGTTTTTTGTAGTTTTGTAGATCTATGGAAGGAGCTGGTCGAAGACAAGGGTGGGGGTATGATAACCAATCCATCTTAGGTTCTCGTGGAAGCTTCCTGCCTCCATCAAGACCTCAATACAACCCTTCGTTGCTCCAGGGATAGTACTACACCCTATTGGTTAGGGTTTGCATGGAAAAAACAAGAAGAAGAGAGGGAGTTGCGTGGGATCCCTCTTGAACTCAAACCAGAGGCTCTACCCATATAGGGGAGGTATCCACGCCCTAAGGTGTTCATCTACCAGTTAATAAGTTCTTTTCCCAATAGGAACCCAAGTACCTTCATTAGGAAGCAAGATTTTATCTCCTAATTATTTTCTTAGATAGTTATATTCTTTGGATAATTAGGAATTCAAAAATCCTCTCACTTATTCTCTTTTATGCTTGACTTTTAACCCATGGCACTAAATTATATTTTATTGTAGTAGAAAATACCTCATTTTTAACAATACCACAAAATTCATTCATTATGCATCATATTATCCTCTTAATTTATATTATTGGTATTTTCTCTTTATTTTTCTCCATTGGGGCTCCTTGGACCCCAAGAAACTCTAATATTTTGAAATACTTTTTAGTGGATACTCATTATCCTTCTAGATGCATCTATATCCATAATTTCTCATTATCTTATTCATTTCTTTAGTAAAATATCTCTTTTTGAGGATTTCTCTTTATCTCTCTTTTTATTTTCCTTACTGAAATTCCTTTTAACATTAGGAACCTTATGGATATGAAAATCCACCAAAGATAACTCAATTATACCTCTTTCCACTTATTTCCCACATTTTATCATTATTTTCAATTTCTTTCTTAATAAAGAAATATTTAATTGATCTTTTCTTCTCTTGTTCCATTATCTTTGCAACTTTGGACTCCTTGGGACCCAATGAACCCAACAGGAACGAAATCCAACTTTGGATAACATTGTTTTGCCTTCTAGAGGTTTCTACATCTTTCTTTTCTCCACTTCTTATTAATAATGAAGTTTCTTTTGTCTTATCCTTGTTATTGGGCCCAATACCCAATAAAGCCCACAAAACAACCAATAAGGATGTTGTAAACGAAATCCATTTATTCAAAACAAATTATATCATTATTTGTTCAAATATCTTTAATAGGAGAAATTACATTTCTCACAAAAAGAACCCAAAAATTGGGGTTGTAACATCCTTCCCCTCTTATAGAAATTTTGTCCTCAAAATTCCATCAAGCAAACAAACAATCAGAATAAATCCTTCCTATGTCCATCATGGCTCCCATGTGGCCTCACAGTTTCCATGGTGCTTCCCCAGAACCTTATCATCTCATATTCTTTCATTTGAGTTCTCTCTCACTTGGTATCTCGTATCCTCATAGGTGACTCAGGACATTTCATCCTCTCATAAAGTTGAATAGGTTCAGGGCTCAACACATGGCTTGGGTACCTCACATAGTGCTCTAGATCAGACTATTAAATGAGGAACCTATTATCTGATACCAAATGTAATGACCCCGCCTCCCAGTAACCCCTGAGTATGGGAGACCAAGAGGTCAGAGTCGTTATCCCAATTTTTTGGATTAAAGGTTCAAAAAATAATTGATAATAATTATCAAATTCTACCAAAATAAACTGAAAGGATATAATAAAATTTAACTTTGCATACCTTTTTCAAAAACTGGGATATCTACTTCTATCCACATCTGGAGTCTATTCTAACTAATCCTCCTTTGTACTTTAATTCATATTTAATTCCACATATGCCACTTTACTGTTTGTCCTTTTCACTTGTACCTAAAACACCGACAAATAAAACATAGTCAGCATAAATGAATATGCTGGTATGTGGGGACAACCAAAAATTTCACAAATATGGCTAAAAATCTAATTATCACAATCAAGTTAATTAACAAGACAAAATTTACGCTTTTAGTGTGACATTCTCCACCGCTTTTGCCCTAACCCCGGCATACCAACCTTAGGGTTTCTCTTTTGCCAATGACTTAAGGACACCTTCTCAATCCCGAGCTTGGTGCCTGGGGTCACCCTTCATACTGCCCAATAGTCATTCTATAAAGACCCCCTTCTCAATCCTAAGCTTGGTGTCTGGGGTCACCAATCATGGTGCCCATGGGTCTTCCCTCCTGGGCTTGAAATCTTGGCAACATCCATCAGGGTGGCATGTAGGTGCGAGAATACACACTTATAATATTATTGTGAAAGCATAGTGACTTTATGATTTTCAAGTATGAACATACAAACTGGTAGGTTGCATTCAATGTGATTAATCATCTGACAAACCTTCGAGAAACTAATGCGATTAACCATAATTAACCACATACCTATCAGGCTAATTTGAGACAGAATTAATCCAATCAATGCAAGAAATCCAATTGGCAAGGAAGCATTCAAAGAGATCCTGAAATATGCATATAATTTCCTATCATTGATCATGCCATCAAGATCTATTAAACCTAGCTCGCTTCCTAGGGTTTCTAGTCCACTTTTAGGGTTTCCATTGCAATTAGGGTTTTACTTCATTTATACTATTTTAAACCCTAATTATATACAATTACTCACAAACCCTAATTATCTCATATATTCTTCAAAAAAGATATTAAGGTTATCCTTTAACAACAAATAACCTTAATTTCATATTAAAGGCACAATTTACCATCAATTAAGTCCATTATGCATATTTTACATTAAAATTATCATTTTTGTCCTTTTAATTCATGACAAGATCATTAGGCCCAGTTATCATCTTTAGTTCCTTCCGAATTAACAACTCATAGTTCATTATGATTTAATTCACATATGAACTCTATCTATCATTAATTCCACCTTTATCCATTAGAAAAACCTTAATTTCCATATTAAGGGTATTTATCCACAATAAGGAACTTTTATGTTCGAAATAGCTTAGTACCATCATATCTCAACTTTGTTCGTGAATTTGAATAATTAAAGCCATTAAGAGTCACAATTACTAACATTAGGGTTTAACGGCCCATTAAAGCTCATTTATGTACATGGAACTCTAAGTTAAACCAATTACGTGCAAAGTTCATCCTTTTTGTCTTAATGTACCTTTTATAATTAACAGGCAAATATCAACTTTAATCATCCATAAAAACCCTCTTAAAACATTAATCATCTCAAAATAGTATTTCTTAATCATTAACACATTAAAGTTTATAACTTCCACTGCTTTTCGAATTGTAATCAGAAAAAGGCTTCAATTATATTTTTATTGCATTCCTCGTGTTCTTATGAGAAAAATTCATATATTATGCACATCCATCCGAGCTACCGTTAATTAGATATAAATTTTTCAAGAATTTACTTACTTGAGCCAATCAGAGGCTGACACGTCGGCCCACTCATGCAACGTCATTTGCTTTGGAAACATAACCGATTTACACTTCTGCCCTTGCTTAAGTGGTCGGCGATGTACAACATGGAGGAGTAAAAACATCAAAATCTCATGGCTCATCTTCTTCCTTGTGAATCCCTACTTGAACACTGGCTGTATCCGCTCGCGGTTCACCTCCTCCCCCCCCCCCCCAGTGTTCGAGGGTCACCGCCAATGGCCGCCCCATCTCCGTTGCACCCTGGCACACGTGAGGCAACCCCAAATCATGGCCAATATGGCCATTCCTAAGAGAGATCCGTCCGCAGTTTCTGCCACGTTTGTTGGAGTTTTGTAGACCTACGGAAGGAGCTGCTCGAAGACAAGGGTGGGGGTATGATAGTCGATCCATATTAGGTTGTCGTGGAAGCTTCCTGCCTCCATCAAGATCTCAATACAACCCTTTGTTGCTCCAGGGATAGTACTACACCCTCTTGGTTAGAGTTTGCATGGAAAGAACAAGAAGAAGAGAGGGAGTTGTGTGGAATCCCTCTTGAACTCAAACCAGAGGCTCTACCCATTATATAGGGGAGGTATCCACACCCTAAGGTGTTCATCTACGAGTTTATAAGTTCTTTTCCCAATATGAACTCAAGTACCTTCATTAGGAAGCAAGATTCCCTCTCCTAATTATCTTATTAGATAGTTATATTCTTTGGATAATTAGGAATTCAAAAATCCTCTCACTTATTCTCTTTTATGCTTGACTTTTAACCCATGGAACGAAATTATATTTTCTTGTAGTAGAAAATACCTCGTTTTTAACAATACCACAAAATTCATTCATTATGCATCATATTATCCTCTTAATTTATATTATTGGTATTTTCTCTTTATTTTTCTCCATTGGGGCTCCTTGGACCCCGAGAAACTCTAATATTTCGAAATCCTTTTTAGTGGATACTCATTATCCTTCTAGATGCATCTATATCCATAATTTATCATTATCTTATTCATTTCTTTAGTAAAATATCTCTTTTTGAGGATTTCTCTTATCTCTCTTTTTATTTTCCTTATTTTAATTCCTTTTAACATCAAGAACCTTATGAATACGAAAATACACTAAAGATAACTCAATTATACCTCTTTCCACTTATTTCCCACATTTTATCATTGTTTTCAATTTCTTTCTTAATAAAGAAATGTTTAATTGATCTTTTCTTTTCTTGTTGCATTATCTTTGCAACTTTGGACTCCTTGGGACCCAAGGAACCCAAGAGGCACGAAATCCAACTCTGGATAACATTCATTTGCCTTCTAGAGGTTTCTACATCTTTCATTTCTCCACTTCTTATTAATAATGGAGTTTCTTTTGTATTATCCTTGTTATTGGGCCCAATCGCCAATAAAGCCCACAAAACAACCAACAAGGTTGTTGTAAACGAAATCCATTTATTCAAAACAAATTATATCATTATTTGTTTAAATATCTTTAATAGGAGAAATTACATTTCTCACCAAAAGAACCCAAAAAATTGGGGTTGTAACACTTGCATTGCATTTGACTTGAACATTAACAAGCTACAACTTGTGTAATTTGATCCTTTTCATGTACCTAACAACTGAAATCAATCTTGAATACACATATTAGATACATATGAATGGAATGGTTAAGTCATTATTAAAATATGGACTATGTATACTCGATCAATATGTTTCCCCGTTGTGTGCTTCAAGTACAGGATAAAAAACTATGGAATTCCATAACACAATGTAGTTATAAACCATTGAATTCATTTTTATCATATAATATAGACCCCTAATAGGATATCCATGGCCCTATATTTGTCATGCCCACACCACAATAGTCCAAGAAAAATAGAGCATCACTTTCCATTTGGAGCTATTCGTCTATAATACTAAAGAGCTTGCACATTCAATCCTATCAGACTTTGTTATTAAAAATAGGAACAAATCCCTTATCCATGCACTAGAAGAGAAGAATTTATAGAAATATTATGAGCATATATTTTCAATTTACCTTATCAGACTATTTATTTATACAAACAATGGTACTTTCTTTTAGTATTATAAAATTATCAATAAAATTATGTTTTTTATGTCGGTTTGGATTTTGCAATAGATGAATAAATAACATAGACACAATTAAGGGGTTTGAAATTTTTTGATTTAGATGTTTTATTTTTTTCAAGGAAGAGAATAAATTCAAAGATAGAAACTAACATAATAAAAACATGTGCATGACATTAGATTAAAATGAAATGATTTATTACCTTGCATTGTCTTAGCAAGAATTACAACATATGGTATGTTTCTAGTATGAAAAAAATTATTTCATTCTTAAGAACTAATTTTTATGTGGCGGTATTATTCATATAGTACACCATTTCATAAAATATTTTGTTTTAAGTGATATAGAGGAATCAATCACAATAATGTAGTGAGAAATTTCACTATTTTTTTGCATTACTATTGGGTCATATTCAAGATTAAATTGTTGTCTACAACTTGGGTTCAACATAATCATCATTCATTCTCACATCAAAAAAAATTTCATCCATCTATTTTTAAATTTTCATCCATTTTTCTAAGAGTAAATTCACAATATAATTAATTGTGTAATGTTTCATAGGATGACTTTTATAAGCTAGATTCATTCCTATTTTCAAATTGAGTGCCCTTGAACAATATATGATTATTTCCACAAAGGAAAAATGATTAAAAATAGTAAATATAACCTATATGAGAGATTGAAAGAAGGATATTTTTGATTAATTGAGACAATAATGTGAACCAGAGAAAATAAATAAAGTAATTGTACATATATAATTACAAGTATGTTGAGCATTTTGTCAGTGAAATGATTTTAGGGAATATAGAAAAATAAGTAGGTAGTAAATATTTGACTGAGAAAATGTAGGGGATAATATATGGTAAGTAGGAAATGGTTTTGACGATAACGGTGGAAGAGGAAAATATATAATAGGATAGAGAGAGAGTTAGGATGAAATAATTTTTGAGAAGAATTTGTTAGGTAGCGAGGATAAGTGAAATACTTAGGAGAGGAAAATAAGATAAAAACAATAAGAAAAGATGGTTCAGAAAACATGAATTGATGGAAAGAAAAATAAGTGCAATGTTTTGGAATCATTATATCTTTGAAAGGATAAACATTGTGAATGGAGTATAAATGCCAAAATATAAAGAATATATGATCTGCATGTTAGTAGTTTTTTAAAAATTGTTTATTTAGTGTCAATGTAAATGTAGTTTTTGTGGATTTCAAAAATTTTGTGTGGGAACTGATGGATGGGCCTCAAAAAGAGGAATCATCATCACTTTTATAAGGAAAAAATAGTAAAACCATGAAAAGATTCATAATTCTAGTGGATAGGGAAACAATATTCAAAATTTCTTAATGCATCATGTTACATGTGGGTAATGTGTGAGGCACCCCATGATAAAATTACAATATCAAAAACCCATACACAACCTACTATATATTACATGAATAGTGATTAAATGTATAGTATGACACAAAGTGGTGACAAAACATATGCAAAACAAATATTGGTATAAATATTGTATGAATGATAATCAGCACTAGGTCCTCATAACATAACACCATGGGGTTTGAAAGAGGAAGAAGAGTGCTATCTGCATTTGGTTTGACATATATTTCTACCTTCCTTGAAGTTTGTTGAGAATGTGAGTAGATCTCCCTCTTCTTTGTGTGTCAAGGAAAGTAAGGCATTCACTCTACGGTCTTTGAGGTGAGATATTGATGCACATGTTTCCTCTATTGAGAAGGGGTGTGATGCAACCCTATTTTAGGGCTTCATCTTGTGTGTTTTTGCAATTATATCAGATCTAAACATGATTATAATGCTAGTTATTCCCCTAATATGTGATTTCATATTAAATGCACTTATGGCTGCTTTTTGTGAGTTTTTTAGGAATTTGCACATGCATTGGATGAGAAGGAGAGAGAAGGATAGGATCATTGGGTTTCTACACCCAATGATTGAACCTAGATCTTCCCCAAGCATCTCTTGAATTGGTCAAAATTGGTACAAGTAAAAAAACAACAGTTTGGAGGAGCTAAGAGAAAAAAATAGACAGTTGAGACCTCATCGTGGGTTGTGGTACACTACCCCGACTGTGGCCAAATCACGAAGAACCATGATAGTGATGCTAAGAAAACCAAGGATTCACCACGACCATGGCCACTAAAATGGCCCTAGCCCTAAAAGATCACCTCACCCATGACAGCTGCCAGGACTATGGTGACCAGCTTCCACAACGACCACCTGAGTAGGATGACTACATGAAATGCCACACCTGGGCCTCCTACCACTCACTACGAATGTGGTTACGGATCCTTCAAGTCCCCTTTTCTACTATAACTTTTCACCCCTGTCATGTCTCCCATGCTCATCCACAAAAATCACGATGAATCCCATCCACTACAGTCATAGTAACCACCATGAATGTGGTGACTACCCAACCCTAACAACTTTGTGTATTGAATTTCCAACTTTGGCCCCACTTACCCTAGTGCTTCTCTACCACCTATATATACTAGGATGGTGGCTATATCATGAAGGTTAACTACTATTACACCTACCCTTGCATTGAATTATCTCCAATCTACTCCCATCCATCACCCACTCCATTTCCACCTTCCACTACCTCAAAACCCTAGTGTTCTAGGATTTTAACCAAAAAACCTCACATTACCATGCCATATACCTACCTTGGAGGGAGGTGGTCAAGCTATAACAACTAGGAGGTTATGAAAGGAGAATCTTCCATGAGATTTCATGGTTAACTTCTTCTTACTTCTTTATCATTTGAAATGTTGTTTTATTCTAGGTAGCTAATACCCCTTTGTGGGATTTTGAGAGATTAAATGTCACTTTCATACCATGTTGGGGGAATATCACTTGTAAACTCTATAATTTCATTCTATGATGTTTGCTTTCTACTTTTATCTTACTGCCATTTATCTTATTTCCTATATTTCTACTTGAGGTTTGTGTCTAAAAATATGAATTTCTTGTGGTTTTATGTTTGAAACCATCTAATTATAGGAGAGATAACACATGTGAGGCTATTATGGGATTTTGTACTAGGTAAAACTAATGGATCGCTAGATAGCACCCCATCATCACACACATATAGCTCTTATGCTACTACTTGGTGTGAGATCTAAGTAGCTAGTGTTGGATTTCTTAGTTTAATTTCCTAGGACTTTGCAAAAAGCTAGATGGTGAGTAATGTGAGGTGAAATATGTTGACTCAAGGTCAATTAGGTCAATGTTGACTCATGTCTAAATTGACTAAACCCTTGTTTTGATGATGACTAACCATTCCACATATTGGTGTCTAATGCTTCTACATTGAGTGATTTCAGATTAGGTTTAGACACACTCCAAATGCCCTAACTTGCGCATATCAAATTGGAGAAAAAACAAGTCAAAATAGCTACAAGTGTGCAATTTGGGATCTCTATGTAAATGACCTTAGAATTGCTTTGTAATCACTTGTAATGATTGTATGACTTGTAATTAAGCTTAGAAAAATGATTGGGACACAAAAATCCATCATTTGTATGGTCAAACAAAAGTTCCAAAATTTCCCAACAGGGTTTTTGTCGGCCGAATTACAAACTCGGCCGATCCATGAAATCTGGAACTTTTGTGGGATTCGGCCGAGTTGCAAACTCAACCGATCCACCATTCGGCCGAGTTGCAAACTCAGTCGATCCATGGTTCGGCTGAATTGCCTTTATGGAAACTCGGCCGATCAGACTGTACGAAAAGGTGCAGAAAAGTGATTCTAGCCATTGTGGAGTTGCAACAAGTGAAAATAGATCCGTTGCAAGCCACAAAACGGCTAGTTTTCATTCACAAGTGTTCCCAAAGGCTAAGAGTCATCCCCAGCTATAAATAGGACCCCTTGGGCTTCATTCCAAGGTTGAGCATTCACTATGAAGGTTCCTATTCTATAGTTGAGTGATCCTACAGCCTCCTCTCTCTCTCTAAGCTTAATCACTTGCTACATCCATTAGAGTGAGTAGGAAATCTGTAAGAGAGCTAGTCATATATGTATATCTTGTGAGGCTCTCACTTCCACCACCTCCCTTCTATAATTCCTATCTTGAAGATGAAGGTTCTCTCTCTTGTCCAAGAGAGGTGAAGAAGAATAAGGGAAGGAGTCCCTTGGTGAAGATCAAGGCAGAAGACTTGGAGCTAGAGTGGGTAAGTCCTTGGAGAAGGCAGAAGACCTTGGTGGAAAGCTTCTCCGAGTGAAGGTGAAGTCAAAGGCGGAAGATCCAAGAAGAGTGGGTAATTCCTACAAGGCCGAAGACTTGTGCAAGAGTGGGTAAGTCCTTGGAGAAGGCCGAAGACTCTTGCAAAGTGGGTAAGTCCTTGGTAAGGTTGAAGACTCTTTGTATTGGATAGGTAAGTCCTTTGTTGGTCATGTATTGTATGTCTTATTAATGAATATAAGAATGCAATTGTTGGAAGTCCTAGAGGTTTACCTCTCTAGGCAAGTGGACTGACACACTTCTAGTTTGAAGTGTGGAACCACTCTAAATAGCTTGTCTAATTGGTGCATGTTCAATGTCTCTTATACTTGCTATGCATGATTTAGTTGCACTCAAATTACCTATTTAGCAACCTTATCTTGTCATATATCTTGAAGGTTTAATGAATTTTGTTTAAGTGCTTTCAGCTCTATTCACCCCCCCTCTAGAGCATCTAAGTCACCCATCTAGGATCCAACAAAATACCCTTACCTCTACTCTCACTTACTACCTTTGTCTCCCAATTACACTAATCATTGCTATCCTAAAATCCTAGATTAGACAAATCCAATTGAAATCCCACCTAACCTTGGTCCAATTGAGCCTGGTAAGGCTAGATACGGTGTGCAAGGGTGTAGTTACGGTTCCCACACTCTATTCTATCCATGGCCAGTGAATAGTCTATGGTGATTCCATTGCATTTGACTAGTTGTTTGGTTTAGCAATGTAGAATGAATGGTCACATTTCGCATGATATTCTCCCCCTAACTAATATCTTAGTATCATTCTCCCAAATTTCCAACTCACTCCATAACTTTCTTAAAACCCATCTTTCTTTCTTACTAGTTCATTCTTTCTTAGTTGCTTAGTTTAACTTTTTCCTAGTCACTTGTTCATTGTAGTTAATCCTTGCTTAGGTAACTAGTACTTCTTTGTACTTGTTCTTTCTAGTTAGTGGTAATTTAGGTCTCTACCTATGTTAGTATCTTATTTCTAATATAGTGTATTCTTGTGCAATTACTTAATGTAAGGACCCTGACCTTCGTTTTGGGATTACCTTATTTGCTTTGCCTAAACCATGTGTTTACATGCATTCTAATCACATGAATATGTGATTAGGTTTTGTTTGCACTTTGTTGAGAGGAGGAGGTGCAACTTGCAAATTACCCAAGTTTTAGGGTTAGTGTGTAAGTTGTCACCTTGAGATATGTCTTTCTCTCTCCTTGCATCCTCTAGGTTTATGAGGATGGGTTGGGCTCTTTGCTTGAGTAGCTTTGGGCCTTGTTGAGCCTTGTTGAGGCTTGATATCGGGTTGGACCTTGGTGTATCGGCCAGGGGAGTGCTGGTTTTATCGGGCAAGAGGTGTATCAGCCATTGTGTGTTGGTTTGCCATCTTGGGCAACACACACCCTTCTACTAACCTCATTTGTGTCACCTTCTTTGTGCAAGTGGTAGTTTCTTTGCTAGTGGGTGGCATCTCATGGACGAGTGGTTTTGGGGTGCTAGCATGTGGTACAACCCTTGGACAAGTGTGCTAGGGTCGGGTGCCACCATTCCATGCTCTCCCCCTTCACCCCTTAGTATATAAGTGATCCCCCCTTGCTTTCTAGGCCTCTTTGGTTCCTTTAGTTGCTTCCCTTCCCTTTGGTGGCCGAGATAGGAGAAGAGAGGAGCAAGTGGTGGCTGATACAGCTAGTGTATTGGGCGACACACCTTGCTAGCTTGTTCCTTTACTTCTCTTGTAGTAAGTATCTCTCCCTTTCCTTAGCACCTTCTTCTTCTTCTTCTCCCTTCTCTTCGAGCATGGTGGTTACAAGTTGTTCTTCTTTGTGTTGGTCGAAGGTGGTGCCTTGGAGCTTGGAGCTTGGTGCTAGGATCTTGGAGCTTTAGAGCTTGAGGCGGGTTACATAACTCCTAACCCTAACTATACAACTTCCTTATCATGTTGCTTTACTATATTTTATCTTGATCGGACATGTCATCTTCTAGCTATGTTTCTTACTTTAATGGTTATGAGGTTGCCTTAGATGTACCCTAGACCTTGTTTAGATGGTTACCTTGGGTTGGCCGAACCTTTGGATTTGGTGTTCCTTGGGTAAAACCCCTCTCTCACTTAGTTGTTGAGAGGTGAGCCTAGGGTCTCCTATTTCAATGGTGAGTTTAGTTTTGGTTGGTTGGCCGATATGGTGATGGACCTCCTTGTAGCCCAATATGTGATGGAAGTTGTGCAAAACCCCTCTCACTTATCTGTTGAGAGGTGAGCCAACTCTCTTGATCTTTTAGGGCTTCTTGGTGGTAGTCTTGAGAATTAAAGATGACCAACCCATCATGGCCTTTGGACCCACACACGATACCCTAAGGTTGTGTTCTGCTCGATATCCCTCTTCTAGGGTTGAGCTTGGGCGATATGATAGGCGGACACCTGGTTGACCTCTTGACTGATATGGTGCTTGGTTGACATCCCTTCTTGAGTGCCTTGGGCGAAATGGATAGACAGTGCCTTGATGGTTGAGCAACACCCCTCCTTCCTTGAGTTGTGAGGTGAGCTCTAAACCTTGGCTGACATGGTGTTGCCCGATATGGAGTCTTGGTTGGCGTAACCCTAGTTTGGGCAACATAGTGCTTTGGCCGATATGAATTACCCTTACCCTAAATGGGAGATATGGTGCCTTGACCGATAGAGAGTCCCAAATCCTAGCTTGGACGATAGACTGCCTTGGGAGATATGGTTATGGTGGTTGCCCGACATGGAAAACCCTAACCCTAACCCTAATGGACGATATGGGGTCTTGGCCGATATGGGTATAGTGTTGCCCGACACACTTTTCGTTCATAGCTGCCCGATATACTTGTTAACCCATATGTGGCCTGGCGCCCTAGGGTTTGGTGGTACCCGATATCCTTTAGGTGAGGGATAGTGCCCTACCCAATATCCTTTGGGTGACAGATAGTTCCCTACCCGATATCCTTTGGGTGAGGGATAGTGCCCTACCTGATATCCTTTGGGTGAGGGATAGTGACCTACCCAATATCCTTTGGGTGAGGGGTAGTGCCCTACCCGATACCTCTTTAGTGAGGGTAGGCGACACCCTTGGTGAGGGATGTGCCTAACCCGATAACCCTAAGTTGGTGAACATGTTATCATGAACCCTTACCTTTAACTATGATGATGAGATATGATAGTTGAGTTATGACCAGTGATATGATGGTTACCTAAGGTTGATTATAAAGTGAGATGGTAGATCATGGTTGTGTGATTTTAAGGATGAATCCTTAGGGATGGTGTTCATGATGTTATGAGATATAGGGTATGATGGATGCTCACAGTTTGGTAATAATAAAAAAAGATGTTTGACATACCATCTACAGATTTATGCTTCATTTGTTCATAATAATGGATGTTGTTCCAATACTATGCACCTTAAATCTTCATGGCATGATATTCTTAATATGTTCTCTAAAGATTTGTAATTGGTGACCAAGTTATCTCTTTGGATATGCATTCTAACCATGCATGTATTATCAACTAAATTCATAGTCAGGTAAGAACTATGATGTATATGTGTTATGTGTTGCACTTAATTAATGATGTTCCTCATTGATGAGATAACATGCATCACGAGTATGATGAGAAAAGTTTGGTGACTTGATAAAGGCTGAGTGTCTGATTGAGGTGTTATCCTCTGATGATGAGAGAAAGGATTGTTATCCCATGATGATGATGTATGTTGATGAAGCCTCGAGATGAAGTGGCATTATATGATGAGGGATTGAGATACCATGGCATATGATGATGTTAATGGAAATGTGATAATGACAGTAATAGTGTGACACAATGTTGTTATGTTTTATAACTTAGTTGCCTCAACAATTCACTTAAAATGTACTAATTAATTACAGATGAACATTTCATGTAGTTTGCCCTGGCCATAAATCCATCATCGTCAGTAGCTGGTGATGGTGAAATAGGCTTATCCTGTGGGATTACCTGGAGCGCATATTGTTGAATATGTGGGGTTTCTCCTAGCCTAAAATAGGAGGATTAGAGTGTAACTTCAGTTGTAGACTCAGTATGGTTAGAGCATGGTGAACAGGCCCATGGCTCAGTGTGATAGAGCACGAATGTGTTCATGGCTCTGGAGCACGGTGAATAGGTTTGTGGCTCCAGGTATACTAGCATCGAGACTTGTACCAAGGTGGGCTAGAGAAAAGGGTAGCCTACAGAGATGACCCTGTGACTGAGATCACTTAAGCAAGAGATTGTGGTCCTACTTTGGTGATCGTGCACTGACCACGAGGAGGTGAGGTCGTGGTGTTTTACTCTTCCATTGACCTTGTATGGCAACGGTTTTGGGCTTCACAACTGAAGGTTGGATTTGAGCGGTACTTCTCACTTCCTCAGGGCATAATAAATCGTAATCCAGCCGTATAGTATATATGTTTCTTAGAGAAAAATACTGAACTTTCACTGAGGCATTGCTTGTATAGTTTCCCTAGTGATATCGTTCCTCATATCTTATGATAAGTTCTTATATAACTTGTCTTGTCAATCATGTTCCATAAGAAATATCTATTTTGTATGCTTCCTGGATATCCTAGTAAGTTTGTCATTAAAGTTAGTACCGTTCAGTATGTTGCATATATGATTTGCTTATATCAGTTACTGCTTTATCTGTTCTAGTTTTTCTGAATTTTATAGTTCAGTGGGTAGTGATGTTTCTCACTGGGACTATGTGTCTCACCTTCTGGTTTTAAGCCTTTTTAGGTGATCATGCTAAACATGGTGGGGGTCGTGAAGTTGCGGCCCAGTAGCAAGAAGAACTCTTGGAGGCAAGAGGTGGATATGTTGTTGTTTTGGTTATTTTGTAGTAGAGTCCTAGAGTCATCCCTACACTCTCATGTCCTTGGAGATGTTTTGACAACGTTTAATGATGTATAGTTGATGTAGCTTTGTTATCCTATTGTTGGCCTGATACGGCTGTTTAGTATATAAATAGGTGGTGAACTCTTGGTGCTTGTGGGAAAGTCATGTCTTATGAGTTGTGGCCATGTATCATGTTTATGTATGTTTATATAACATGTTTCCTTGCAGGATGAGGATATGGATGTAATAGTTTCTTTATTACCTACTTTCTGCAATCGGTTTTAATTAACCCATGTTTTTGGTAATATGTGGTTTATGGAGGTTTCACACATTTTCGCACGACATTCTATTGTCTGTGTGATAGTGGGATGTCACATAGCAAGTTTTGGTATCAGAGCTTTAGGTTCGTTGAGTCTACAGGGATCTAGGACTAGGCTTGTGTTTGTTCTTGTGAGTATTCTAGATTTTCTTACAATGACCTTCTGCCCCCAATAGAAAATAAAGCTTAAAGATGTCTGGAAATCATGAAGAACATGCTGCCGAGAGCAGTGATGCTGCATCTGTTGATGGAGCACGAGTGCAGGCAAATGAAGATCGGGTGCCTGAGGCCCCCCGGTTTGACTCGGCCATTCCCGAAAACCCTTTCTATCAACATCTTATGGGGCAGTTAATGGATATAATGAATCTCATGGTGGAAAGATTTCCAGTGCCTTTTCCAAGAGCACAGGCTCCCCATGGTGAATCTTTGGGTATTAGGAAGACCTTCGAGTGGCTACACCGAGTCGGAGCTTCGGATTATGTTGAAACGGCTGATCCAGTAGATGCAAATCTGTGTCTAACCGGTCTTGAGAAGGCCTTCCGGATCCTTGACATCCCTGAAGCAAACAATGTCAAGCACACTGTCTACCTTCTGAAAGGTAGTACTGGCCACTGGTGGGCCATCGAGGAAGAGAAGCATCCTGGTGAAGTGATCGGTTGGGACATTTTCCGACAGGAGTTCGTGAGTCGATACTTCCTGAAGACCTATATGGATGAGAAGATTAGTCAGTTTGAGCGTCTATGCCAAGGATCTATGAGCATCATCGAGTATGATGCCAAGTTTATGGACCTATTGAGGTTTTTCCCTCACATGGAGATGACAAATTATGAGAGAATCAAGCGATTTGAGAAAGGTTTGAGTGTCGAGATGACGACACCTACTACTGCTTTAGAAAATCGGGAGTAGTTTGCCACATTTGTGGAGTCTGTTTGAAGGATTAAACAGTCAGTCAAGGAGAAGAGAGAGACCATGTCCAAGAAAAATCATACTCAGTTCCAGAGGCAGAGGTTTGATGGCTTCAAGAAGTTGAGATTTTCTACACCTTCTGTGATGCAAGGTTCCAGTACGCCATCACAATGGTCTCTTAGTAAAGGAAGAGGGAGTGGGCTTTTGCCATCTAAATCCCACAGTAAACCTTCAGTGGCAGTGACAGGGCCATCTAGGCAATAGTTAGAAGACAGGTCATGCTATCACTTTGGACAGACATGGCATTTGAAGTCAAATTGCCCAAGGAGAGATGTCTAAGTGATGCAACAACCGAGACAAAATCAAAAGGGATCAGATAGACAGTAGTCCATCAGTAACAAAGGAAGAGGACACGGTCAAGCATCGCAATCAGGATCATCTTCTCAAGGAAGCAGAGGACGTGGACGACATCAAGCAATGACTCGATTCTATGCTATGAGTCAGCCAGAAGTGATAGTCAACCCACGAGTGGTGGCAGGTCAGATGGAGTTATTTCATTCTAATTTGTCTTCTTCTTGCTCTATATCTGTTCTGGTTGACCCGGGTGCTACACACTCTTTTATCGCATGTAGTATGCTTGATAGCTATCTTTTATCTGTTATTTGTAAGAAAGATAGCTTGTGGTTAGAAACCCATCTTAAGGGTTCCTTGATGCTTCAAGAAGAGTGTCCATCTTGTGTTCTATCCTTTTCTGGACACAACATACAAGTGGATCTCATACCACTTGATATGCATGGATTGGATGTAATCTTTGGGATGGATATGTTAGAGAGGTACAAGGTTGTGCTGGACTGTGGTTCCAAGCAAGTGGTGTTTGCTGACGGTGGTGAGAAGTGGATCTTCTAAGAAGATAGGAAGATTCTTTCGGTGTGTTTAGTGTCAGCAATGGTGGAAGAAAAGTTGTTGCGGCAAGGATGTAAGGCATTCTTAGCTCATGTTGTAGATACCAAAGTAGGAGGTTTGAGCCTTGAGGATGTGCCTGTTGTCAGAGAATTCATGAATGTGTTTCCTAATGAGTTTCTCAGTGTTACCCCACCCCGAGAGATTGACTATGAGATCAATCTAGTACCAGGGACACAACTAGTTGCTCAAACACCATACAAGATGGCTCCAGCTAAGATGGAAGAACAGAAGAAGCAGTTACATGAGTTTTTGGACAAATGTTTCATTAGACTGAGCACATCACCGTGGGGTACTCCATCCCTGTTTGTAAAAAAGAAGGATGGATCAATGCAGTTGTGCATAGATTACCAACAATTTAATAAAGTTACGATCAAGAAGAAGTACCCTTTGTCGAGGATAGACGATCTGTTTGACAAGTTGTGTGGTGCTACAGTATTCTCAAAGATCGATCTACGATCAGGATATTATCAATTGAGGATCAAGGATGAGGACATACCAATGTTAGCTTTTAGGAAAAGGTATGGTCACTTTGAGTTTGTGGTTATGCCGTTTGGGCTAACCAATGCGCCTGCTACTTTCATGGATCTGATGAACAGGGTGTTCTGTCAGTTTCTAGACCAGTTTTTTGTGATCTTCATGGATGACATCTTGATATATAGTTGGGACAATCTAGAGCATGAACAACATCTTCGACAAGTGTTGACTCTCCTACGCCAACATCAATTGTATGCCAAGTTTAGTAAGTGCGAGTTCTGGTTGAAGGAAGTGACTTTCTTGGGTCATGTGATATCTACAGAAGGAGTCAGAGTGGACCCCAAGATGGTGGAGTCAGTTGCAGAATGGGAGCAACCGAAGACGCCCACCGAAGTTTGTAGTTTTCTGGGTTTAGCATGATACTACCGGAGGTTTATAAGGAACATCAGTGTGATCATGTTGCCATTGACAAAGTTTTCTCATTTCATATATGTGAAGACAACATATATAGCAGAGAAGCTTGCTCAGGAATATGTGGATGAGAGTTTGCATGGGGTTCCCACAACGATAGTCTCCGACAGAGGTCCCCAGTTCACGAGTAATTTTTGGGAACAGTTGCACAAAATATTGGGAACACAGTTGAGGTTCAGTATCACTTTCCACCCATAGACAGATGGACAGTCTAAAAGGACTATTCATACTTTTGGAAGATCTTCTCTGATCTTGTGTTTTGTAGTTCCTAGGAAGTTGGGATGTGCATCTCAGTTTGATAGAGTTCGCCTACAACAAGATTTACCAGCGGAGTATCGACATGGCACCTTATGAGGATTTATATGGAAGGAAGTGTAGATATCCTCTATGTTGGTATGAGTCTGGCGAGTATCATCTTTTTGGTCCTGAGTTAGTGCAGCAGACAAAAGAGAAGATCAAGGTGATACAGCAACAGTTGAAAGTGGCACAAGACAGACAGAAATCATATGCAGATAATCATCAATGACCTATAGAGTTCCAGGTGGGAGACAAGGTGTATCACAAAGTCTCACCATGGAAAGGCGTGTTGAGGTTTGGCCGGAAGGGCAAGTTGGCACTTAGGTATATGGGGCCATATCTGGTAATAGCACGTGTTGGCAAGGTAGCTTACAAGTAAGAACTACCGCCAGAGTTGCACATGTTACATCCGATGTTCCATGTCAGTATGCTGAAAAAAAGTCATCCAGGCATAGAAACAGTGATACAACCGGTTGAGGTTGAGCTTGATGAAGATGTGACCTATGAGGAAGGTCTAGTGATGATCCTTGACAAAAGAGTTAAGAAGTTAAAAAGGAAGGACCTGGTGCTTGTGAAGGTTATTTGGCATCACTGTGGCATTGAGGAAGCCACGTGGGAGCTGGAGGAAGAGATGAGGAGGAAGTTCCCCTCGCTTTTCTCTTCAATTTTTCAGGGATGAAATCGGTCGGTTGACTATGGGTATAGCTGATGATAGATTTGAGATACTCATGCTGCCAAATTCAAAGCAGTCACAAGAAAAAGAACAATGTCACAAAGTGAAGCACTTTGATTATAACATCTCTCTTTGCTTAGGTAAACTATTTCTTGATATGGCTCACATCATGACAAAGGTAGATAAGGGAACAATTATTGTGGACATCATGGAACAAACAAAGGTGGTTTCTCTTGTTAAAGCTGTGGGTTATCCCAATGATGAAGAAGAGGAAGTTCCACCGTCTACTGAAGATGATGTGATAGTAGTCTCTATGATTGACTCATACCCACAATTACCTCTGGAAGCTTGTTTGTTCTATATCATGGATGATTGGATGAGAAGCACATCATTACAAGAATGCGTAAAGATGCTTCAAGTTCTTCTGTGCTACTATACCAAGCACTATGAAGAGCTAGGACCACTTCCACCACCATTTCAATCTTCTTTGGTCAGCCCATCCGAATTAGAGCTTATGCTGCTACCCCCTCACTTGAAATCATTTTGGCATATCTGATAGCCGCTGAGGAAGAGTAATTGATGATAGTGTTGAAGAACCACTGTGGTGCATTTGGGTGGTCAGTTTCTGACATCAAGGGAATCTCCCCTACTCTTTTCCAATACAAGATTTGGCTCGCTGAAGGAGCCAAACCTATGATTCATCCACAACGTCGCCTCAACCCCATCATGATGGAGGTTGTCAAAAAGGAGGTGACCAAGCTTCTCTCTACAGGCATCATCTATGCTATTTCAGACTCTACATGGGTGAGCCCAACATAGGTAGTCCCTAAAAAGGGGGGAATCATGGTAACTCAAAATCTCTTGAATGAGCCTGTCACCAGCCGATTGGTAACCGGGTGGCATGTTTGCATTGATTACCACCATTTTAATTCCGCCACTTTGAAAGATCATTTTCCTCTCCCATTCATTTCTCAGATTTTAGAACGGCTAGCTGGCCGCTCTCACTTTTGCTTTTTAGATGTCTATTCTGGCTATAATTAGATTTCCATAGACCCTAAGGACCAAGAGAAGTCTACCTTCACTTGCCCTTATGGAACCTTCAGTTATCGTCGTATGCCATTTGGTTTGTGCAACGCACCAGCCACCTTTCAGCACTGCATGGTTGCTATCCTTTTGGATATGGTGGAGCGCTATTTTAAGGTCTTTATTGACAACTTTTCCGTCTACAGGGCGTCATTTGATGAGTTCTTGTATAATCTTGACAACATTTTGCAAAGATGTGAGGACACACATTTAGTCCTCAATTGGGAAAAATGGCATATGATGATTAGTGAAGGAATAGTACTTGGACACAAGGTGTCTAGTAAGGGACTGGAGGTAGATCCAGTGAATATTGAGGTTATTTCAAAACTACCTCCACCAAACTCGGTGAAAGGGGTGAGGAGTTTCCTTGGTCATGCGGGGTTTTATCGCCAGTTTATCAAAGACTTTTCAAAAATCTCTAAGCCATTATTGAAATTGCTTGAGAAGGATGTTGTTTTTTATTTCAATGATAAATGCATGCATGCCTTCGAGGTTCTCAAGCAAAAGTAGATTTCTACACCGGTTGTTCAAACGATGGATTGGACTAAGCCCTTTGAGCTTATGTGTGATGCGTCTGATTTTTCCATGGGGGCTGTTCTTGGGCAGTGCCTTGAGAACAAACCCACAGTGATTTTTTATGCGTCCAAGACTTTGAATGATGCACAACTTAATTACACCACCACTAAAAAAGAATTGCTTGCTGTGGTTTTTGCCTTCAAAAAATTTAGATAATATTTGGTGGGGTCTAAAGTTGTGGTATGAACAGACCATGTCGCAATAAAATACTTGATGGAAAAGAAAGATGCCAAGCCTAGACTCATTAGGTGGATCTTGCGTTTGCAAGAATTTGACATTGAAATTAAGGACAAGGCGGGCATCGAGAATGTGGTTGCAGACCACTTCTCTCGGTTAGAGTGGGTAGATGAGAGAGATATCAACATACCCATTATTGAGACCTTCTCGGATGAGCAAATCATTTCTATTCAATCTAAGGATCCTTGGTTTTCGCATATCATGAATTATCTTGCATGTAAAGAAATCCCGGGTGATTGGAGTTATCAAGAAAAAAAGAGGTTTTTCCATTCTCTAAGATATTATTTTTAGGATGACCCTATTTTGTTGAGACAGTGCATGGATGGGATTTTTTGTAGGTGTGTACCCGAGAGCAAATATGATAGTGTGCTTAGTCACTATCATACATTACCCCCCATCGGTCATCATGCGAGCACAAGGACGGCAGAGAAGGTATTAGAGAGTGGCCTTTATTGTCCTACACTTTTCAGAGACGCCTATGACGATGTGAAGAAGTTTGATTCATGTCAAAATGTAGGTAACATCTCAAAATGGCAAGAGATGCCTCTCAGTGTATTTCAAGAGGTTGAGGTATTTGATTTGTGGAGCATTGATTTCATGTGACCCTTTGTGTCCTCAAATGCCAATTTTTATATCCTGCTTGTTGTTGATTATGTGTCGAAGTGGGTGGAGGCAATACCCACAAGGACTAATGACGTTGCGGTAGTGTGCAGGTTTGTAAAGGAGCATATTTTTTGTAGGTTTGGTGTGCCACGGATGATCATTAGCGATGGAGGCACCCACTTCATAAATAGGAAATGTGTTGCATTATTAAGTAAATATGGTGTCAAGCATAATGTAGGTACCCCATATCACCCGCAGACGCAAGGGCAAGTGGAGGTGTCCAATAGAGAGATTAAGAAGATCTTGGACCGCACCGTGGCCTCTTCGAGGAAGAATTGGAGTGCTTTACTACCGGACGCATTATGGGCATACACTACTACATTTTTAGTCAATAACGTCACTACCTGTAGGGTCAGTTTTTCCAAATAACCGACCTTATATGTCAACAAAAAATGTGGGCACCACTTAAGACCTCTTGGGTCGATTTTCTTAAAATAACCGACCTTGTAGTGTAACTCTATAGGGTCGGTTTTCCAAATAACCGACCTTATATGTCTATAAAAAATGCGAGCACCACTTAATACCACTTGGGTCGGTTTTCTTAAAATAACTGACCTTGTAGTGTATCTCTATAGGGTCGGTTTTCATAAAATAAGTGATCTTATAGACAATGGGATTAGAACACCCAATTATAGTTTTCCACGGAAAAAATTTGCTCGATTTTGGCTTCGCGCGTCGATCTATAGGGTCGGTTTTTCCAAATAACCGACCGTCTATGTCTTCAAAAAATGCGGGAGACATCTTGGGTCCAGTTTTCCTTCATGCCTATATAAGCACCATTAGGGTCGGTTTTTTCCTTTTAACCGACCCTAGAGGTCCCCTCAGTCGACTAAATTGTCGACCGAGATGATTTTTGGATCCAATTTTCCTACGCCATGTATAAGCACTTCAAGCGTCAGTTTTTTCCTTATAACCAACACTAGAGATCCACTCGGTCGACAATATTGTCGACCGAGTTGAATTTTGGATCCAGTTTGCCTTCACGCATGTATAAGCACCTCTAGGGTCGGTGTTTTCTTTTTCACCGACCCTAGAGGTCCCCTCGATCGATGAAATTGTCGACCGAGATGATTTTTGGATCCAGTTTGCCTTTGCCATGTATAAGCACCTCTAGGGCCGGTTTTGTAACATCCTCAATTTCATAGCTAAAGTAAGCCTTTAATATGTGGGGTTTTCTAGTAAAGGCATGCCAAGGGATGCAATGAGCCTAACCATGGCCATGTATGTAATTAAGTTCATAAAATGTGTAATGCAAGTCATCTGACCAACAAAAACGCACATAACGACTTAAATGTGTATGATTGTAGTCAGTTTTATATAAATATAAATGAATAAGTTCTATGAAAAATAATGTGACCAATATATAATATGAGGAGTCCAGTTCATGGCTTGAGCCTTGGACCTAGCTTAGGTCTTCATGTAATGTAACTAAAGAAATAGCGATAACATGTGTCATACATTAATGTCAATTGAGAAATTATATTGATTCAAGATTTATTTTCATGATTCAGAATACAATTAAGCTCTTGGACCCTTTGAAATACTAAGGGATGGGCAATGTGCCCTAGAGCCCAATTTCATCCCTATTGGGCCAACTGAGTTTTACAAATAGGTCCTTGAGGTACAAAATTTGGGAAGAGAACATCTATTGCTCATAATAAATGTTCACAATATTTTTAGTAGATGAATAATTAGAATATACAATAGTGGGTAAAATTTCAGATAATTATGATTTAACCAATGGTCAAGGTAATTAAATAAGTAATTACCCAATATTTATTTAAAAGATAAATTTAGGGTGTTTATCCAATTATTTTGACTTGATATATTTCTCGCGTAAGGATAATGACAATGTGGTGTTTACCCCAAAATTTGGGATTAAAAGGAGTCTTTATGCGGCCTATATAATTATTTGTGTAAACTGGACTTTTATCTAAAATAGAAAAAAAAGAAAAAAATAAAAAAGGGGGCTGAGCGGTCGAGACTCCAGTCCAATACGGAATAGAGAACTGACGCCCCTATGCCCCTGCTTTTACAGGACCGAAATAGAGTCTGAAGATGGGAAACCTCCCAAGGAAAATCTAAGGATGGAAGGGCTATAAAAGCCTCAATTTCTAAAGGTTGGTGGCTAGACGAGTCTAAGGCTAGGGTTTGGTCTCGTTTCCACGAAGAGAAAGAGAGGAAGAATGAATAACAAGAAGATGCAAGGAATAAGAGGCTACAACAGCAAGGACTACAGGTCAGGCCCCTTCAACCCTGACCTAGCCGTGTCCAGAGACATTGCCATCCTAGGCAAGGAAGCTGGACGGAGTGGTATCCAACCTCACTATGCGTTGCAGCACCCTCAGGGTCGAGGTCGGAACCTATCCGTGGGAGGCGGCGTGAATAGGGAGGGAACATGGGGCAAGGAGGATGAAGGACAGGAGGAGAGTGTTGCAGGAGAGTGCAAGAGAGGTTGGGAAATTGTCTTTTCCTATTTTTTGGTCCTCTACACTACCGAATCTGAGACCTCGTCCGCCGGAGAGCACCCACGGGGTCGGCACCCTGTCTCTGCGGCGCAATAGGGGATCCCGATCCCTGTGTTCTCGGCTCGCGACCTATAGGAGAAAGGAGTGGTGTCTGGGTTCTTGGGTTGTGAATCATTCAGATCCAAGTAAAGATCTACCAGCCCCAAGCCCTGGAGCTGTTGGACGTGTGATCAAATCACAGTGGTCAAATCGAAAATTGACGCTCCAGATTTCTTTAAAATAGGTATTATTCTAAAATTCATATCTTGAGATATAGAGCTCAGTTTTTAGCAAACAAGATACTAGAAAAATCTCATGATGAGTACTATCACATAAAAATACTTCTAGATTGTGATTTTGATATCTTATATTTATTAAATTTAGTGTGTTAAAAACTATATGATTTTGATGTTTGGTAAATTGAAAATAGCAAACGAATTTAGAAATTCATGAAAATTTTTGTGAATGTGTATTATGATATTGTTAACATGATTTCAAATCCTGATCTCTATTATATGAAGTTTTATTGAGATTTTTGATATAAACTCTAATAAGGGTATTTTCGATATTTCACCCATTATCTAATTTTTAAATGACCTGATATTTTAATACATGATCTTCCTACATTATATGAATACTTTTATGGATATTTAATGAATTATTTTGTGCTATTATATTAATATTTAGTTTTTGGCCTAAGTAGCCATTATGTAAGTTGATCCATGAGTATTTGTGAGACCATGTATTTTATAGGCCTATTTAGTATGGAAAATTATTATCATTATATTTTCGTCTAGTTTTATAAATAAGTCAGCAAGAGTAGTATATGTGAGTATGTATGGAGTTTACTCTTGGTATATGAGGTATATGCCTATATATTAGGGCATATGATATTTTTGGTATGACGAATATATTAGTATGTGTATGCTACATAATGTGGGGATCAAGTCTAATTCAATGTTTAGACATGAAACATGCTTTAAATCAGAGTTAGTCTTAGTCAAATATGATTCCTAATTTAGTCTAGGATATTAGATATATGGGGTTTGAGATTTAGAAATGAAAAGAGGAGATTACATATGCACTTATAAAATTTTGTTGATGACTAGGTATATATGTTGTGAATCAAGGAAACAAGGCTACATCAAGAACATCTTCAATAGAAAGGTAAGTGGTTCATGCCCCTGAGTATTTATGTTTATCAAACCAAGTACATTTTAATTGTGACCTTCATGTGTATTCTAAGTTAAAATATGCAAGAAATATATGTGCTTATGATTGTAGAATTTCATATGCTCAATACTTTAAGTAGTGATGTGTTATAGAATGATTCTAGATCACGAATTAATTTTATAAGAAGGATAAGAGAATATATTTCTATCGTAACCCTTAGAGATGTTCCATATGGATACTCAGGACTACAAGATATGAAACAAAAATAAGACTGCCATATCCTTCCATGGCTATGTGATATAACCATGTATTAGGACTTTAAGTACAAGTATGTTATTAGTGTCCCTTAAATATATATGCAATCAAGTATTGAGATTTCATGTAGAATTTGTTGTTAAGATTTCTTCTCCTCTATAGATATAGTGGTGTGCTAAGAATTCAAGTAGGAACATGTCATCAAGGTTTCTTATATATGTAGCGATCTAAGAATTAAGAAGTGCAATAGATTCCTTAGAAAGATTACTGTTTAAGAAGTTAAGTATTATGTGAGAATATGGGTGTTGTACATGGTAGACCATGGCCCGATTTCTAAGATAAAAGTACAATTGGCATCATAATATATTGTAACATTAATTTATGATGATGTTAGCAAATTATGAGACATTAAGTCATGATTAAGTTGTAGGATGAGACTCTATATGATATTTACTTTAAGATTTAATATTTAAGTTTATACGAGTGTATTGAGATCGGACTTAATAAGATTTCATAGAAATTGAGTCACCATGTTAGAAATAACATTCTTATAGATATTTGATACTCGAGAACTCTCATATACTTCGTATTCCCATATTTAGTTCAGATCCTTTCCCTAAGCCTTTAGACTTAGCTGTCATATTTTTAGTGTCAAAAGAAGTTAAGTCATTTCTATTAGATTGAATTATTAGATTAAGGATTATCCATATAATAAGGATATTAGATTTAGATTCAAACTTAGACTACTCACGGTGTGAGTAGCCATATTTTGAATAAAGATACATGATAAGGGTTTTAGACCAAATCTCAATTATGAATTAATTGAGATCCATATTCACATTCAGTTGTGGATTCAGTTTATCACTTAAGAATAAAAGATTCAGATTCAGATTTAGGATTCAGTACCTGCTCAGTACTCAGTAATCAGTTTCAGATAAGTTTAGTTATCAGTGTTCAGTTTTAATATAAGATAAGTTCAGATTCAAAATTAGTAAAGCAATTAGTATTCAGCTTCAGTTTAGATTAAGAATTAAGTAAGTTAGACTTAAGATAATTAAGTTGAAACCTTCACATAAGACATTATATGATAAGTCGTCATTCAGTAGTCCCAGGATGATTCAGAGGCATCTATTGCCAATTCAGAGGAGTGTTAACTCCAACTCAGTGGTGTTGCGACACCAATTCAGGGCGTAGCCATGCCAATTTAGAGACACCTCGGTGTCATTCAGAGGCATGTAGAGCCAATTGAGAGTACTTCGGTACCAATTCAGGGTGTTGATACGCCAATTCAGGAGGACTTATTGTATAATGGTGGCCACAGTTAGATAAAAATTGTAAGTAAAAGATACCTTAGATTAGAGATGCCCATAATCTCATCCATGAGTATGATGAGAAGGAACTAGATAAGATAAGTATGACACAAGCACTTTGGTGTAGGTCATGAGATCCATGTACCAGAGTACATGACTCCAGAATAAGATAAGAAATCAGATTAAGAAATAAGAGACTTTATGTTTCAGATTTTATTCAGAGCTTAATGTTAGTTTCATGTTTATAATGTCCCATTTTAGTCTTCAGCAATGTATATTTTGGAATACTCATGCCACTTACTCTAATGACTGTTTTTCCCAATGCATGGCTGGGGACGCGATGTCTGTAGAATTTGGTGCATGTGAAGATTTAAAGAACAAGGAATGGTGTAGCAGGTTTTCAAGCTTTCCTATTGGGGTGCCATCTACCGAGACAATCTAGAGTTTAGATATCTTTCTATCATGCTTAGTTATACTACCAAATAGATTAGATCTTATGGACATACATGATGTAGTTTTATGTTGACAAAAAGTTATGTATGAATCAGTTTTATAGTTACGCAAAGTGTTTCATTTACTATTATTGTAATGATTATCATGTTTGTGACACTCCCAGATGAAGAAAAAAAATAATGCTCCCGCTCATATGTTATAAAAATATGGGTGTTACAATATGGTATCAGAGCAATTTGGTAAATGGCCACTAGGCAAAGATGATTCTCACAGTAAATCTAGGATGAAGATAAGAGATTAGGTTTTAGGGATAGATTCCCATAGAAAGATACAATGACCTAGAATAACTAAGAGTTTTCCCCTTAGAAGAAATAGAGATGTCAGATATAGATATTTACCAGTTCTAGGTCTCATGTTTCAACCTAACCCTAGCTAATGATGTTGCTTCTCCATTATCAATGGTTATGGCCAGCCAATTGAGAATTGAAGAGGGATGCCATAAGAATCAAGCTTTGACACATATCTCCTTTCTTACTAGTCCATGTGGCATGGGACACATATATTAGTAGGTTAGAGGGGATTAGTATGTCAGGGTCCTACATCTCTGGGTATGTGCCTGATCACCACATATCTAGGAATGTAGGAGCCACCTGAAGAACCCAAGGTTAGACAGACATGTGCAACTAATGTTAGAAATACATGACAAGGTTGAGGCAGATGCCCTAAGTATAGAGTCATGTTTAGTTTCATAAACCCTAGGTATGAGTTGGGAAGTAGACCAAGGTAATATATAATACTCACATAATTTTTTTTTTATGAAAATACATTACATATCTCTTTTCATGCAAAAGTTTGAACATAAGTGTGCCTTACAATAAATGAAGAAGTAAGCAGAACCCTAAGGTGGGTAGTAGCCTAGAGAAATTTTGAGGATGAAATTTATTTTAAGGTGGGTAGAATTGTAACATCCTCAATTTCATAGCTAAAGTAAGCCTTTAATGTGGGGTTTTGTAGTAAAGGCATGCCAAAGGATGCAATGAGCCTAACCATGGCCATGTATGTAATTAAGTTCATAAAATGTGTAATGCAAGTCATCTGACCAACCAATATGCACATAACGACTTAAATGTGTATGATTGTAGTCAGTTTTATATGAATATACATGAATAATTCCTATGAACAATAATGTGACCAATATATAATATGAGGAGTCCAGTTCATGGCTTGAGCCTTAGACCTAGCTTAGGTCTTCATGTTATGTAACAAAAGAAATAGCGATCACATGTGTCATACATGAGTGTCAATTGAGAAATTATATTAATTCAAGATTTATTTTCATGATTTGGAAAACAATTAAGCTCTTGGACCCTTTGAAATACTAAGGGATGGTCCATGTGCCCTAGAGCCCAATTTCAGCCCTATTGGGCCAATTGAGTTTTACAAATAGGTCCTTGAGGTACAACATTTGGGAAGAGAATATCTACTGCTCATAATAAATGTTCCCAATATTTTTAGTAGATGAATAATTAGAATATACGATAGTGGGTGAAATTTTAGATAATTATGATTTAACCAATGGTCAAGGTAATTAAATAAGTAATTACCCAATATTTATTTAAAAGATAAATTTAGGGTGTCTATCCGATTATTTTGACTTGATATCTTTCTCACGTAAGGATAATGACAATGTAGTTTTTAACCCAAAATTTGGGATTAAAAGGAGTCTTTATACAGGCTATATAATTATTTGTGTAAACTGGACTTTTATCTAAAATAGAAATGAAAAGAAAAAAAATAAAAAGGGGGCTGAGCGGCCGAGACTCCAGTCCAGTGCGGACCACAGAACCGGCGCCCCTATGCCCCTGCTTTTACAGGACCGAAACAGAGTCTGAAGATGGGAAACCTCCGAAGGAAAATCTTAAGGATGGAAGGGCTATAAAAGCCTCAGTTTCTAAAGGTTGACGGCTAGACGAGTCTAAGGCTAGGGTTTGGTCTTGTTTCGACCAAGAGAAAGAGAGGAAGAACGAAGAACAAGAAGATGCAAGGAATAAGAGGCTACGACAACAAGGACTACAGGCAGGCCTCTTCAACCCTGACCTAGCCATGTCCAGAGACACCGCCATCCTAGGCAAGGAAGTTGGACGGAGTGGTATCCAACCTCACTGTGCGTTGCAGCACCCTCACGGTCAATGTCGGAACCTATCTGTGGGAGGCATCCTGAACATGGAGGTAACATGGGGCAAGGAGGATGAAGGACAGGAGGAGTGTGTTGCAAGAGAGTGCAAGAGAGGTTGGGAAATTGTCTTTTCCTGTTAATAGGTCCTCTACACTGCCGAATCTGAGACCTCGGCTATCAGAGATCACCCACGGGGTCGGCGCCCTGTCTCTGCGGCGCAACAGGGGATCCCAATCCCTGTGTTCTCGACTCACGACCTGTAGAAGAAAAGAGAGGCGTCCGGATTCTTGGGTTGTGAAGCATACCAATCCAAGTAAAGATCCGCCAGCCCCAAGCCCTGGAGTTGTTGAACGTGTGATCAAATCACAGTGGTCAAATCCAAAAGCGACGCTCCAAATTTCTTTAAAATAGGTATTATTCTAAAATTCATATCTTGAGATATAGAGCTCAGTTTTTAGCAAACAAGATACCTACAGAAAGTTCATGATGAGTAATATCACATAAAAATACTTCTAGATTGTGATTTTGATATCTTATATTTATTAAATATAGTGTGTTCTAAACTATATGATTTTGATGTTTGGTCAATTGAAAATAGCAAACGAATTTAGAAATTCATGAAAATTTTAGTGAATGTGTATTATGATATTCTTAACATGATTTCCAATAATGATCTCTATTATATGAAGTTTTATTGAGATTTCTTATATAAACTCTAATAAGGGTATTTTGGGTATTTCACCCATGATCTAATTTTTAAATGACATGATATTTTAATACATGATCTTCCTACATTATATGAATACTTTATCAGTATTTAATGAAGTATCTTGTGCTATTATATTAATATTTAGTTTTTGGCCTAAGTAGCCATTATGTAAGTTGATCCATGAGTATTTGTGAGACCATTTATTTTATAGGCCTATTTAGTATGGAAAATTATTATCAGCATATTTTCATCTAGTTTTATAAATAAGTCAGAAAGAGTAGTTTATGTGAGTATGTATGGAGTTTACTCTTGGTATATGAGGTATATTCTTATATATTAGGGATATGATATTTTTGGTATGACGAATATATTAGTATGTGTATGCTATATAATGTGGGGATCAAGTCTAATTCAATGTTTAGACACAAAACATGCTTTAAATTAGAGTTAGTCTTAGTCAAATATGATTCTAATTCAGTCTAGGAGATTAGTTAGATGGGGTTTGAGATTTAGAAATGAAAAGAGGAGATTACATATGGACTTATAAAATTTTGTTGATGACTAGGTATATATGTTGTGAATCAAGGGAATAAGGCTACATCAAGAACATCTTCAATATAAAGGTAAGTGGTTCATGCCCATGAGTATTTATGTTTATCAAACCAAGTACATTTTAATTGTGACCTTCATGTGTATTCTAAGTTAAAATATGCAAGAAATATTTTATGTGCTTATGATTGTAGAATTTCATTTGCTCAATACTATAAGTAGTGATGTGTTATGGAATGATTCTAGATCATGAATTAAGTTTATAAGAAGGATAATAGAATATATTTCTATCGTATCCCTTAGAGATGTTCCATATGGATACTCACGACTACAAGATATGAAATAAAAATAAGACTGCCATCCTTCCATGGCTATGTGATATAACCATGTACTAGGATTTTAAGTTCAAGTATGTTATTAATGTCCCTTATATATATATGTAATCAAGTATTGAGATTTCAAGTAGAATTTTTTGTTAAGATTTCTTCTCCTTTATAGATATAATGGTGTTCTAAGAATTCAAGGAGGAACATGTAATCAAGGTTTCTTATATATGTAGCGATCTAAGAATTAAGAAGTGGAATGGATTCCATAGAAAGATTACTTTTTAAGAAGTTAAGTATTATGTGATAATATGGGTGTTGTACATGGTAGACCATGGCCCAATTTCTAAGATAAAGGTACTATTGGGATTAGAATATATTGTAACATGAGTTTATGATGATATTAGCAAATTATGAGACATTAAGTCATGATTAAGTTGTAGGATGAGACTCTATATGATTTTTACTTTAAGATTTAAGATTTAAGTTTATATGAGTGTATTGAGATCGAACTTAATGAGATTTCATAGAAATTGAGTCACCTTGTCAGAAATAACATTCTTATAGATATTTGATACTCGAGAACTCTCATATACTTCGTATTCCCATATTTAGTTCAGATCCTTTCCCTAAGCCTTTAGAATTAGCTGTCATATTTTTAGTGTCAAAAGAAGTTAAGTCATTTCTATTAGATTGAATTATTAGATTAAGGATTATCCATATAATAAGGATAATAGATTTAGACTTTAACTTAGACTACTCATGGTGTGAGTAGCCATATTTTGAATACAGGTACATGAGAAGGGTTTTAGGCCAAATCTCAATTATGAAGTAATTGAGATCCATATTCACATTCAGTTGTGAATTCAGTTTATCAATTAAGAATAAAAGATTCAGATTCAGATATAGATTCAAATTTAGGATTCAGTACCTGCTGAGTACTCAGTAATCGGTTTCAGATAAGTTCAGTTATCAGCGTTCAGTTTTAATATAAGATAAGTTCAGATTCAGAATTTGTAAACCAATCAGTATTCAGCTTCAGTTCAGATTAAGAATTAAGTAAGTTAGACTTATGATAATTAAATTGAAACCTTCACATAAGACATTATATGATAAGTCCTCATTCAGTAGTCCCGGGACGATTCAGAGGCATCTATTGCCAATTCATAGGAGTGTTTACTCCAACTAAGAGGTGTTGCGGCACCAATTCAGGGTGTAGCCATGCCAATTTAGAGACACCTCGGTGTCATTCAGAGGCATGTAGTGCCAATTTAGGGTATTTTGGTACCAATTCATGGCGTAGATACGCCAATTCAGGAGGACTTATTGTATAATGGTGGCCACAGTCAGATAAAAATCATAAGTAAAAGATACCTTAGATTAGAGATGCCCATAATCTCATCAATGAGAATGATGAGAGGGAACTTGATAAGATAAGTATGACACAGGCACTTTGGTGTAGGTCATGAGATGCATGTACCAGAGTACATGACTCTAGAATAAGATAAGAAATCATATTAAGAAATAAGAGACTTTATGTTTCAGATTTTATTCAGAGCTTAATGTTAGTTTCATGTTTATAATGTTCCATTTTAGTTCTTCAGCAATGTATATTTTGGAACACTTATGCCACTTACTCTAACTACTATTTTTCCCAATGCATGGCTGGGGACACGATGTCCGGAGAGTTTGAAGTAGCTGATGATTTAAAGAACAAGGAAAGATGTAGTAGGTTTTCAAGCTTGCCTAGTGGGGTGCCATCTACCGAGATGATCCAGAGTTTAGATATCTTTCTATCATGCTTAGTTATACTACCAAAAAGATTAGATCTTATGGACATACATGATGTAGTTTTATGTTGACAAAAAGTTATGTATGAATCAGTTTTACAGTTACGCAAAGTGTTTCATTTATTGTTATTGTAATGATTATCATGTTTGTGACACTTCCATATGAAGAAAAAAAAATAATGCTTCCGCTTATGTGTTATAAAAATCTGGGTGTTATAGGTTTTTTCCTTATAACCGACCCTAGATGTCCTCTCGGTCGACGATATTGTCGACCGAGTTAAATTTTGGATCCAGTTTGCCGTCACGCATGTATAAGCACCTCTAGGGTCGGTTTTTTCTTTATAACCGACCCTAAAGGTCCCCTCGGTCGATGATATTGTCGACCGAGTTGAATTTTGGATCCTGTTTGCCTTCTCACATGTATAAGCACCTCTAGGGTTGGTTTTTTCGTTATAACTGACCTAAGAGGTCCCCTCGGTCGACGATATTGTCGACTGGGTAGAATTTTGGATCCAGTTTGCCTTCACGCATGTATAAGCACTTATAGGGTCAGTATTTTCCTTATAACCGATGCTAGAGATCCCCTCGATTGACGATATTGTCGACCGAGTTTCACTCAGTCGACAGAATTCTCGATTGAGTAAGAGTTTGGTATTTAGGGTTTTGGATCCAGATTTCCTTCGTGCGTGTATAAGTACCTCTAGGGTCGGTTTTTTCCTTTTAACTGACCTTGTAGGTCCCTTGGTGGAGAAATTTGTTGACCGAGTTGAATTTTTGATCCACTTTGCCTTCACGCATGTATAAGCACCTCTAAGGTCGATTTTTTCCTTTTAACTGACCCTAGAGGTCCCCTCGATCGACAAATATCTCGACCGAGTTTCACTCGGTCGATAAAATTCTCGACCAAGTGGGAGTTTGGCTGTTTTTAAATAACCTGACACAGGCACCGCTTATATCTTGGGTCGCTTTTTTGTTTTAAACGACCCTACAGGTCAGGCGTGGGGGATATATTAGATCTTTCATTTTCACTACCAAGACCTACTCTTTCATTTTCACTCTCTCCCGCTCCCCTAAAGCTCCACTACCGCCGAGACCTTTGTTGCCGCACCGCCAAGACATCATTGTCGCACCGTCGAGACCTCATTGTCGCACCACCGAGACCTCTTTGACGCACCACCGAGATCTAGCCGCATCACCAAGACGTAGTTGCACTGCCTCTTCCACATTTCCACAAAGGTTGTCACCTCTTCCATGCTTCCACAAAGGTCACCGTCTCTTCCACGAAGGTCTCCGCTTCTTCCAAGTAAGACTTTTAAGTAAGAAAAGACTATTTATATATGTCTATCTATGCCTACTATGGTATTTCCGCCACGACCAAGGTATCATCCAGGTCAACTCTCAGTCGACAATTCGTTGACCGAGAGTGGACCTGGACGTCTAGCGTAGGTGGACTCTCGGTCGACGAATTATTGACCGAGAGTGGACCTGCGTGCCTTTTTCATATGTAACCAATATATAAATTCTAGAAATTAATATGAGATTACACATGTGTAGTTCCATATTGACACTTTAGGGTTTATAGATGAGATCATCGATGCATGATGTTTAACTTAATATATATATATATGACAATAATGCATTTATATATTAACTTAGAAACTCATTTAAAATTTACTCATTAGGAGTAAACTTTGGATAGTACCCGATTTGGGACTATTTTTGGATACTTAATCTCACTTAGGATGTAATTGTATAATGTATGTTTAGTTTTGAAGAAAATTTCAGTAGGATTTCCTCATTTGTTCTCTGGGTACATATGTGAGTGGTTATTTTCCATTTACATCAGTGTGCTTGGAGAACTTAGGGGAAATGCTGCTAAAATTTTCTTCAAAACTAAACAGACATTATACACTTACTAGTGAGATTAAATATTCAAAAATGGGATAGGTGGTACACTTTAGTATAAAAGTAATTAACTTCCTATCAATAAAAACTTACAGCTTATAGTATCAATTTTAAATGCTTAGTTTTATAATTAATTTTAATGTGATATAGAAAATGGATCAAAGTTTGATGTCTATCAAGAACCATTGTAGTCCAGAGTTTGCCAAAGGTCTTGATGAATTTATCAGATTTGTTGAGGAACATAGGAAACTACCTACATATAGGCTATATTGTCCATGTAGAAATTGTGGTAACAATTTGAAAGTTGATACTGGTGAGGAAATTAAGAATCATGTCATATGCAATGGGATCATACAAGGTTATAATGAATGGTATTGACATGGAGAGAAATTTAATTATGGATAAAAAAAATTCGATACTAACAGTTGTGGCATAGAAGATATAGATAATGATGATAATGTCAATGATGAACTTATTTCAGGATGATTGGATTCAGGATGATAAGGTTGATGAGATGCTATGTAGTTGTCGGGACAATGTCATTGATCCACCTTCTTTATTTGCAAACATTGTCCATGATGCTGAAAAACCATTATATAAGGGTTGTACTACGTTCACGAGGTTGAGTGTTGTGATGTGATTATATACTCTTAAAGCTCAAAATTGGTGGAGCGATAAGAGTTTCACGTCATTGTTGTATTTGTGAAAGGAAATTCTTCCTGAAGGCAATGAGATTCCAATTTCAATATATCAAGCAAAGAAAATAATGTGCCCAATGGGAATGGAGGCTAAGAAGATTCATACATGTCCAAATGATTGTGTGTTATTTTAGAAGGACTACAGTAATTTGATAAATTGTCCAAAATGTGGTGCGTCAAGGTATAAGACCACAAATTCAGCTAAGGCTAAAAATGGCTCTCTTGCCAAGGTGATATGGTATCTACCAATAATACCATGATTTAAATGCTTATTTCTAATGCATAAGATGCGCAAAATTTGTCTTGGCATGGGGAGTTAAAGGCCAATGATGATGGTGTCCTACGACATGTATATGATTCACCACAATGGAAGAAAATTGATTTATTATACCCTCAATTTGGTAAAGAACCAAGAAACTTAAGACTTGGACTCTGTACAGATGGAATGAATCCCAATGGTACATTAAGAAGCCAACATAGCACGTGGCCAGTTATGATTGTTATATACAATCTTCCTCCTTGGTTGTGTATGAAAAATAAGTATGTCATGTTGTCAATATTGATATCAGGGCCCAAGCAACCTAGAAATGATATTGATGTTTACCTTCAACCTCTAATTGATGACCTAATGAAACTATGCAAAAAAGGTATTATGACATGTGATGCTTCACGTAAAGAGATCTTTAGTTTGTGTGCTATGTTGTTTTGCATGATTAATGGCTTTCCGGCTTATGGAAATTTGTCTGGATATAGCATAAAAGGATACAAAGCATGTCCTATTTGTGAGGAATATACTGATTCAATCAGACTGAAACATGGTGGTAAAATCATATATCTTGGTCATCGGAGATTTCTCCCACCAGACTGAAACATGATTTAAGGCATCGTAAAACCTTTAATGGGTCAACTGAGGAACGAAGTGCTCCTAAATCTATACCAGGAAATGTTGTATATGATAGGGTGAAACATATTGTTAATAAATTTGGAAAGAGTTCAAGTAGTCGTACACTCGCATGTGACAAATCTCTATACAAGAAGAGGTCAATATTCTGGGATCTTCCTTATAGGAGATCTTTGGCAATTAGACATTGCATTGACGTCATGCTTGTTGAAAAAAATATTTGTGATAGCATCATTGGTACGCTATTGAACATATCAGGAAAGATTAAAGATGGCATCAAATCTAGAAAAGATTTAGAAATAATGGGTATAAGAAATAAATTATCAGTGGAGATCAGGGGTCACCGCACATATTTACCACCAGCTTGTTACACTTTATCAAAGAAGGAGAAAAAGACTTTCTGTCACTGCTTATATAATACTAAGGTTCCACAAAGATACTCTTCTAATATTCATAGATTGGTATCAATGAAGGATCTGAAGTTGATAGGTCTCAAATCTCACGATTGTCACACCTTAATGCAACAAATTTTACCTGTGGCTATTTGATCTATATTGCCAAAGCATGTATGGTTTGCAATCACAAGACCATGTTTCTTCTTCAATGAAATATACAACAAAGTGATACATCTTGATACTCTCGATAAAATACAGAAAGATGTAATTGTTACCATGTGTCAGCTTGAAATGTACTTTCCTCCTTCATTTTTTGATATCATGGTTCATCTTGTAGTACATATTACAAGGGAGGTGAAGATGTTGGGTCCAATTTTCTTACACTGGATGTATCCATTTGAATGCTACATGAGTGTTTTTAAAGGTGATGTTCGGAATCGTTATCGTCCTTAAGGGAGTATTGTTGAGGGTTACGTGGCTAGGGAGATGATGGACTTTTGCAATGATTTTTTGAATTGCAATGAAACTTCTAGCAATCTAAAAAATTCCCATCACACTGAATCTTATTGTGGCAAAGGAACTCTAGGAGGACGAGTGAAAGGAATCCGTCATGAGTTGTGGGAACAAGTGCATTTGTATATTTTACACAACATCAATGAAGTTAGTAGCTACATCACAGAACACAATGATCTTATCAAGAGAAATCATATGTGATCCAGTTCAATGTGTCTTGCAAGAGAGCATAATAGAACATTTATTAGGTGGTTTGAAGAGAAAGTCTTTAATCAAATAACTGAATCACCGAATAATGTTGCTGAGAACATAAAATGGCTCGCCTTTAAGCCAAAAATGGATGTCATGTCATATGAAGGTTATGACATAAATGGATTTTCATACTACATAAAGCGTCAAGATGAAAGTAGTGTAGTTCAAAATAGTGGGGTCACTGTTCAAGATTGTTCGTTGTATTTTTCTAGTGCCAAAGATAAAAGACCACGCGAAGCTGAGATGTCATATTACGACGTCATTGAGGACATATGGGAATTGGACTATACAAATTTCAGAGTTCCTATCTTTAGGTGTAATTGGGTTGACAACAACAAAGGAGTTTTAGTGGATGAGTTGGGTTTCAAATTGGTGAATTTTGAAAAGATTGGTGAGAAAGATGAGCCATTCATCATCACAGACCAAGCAAAACAAGTATTCGATATTGATGACATGACAAATGAAAATTAGTCTGTCGTTCTTCATGGAAAAATATAGTTTACTGTAGATCCTATAAATGAAGAAGAATACTACAAAAAGTATGATGATTCCAATCCATTCTCAGTTGGTTTGCAAAGTGTAAATGTTGAAGATAACACCGATGAATATTATAAACGTCAAGACCATGCTGAAGGAATTTTACTTGACTAACAACTCAACCAATACTAGAGGCACTATTCTTTGAATTATTTATTGTATTATCATTCAAGCAAGTAATCTTTTAAATATACATCATATATCATATATACCTTATCACTTGTACTTTTATTAGCACTTATCTTTCTTTTATCATGTATACTTGTAGGTTCTAAAATGGCAAGTGAAGATTAACATTCTGATCATGAGCATGAGCACCATAAGGATGGTAGTGGTGATGCTAAGAAAAGTAGAGGTCCCACACAGATGTGTAGGCTGTAGGATCTCAGGGTTAAAGGGGACAAATTGCTAGTCCAGTTTCATATCACAGGAGCACCTCTTGGGGAACATGCTAGTGCTTTCAAGCATTATGTAGGGGCGAACGCGCGCAGTAAGGTGGCAATAGATATAGAAAATTGACATCATGTTTCTAATGCCTTAAAAGACCTCATATGGAAAGATATATTTGTGTGTGGAAGTGATATTATTTTAATATGTTTTTTATTTATTAATTCTAATTTAGTTTTCTTGGAATTAATTCCTTTTCAAAACAACATTATTAGTTGCTTCTTTTGTATGTATAGAGTATTTTTCATCTAAATGAAAAAGATCACAAGAAAAGAGTGCTACAATGTTGTGGTGTATGATGGAGGGCTTTTAAGACATGTCTCATAAGGGAATTTATAGATAATCCTAAACAAAAGAAGAAAGCAATAGATCTTGAGGTGTGGGAAAGATTTGTTGCAGCTAGGAGATCGAAACATTTTCAGGTATTAAAGATTGTGATGTATTGTATGAATCTTTTTATATATGTTTGTCAAGTCTAAATTGAAATACATCATTTTAAATGATCAGGCTATTCACCAAGCCCAAAAGGAAAGACGGGCCAAAAATATGCATGACCATCGCTTGGGGCCCGGTTGTTATGCCTTTCGCCACCAACTACAAGAGAAGCAATCCTCTTCTGGAGAAGAGTCTAGTACATCTCAAGCTGAGCGTCCACCCCAACACTTGACATGGATTGATGCTAGAAAGAATCGAGCAGGTGAAATTGTACTAAGGAGGTGGCACAAAAGATGGTAGGTTTATCCCAACTAAGTAAAGAGTAACTCCCACAAACATAGATTTATTTATATCTAATTGATATTGTGATTTAATATTTTTATTAACTATGAATAGATTGATCTCCACGAGCAAAGGAAGGAAGGAAAGTTCATCCCAACTGGCCACATGGATGAACTATCAGTTGCTCTTGGTACAAAGGAGCATCCTGGCCGTTTTAGGGGATTAGGAGATGGCATAGGATTCAAGTCTTATTTTGTCCCTTTGCAATCTAAAAGAGGTCGTGCAGGAAGTCTTACACAAGGGGAGGTTGAAACATTAGTAGCACATAATGTAAAAAAAATGTCTTCATTTCAACCACCTCAACGTTCTCTCCTATTCATACTATGCGTCTCTCAAGTGATGAGGTACAAGCCCAAGCTCCAGTTGTACAAGGTCATGGGAGCACTCCCAATGACCCACCACAACAATCTACAGTAAGTTTTTGTTCTATATGTTATGTTATTAGTATGATATATATATACATATATATAGTTGTAATAGGTATCTCATTTACCGCTTCATATATAATTTATATTATTTAAATTCTAGGTTGGTATGAGTTGCAAACTTGTAGTGGAGGTTCCAAAATATAATGTTGTGGCAGCGGGCAAGGTATACAACCTTGGTGGTACATTGCATTGCCAACAAATTTCTGATGACATTTGTCGTGTGTCCATCCATCTTGTGTATGACGGAATGGGGGACAAACCACTACCCATACCTAATCCTGAATACAGTACATTTGAAGAAGCTAAGGGTGCTATGGTGGGTTGGCCTAGACACTTGGTTATCAATGACAAGGTATACCTTATTTCTACCATATTTTTCATATTTGACTACATATATGAACTCATGTAATATAAGTATGTAATCTAATTAACAGGTTTGCAAACCAAAAAGTAAAAATTCTACTAGTCATCCTCCTATTACCAAGCCATCTTTTATTCTATAATCCACATTCTACGAGTTAGGTAGTAAATGTAAATGTTTGTGTCGATACTTAGCCAACCAAAGATCTGGATTACAAATGTTGATCAATTTAACAGAAGATGCAATTGGGAGGGACTTTGACAGTTATATTTTTCTTGATGATATTATAGAGTTGTTCCGGTATGAGTGGTTGAATACTTCGATATTAGAAGTATGGATAAGGAAAGGATCTATCAATATAGAAAATTCCAATACACATTTTTAGCTTATTTATATATATGGAAATAATTACAAATGTTTTACAACCATTTATATATCGAGACCACAAACTTTGATATAAGGAATGTTGGATTCTTAGTTCCTTCAATCACTAGTCAAGTGGAGACACGTATTGAGGATGTGAATAAGTACTTCTCTACTGCATTCAAATATTTTGCTAGTGAGGGGAAGGAAATTATCCTAATTCCTTTTAACGTCCAATAAGTGTTATTATTCAATATAATTTTAATAATGAATAAAAGTATTTATTTTAATGTTTTTTTAATCTTACTTAGAGCTAGACATTGGGAATTAGTGGTGATTGTCGAAAAATTGATAACTCTTTATTATCTTGACCCAATGGGTAAAACAACAAGGGATCACAAACTAAAATTGTCAGCTATGGAATAAGCATAAATTTAGTCAATGCTTCAACATGATATTTCTATTTAGAATTTCTATTTTACCAACTATTGTTTAATTGATAGGGGTATAAAGGCTTTTCGTGAAGCTGGAGGATAAATACCCACAAAATTAAAGACATTGACTTTGAAAAATGTCAAGGTAGCTACTTTGACAACTACTTCGTCTTATATGTAAATTTTCAACTCTTAAATGTCTAATCTTATATTCTTATCTCAACTCCTATTTATAGTAGTTTACTAACATTAAGTATAATTCGTTATTTCTAGTGTCCTATGCAAAATAATGAATGGGCTTATGCCTACTATGTAATGAAATATATGCAAGCTATTGTCAAACAAGCATCACATGACAATCAGACTATAAGTCAGGTAATAAAGAATAACATCATAAATTTACAAGTGATTGTAGTCATTTTATAAAATATTAGCATGTATATTTTTCTGTTACAGATCTTTACAACTCAGCCTTACAAACGTGAGGACTTAAATGAATTCTGAGAAGAGTGGGCAGATGCTTTTCTAAATGAAGTCAATATAGCATTGGATTAAATATATCAGCTCCATTTATGTATGTGGTTTTAGTTCTCTTTCATATTTACTTTTGTATCTGACATTTTAATATCATCTCAGACTTGCAATCTATCATTTTGCAAATTATGATGTAATTATGAATCATTTTTGTTATGAATGTGTGGTTTTGAATGGTGATGGTTGACCATCAATTCTCCCCTCTCCCAGAATATATGAATCTTCTTGTTCTTCTGTTCTATTTCTATTTCTGTAGAAATTTAAAAAAAAATTGTAACTTCTAGCGTCAGTTTTTTATATAACCGACCTTAGAGGTATTAGACCTTCTAGCGTCGAATTTACTAAATAACAAAACTAATAGGTCCTCTATAAGGTCGGTTATTTATTAAAAACTGACCCTAAAGATTGAATAAACATTTCAGTGTACACCCTCGGTCGAAAATTTTGTCAACTGAAATCTTTTCGGTCGACAATTTTCTCAACCGAAAGAGTTTACAAGGTCAATTTTTTGGAATAACCGACCTTACAGGGTCTTGTTTCTCGTTTAAAATAATCTCGATCGAAAAATATTTCAACCGAGAGAGTTCAGAGGGTCGGTTTTTTGGAATAACCAACCTTGCAGGCTCTTTTTTTCGCTTGAAATAATCTCGGTCAAAAAAAAATTGACCAAGAGAGTTGACATGGTCGGTTTTTTTGGAATAACCTACCTTACATGCTCTTTTTTCTCGCTTAAAATAATCTCGGTTGAAAATTTTGTCGACCGAAAGAGTTTACAGGGTCAGTTTTTTTGGAATAACCGACCTTACAGGGTCTTTTTTCACGCTTGAAATAATCTCGGTCGACAATTTTCTCGATCGAGAGAGTTTACAGGGTCGGTTTTTTTGGAATAACCGACCTTACAGGTTCCTTTTTCTCGCTTGGGTTAGATTTTTTACAACCTTTTGCGTCGTTGTTTACTCTGTAAGGTCAGTTTTCTTTGATCAAAAAAATCGACGCTATAGAGAAAATTCTATAGCGACGGCCACTTAGGGGTCGGTTATAAAGTGCCGATATAGGCTTAAAAAAACCGACGCTATATACCATTCCTATACTAGTGATATAGGACCGCATTTAAGACACCTATAGCACCACGCCTTTTAGGTTGGCTTACGGGTGGGCCTGTCATTTGCCGGTGGAATTAGAGCATAAGGCGCACTAGGTGCTAAGGAAGTTGAATTTGAGTATGGCTGATGTAGGGAGAAAGTGAATGTTAGAGCTCAATGAGTTGGATGAGCTAAGGATGAATGCATATGAGAACTCACAGATCTAGAAGGAGCGGACAAAGAAAATACACGATCGCCACATTCAACTGTGAGTGTTCAAGAAGGGTGAGAGTGTGCTCTTGTTTAATTCGAGGTTGAAATTACATCCTGAGAAATTGAAATCTTGATGGAGTGGACCATTTGTGATAGAGGAGGTGCGACCCCATGGTTCTATCATGGTGAGAAATGGTGATAGAACATTCTTGGTGAATGGTCAAAGGTTGAAGCACTATTATGGAGGAGACTACATAAGGAAAGTGTATGAGATCAAATTCATGGCACTAAATGATGAATGAGGAGTGTAATTGCGTCTAGCCTAGGATGTTAAAGTAGGGCGCTTGTTGGGAGGTAACCCAACCATTGGTGGAGTACATTTTTACATAATTAATTTTTGTGTGTGTTTTTAAGTAGTTTCATTAATTTAGCACTTAGTTTATAAAAATGATACCTTGATAGGTTTGCTAAGTGTGCAGGTCTATGTGGCTGTCGATACCATCGACCCTTGTGTCGATGGTAGTGATGAGGGTGAGGAGCAGTAGCTACAGAAAATTTTCTCTATCGATACTATCGATGGTCTCGTCGATAGTATCGACCACCCAACAAGCGAATCGACTCAAAATCTGGAGTGAGTCGATAGTATCGACCCCCTGGTCGATGCTCGTGAGATCTATGGAGATATTCAGACTATTCTTTGCCAAACAAGTCGGTGCCATCTACCCTTATGTCGATGGTATCGACACAACTTCAGGGAAATTCAACACCAAGGACTCGCGAGGACAAAGGATACATATAGAAGTTGATGTCATCGACGCCCTGTTGATGGTATCGATGGGCCACATCAGCGATCCACGAGATGCCATCAATGAAGCATGCCAAATCAGGAGAGTGATCTGTGGGAAGGGTCGATACCATCGACACCTGTCGATAGTATCGACGAGTCACCGACTTGGGCCCCCACATCCAGCAATCGACGACCGTCGATGGCATCGAAGACACAGATTGTGCTACAGGTGTCGATACCATTGGCCTACTGTCGATGGTATCAATGGGGTACCAGGGTTTCCGACCTCAGTTATAAAAGGAGGGGTTGTATTCCATTTTTCTTCACACCTTCAGACTTTCTTCCCTCAACCTTGACCTTGAGCATTGACGAGCAACCAGAGGTGCGCATCGAGCATCCAACGAGTGAGAAACCTTCCTCGAGATCTTCATCAACTGCGGAGAACATTTTCTCCAACCTTCACCGACCTCCTTTTCTACATCTCTCTTCCCCGTTCATCATGGTGAGGACCACATGATCGTCATACTCATGGGCTACCCCAATGGAGCTCGAGACCTTTGTACCACCACCGCCAGGCTCTGTTCCCCATTCGAGGCCGGTGCATTCCTCTGCAGAAGTGAAGAAAGTCTATGAGGAGCTAATGAAGCGGACGATCGAGCCCACTCGGTATGTCGACCGGGTCATGATCTGAGATTTGGGATTCGAGGACAACCTCAACTATGTCCTCTGTGGGAAAGTTGGAAGGACAAATCAGATTGATGACTGAGTAACCTACTACGTGGAGGGCCACCCTTTCTTCGACGAGTGGCCTACTTACAAGGAGCTCATGGTAGAGTTCATGGAATCCCTCGACATCTGTGTCGTGCCAAACGATGTCATCGCTACTGGCCGTGAGTGGATCAAGGGCCGAGTCTCCTTTTAGTTTTTCAACTGAAACTACAACCTCACGCTCGACCAGTTCAACTCCATCTACAACTGGTGACATTCTCCTGAACAGTACAGACGGCTAGACAATCAGGCCGACTCCGACGCCATGTTTGCACAGTTGGTGACCTATCCATCGGGCAAGATGATCAGCTACCACAACACTGTCATCGCCGACTTTGAGCACCCCTTTGTGTAGATTCTCCACCGCATGTTGTGCATTACCTTCTTTTCTCGAGGCAAATGTTTGCTGAGAAAATTCCAGGAGACAGACCTTTTCTTTCTCTACAAGCTTCTAACAAGGGAGAAGCTCAACTGGGGTGCATTTTTCTTGACGCATGTGATGGCAATGAAGAGGAGCACTAGACAATCCCCTATTCATTTCGGGAGACTTATCACGCCACTAGCCCTCTACCTTGGGCTAGACCTTTCCTCGCTCCCTCCACTGGTTTTTAGGAACCCCATCAATCTGATCCATCTCCATCACTCCAACCTCCTTACAGTTCGCGACGGTGTGGTATATGCTCATTGCCACATCAACAAGGAGTACCAGGAGTGTGCACTTCCAGACCCCGTCTTCAACCTCCAGGAAGGCCAGCACTTCTAGTGGCCTGTCATTGCCATTGAGGATTCAGAAGAACAAGTTGAGCGGGCAACGAAGACGACGATGCGGACAATGATGATGAGGAGGAAGAGGAGATTTTCACTCCTCTTCGGTCACGAGTAGCTCTGAGGAAGCATCCATGCTGCTATCCAGGAGCTTCATCTTCCTCTCATCCTCTGCCACCACAACCCTCTCAGGGAGGAGATGACCCCTACTCTATGTAGGGGATGTATACCATGCTTTAGTCAATCCAGGAATCCCAGCAGACCATGCAACAATCACATCAGGCCACTTTTGCAGGGATCCAGGATACGTAGAATAGACTGTATGAAAATCAACAGGCTATCTTTGAAAATGAACGCCAGCTATTCACCAACCAGCAGTAGGTCTACGACCGGTTGGTAAGGATAGAGTTGTAGAAGCAGCCTTTCTACAATCATTACTGGAGCAGAGACTACCTTGGGGGATATCCACGGCCACCGCTCATGCCACACTATGATCCTAACTTTCAGGGGAAATATCCAGAGTGGAATCCCCATGCCCAACAGTTCCAACCAAATCCACCACCAGAGCAGTAGCTGGGTATCCCTATTCCACCTTCTGAGTTTGTTCTTCACTATGAGGCCATAGTTGATTTCAAGCTTAGGGGGGGATATGGAGCAGCTTCTATCTTAGTTTTATTTTCATATTCTTTTATTTTAGCATTTTCTTAGTTTTTCTTTGCAATTTCTTTTCCTTTAGTTGTGTAATTTTTTTTATTTATGGTTTTCTAGGATTCACTTTCTATCTAGTGTAATCAATGGATGTCTAAATGTAAATGGCATGTCATCTCAATGTTATTCATATGGGAATAATTTGAAGTTTGAGCATTAATTTAAAAAATTTAATGAATTTGTAAGTTTGACTTGTTTGAAATTGAGCACATTACATATGAAAATCATTGGGTAGGTCAACTTTAAAACATATGATCATAACTGTACATCCTTATGGTTCACAAAATGTGGACGGATATGGATGTTGTCCCTAAACTGACCAAATGGTAACAGGACTTTAATTTGAAGTGAGAGAGATAAGCTCTTTGATTGATTGGTACAAATGTCAGTAAGGAGGGACATATAATCTTTTCTAATGGTTCTTTCAATTAGTCTTTGATCTATCCACCTCATTTTATTCACACCCCACCATAGGAATGGAGAGCACTTTATAGTTTTTCATCTCTTGATTACATGTCATTTAGATAGGATTGCATTATAGCTAGATTTTGCATTATAAAAATGAAAAATGAAAGAAAAATTTGTAGATTAGTCATGCATGCACACATTCTCAAGTGCATGTCATTGTAGTGCATAATTATCTTCATGTAGTGGCATTTTGCATATTTTTGAGCATATAGGACATTATGTGTCTTATTTGTTATGAAAAATAAGAAAAGTGGGTAACTTGTTTTATAATCTCTGTAAAATAGATTGTAATGCATCAATGGTAGTAGTTATGTGAAAATAAGCCCGAGAAAAAAAAGTATTATAAATGTTTCCCTAGTCAAATAAAAAAAAATAAGGGCTTGAAAAAAAAGAAAAAAAAGGAATTGAAAAAAATATATAAAGTGAAATTAGAGGGAGAAAAGAACTTGTTTCACCTGCATAATAGGAAGAATAATCACATGATGTAGTTTTGTAGACATTCGATCTCACATTGAGATGGAATAGTAGAGCATGCATCATTCCACCTAAAATGTAGGCATTAAGTCATTTTCATATGCATATGCATCATTTAGGTCATTTTTGTTGTTTTTGCATGGTTAAACTGTATTGTGCTTCCCGTTCTTCCATAGCCGCCCATTTCATCCACCAAATGCTCAAAATGGGAGGCCACCCATGATTACCTCCTCATTCTTGTATATCAGGAGATCTGCTTCCATATAGATGGTAGTTAGGACATGAGCAACGTGTTGGTATGTATGCCCTGAGAGCCAATCATAGGATGATTGATGGGATACATTTAGATTGATTTGATAAACAACAAAGGCAAGCTTCCAATTCTTTCTAGTTTAGTCATATGAGATAGTGATAGAACATATTGAATGTCTAGAGAATGACAATACTCAATGACGTATTCCTTCAGGTTGAGGACCTGAACGATGAGATCATACGGATGCTAAGAGTTTGTACATTCTTGTTATGTCCCTATTCGGATGTCATTGTGGAAGGTAGATAGACAACAATGACACACAAGACTAGATTGTGGTGTTGGTTGATGATAGAATCTCATTAGTCATGATATAGAGATATCAAACCAAACACATAGGTACTTGTTAGAGAACAAGTGTACCAGACAGACCCACCGTGAGTTTGACACATGGAACCATGACATGGTAGTCATAGTCAGTACTCACAGTGATGGTGGTGAATGTGATTCTTTGACCTGAAATCACTACACTCAACACATGTCATTGGGCACACTTTGACATCATCAAACACAGTCCTGAAACATGGGTTGTTATAAAGGTGATGATTGGGTGGCTTTGACACATGGGGCTTTTGAGGGGTGAGTGATAGATATGGGATTTGTCCCTCTTGAGGGAGTTTGATATCCATGGCCACTTGAAGTGTAGGATTGACATAGGCGTGCACACGCATGTGTGAATCAGTATGTGATATTGATGTCATACATATCTCCTTCAATCTACTCTGAGATCAAGAAAGTGAATGAACGTTGACAGGATGACTGGTCCATGCCTCGAGTTCATTCGGGATATCAGTGACAAAGGAATTATACATTCGTTGTAACACCATTCACGGATTGTAGGATTGAAAGTTGTTCTCCAACTTTCTATTTCACTTGGGTAGCACTGATGTGTGACTAGGCACTGCTCTTTGCTTGTGAAGTCATAAGTGTTATGGACTTTCACTGCCAACGTGAAAAAGGACCTATAGGGTCACACACATAGGATTTAACCTGGAAGAGAAGTTTTGTCCACAAACTATGTTTAGATTGATTACTAAAGGAGTTTAGTGTTCAATTAAACACTCAATTAATTGATAGCTCAAAATCATAGTATTCAAGGTGTTGGATTGATTGATTAGAGTATCGGATTGATTGGAACTACAATTGACTATTTCTGCACAATCTGCACTCCCAACCGATCGGATCATGTGATTAACCGATCGGCTGAGCTGTGTGAACCGATCGGCTCATGTTGTGAGTCGATCGGCTCATGTTGTGAGTCGATCGGTTCAAGTGTTGAAACGATTGGTTCAACTGGCGCAACCGAGCGAGTTGGGAAAATAGGATTGGTGAGAAATTTCCAATTTGTTTCACTTGCCCAATTTGATTGGGACAACGATTGGGAATAGGTACTGATTCGAAACAAAACATGGAAAGTCAATTTGAGTCGTATTAGGACCGTGAACCGATCAGTTTAGGGTACCAACCGATCAGTTGGGATCCCCAAATGATCGGCTCAAGTCCAGTCGATTGTCTCAAGTGCCCAACCGACCGTTTCAAGTGTTGAAACGATCGGTTCATGTTGCACAGTTGGTTGTTTTTGTGGAAAATTCTCGAACCCTTCTACTCCTACTTTAGTCCCGCATTGCCCGGGACAGAGAACCCAGTCCCATGACCCTCCTATATATAGGGGTCTTGGGGGCTTCTCTGGACACAACTCAGTGCAACGAGTTGTTCTATAAAGTTGTCGTTCTCTCTGGTTTTGGTAACCGAGAGAGCCCGAGCAAGTGCTACCCGATAAGAGAGGCATAGCAAGGGAAAGACAACTGCAGAAAGTGACTGGTAGCAGGAGAGTGTGTTGGCGACTAGTACGCCAACAGGAGGGTTTGACTCCTTCCAATTCCTTGTGGGACAAGGAGATTGGAGTTCCAGGTGGTCTGTGTGGACTACTACAGAGGCGGGAGGTTTCTGTCGCTTAGGAGGACAATTGTCAATCCCGACAGTCCCGGTGAGAGGAGGAGTTGTCAGTCCTAGTGCGACCAGGAGCTGCACAGACACCGTCTAAGACCAGAGGCGAAGATCGCACTAGCTGTGAGGTATTGTCATCGAGCAAGCCTCGGGACAAGGTATGATTCCACAGACCTTCCCTTCCTATTGTATAGACGTTGACACGTTTCCTTGGTTTGGGTTTGGGGAGGAGAAAATTTTTGTTTCTGCTGCCTTCTCTGCCTCCCCTAAAACCCAACAGTGGTATCAGAGCCACGTCAATGGCTCTATACTTTAGGATTATCGATATGATCGATTTTGGTTTGTCGCCTTTATTTATTGCATACAATGCGAATAATATTGGCTGTATGCATGTCCAATCCTAAATCCACAAATCCCTAACTACATATATGATATGTAATATTAATGCACTCAATACGCGTCGCCCTTAAACAAGTTTTGTGGTGGATCTGTAGCGTGGTTATGTCAATAAACCCTATCTGTGTATGGTGTATGTGGTTGCTTGCATCTCGGTCTGCGCACCGATCTTCCCTTTCCTATTCTTGATGTAACTCGAAATAATTCGAGATTTCTTTCCTACCTTTGCTCCCCCTGAATGTAACTCAGGGTTTCTCCTTTTAAATGTAAAATAGGATAGATTTTATTTCCTATTATGTCAAAGAACGGGGGACACCTGACGACAGCTGAGACGATCGGTTCAAGGAGTGAACCGACCGGTTGGCGTTCCAAACAGTCGGTTCAAGGAGTGAACTGATAGGTTGATGCCCGGTTCGAGGAGCGAGACGAGCAGGTGGCGGCCAAGAGGAGATGCACGACGACCAGGAGAACTGATCGGTTGGAGGAGCCAACCGATCGGCTGGTGGCACCCAGTCGACTAGTCCGATGGCGAGCCGATTGCTTCATGTGATGAAATGATCAAACCCAAAAGGCAAAGCATAGAATTCATCTTGTACAGGTTGCATGTGATGTAGACCTAGATGACCGTGATTCCTCTTGGCTCGAGGAATCACATTAGGATGGCCATAATCATCGCTTTTATCGTTTCGCATGTTTTCTGTGGGATATAACATGTATATGATACGTACTATGTATTGTGGTGATTGGATATGTATATGTATATAAACCAAATCCCTCATTAAATATTATGTTTTAGATGCCTTCTAAATGTGACACACGTGAAAAGCTTGATCGACCAAGTGTGGGCACGCCCAAGCGTGATGCACCATCTATCTCGTGGAAGCATGAAGGATGAATGTGTGGGTCTGCCCAAGCAGGGTGCATATTCATCATGTTGGCTTTGGGTCGGACTTAACAAGGTGACCTAGATAGGATCTAGCACCTTGAGGCATGGAGATTCTCATGGCAAGGAGTTGCATATGAAATCTTATCAAGAGTTGCATATGATACAATTGGCAAGAGTTGCCTACCTGAGAGATCTAAGTTGTGGGTGACAGCCCAAGCTGGTCCATGACTTAGAGGATTTCAAGATCTTGCCCACTAGAAGGTTGTACGCTGCAATCTTCCGAATTGATGGTGAGGGATATCAATTTGAAGTAAAATAGTGGGAGCGATATTAATTAAAGGCCTAATTATATCGTCAACCATTCAAATCAATCAAATAAGTCAAAAAAAGAGTTTTGGACTAAAATTGCATATAGTTCCTTTTGTTAAAATAAATGGTTAATCAACAATGATCACTTTATTTGCGATCGGTCTTTGAGACCAACAAATTAAATGGGAATAATTCCACGACTGGTTAGGATGATGAGAAGTGTTCTCAATCAAAGAGCGAAAGCTCTAAGTCCTAGTTATACCAGAACCAGATGAACTCGATCCCACCACATCAATGGCTTAAAGTATGCTTATGGAAGCATACCGAGGATGACATTGATGAGGAGTGCTTGATGTTGTATTCTCTGAACTATGAGTTGCAGAGACAACATGAGACATATGATGTCTCAAGGACACTATCCTAGTATGTCATGACAGAAGGAGATCAAGTAAGGTATTCACACACTCAATATGATCGGGTATATGAAACACCTGACTAAGAAGGATTCTCTCTGAGCCAAGAGTTGGCTATTGGTATGATACTACAAATGTTGAGAGAATCAAACAGTTCATGATAAACTACAACATGAACAACTTTGACAAACGTTGACAGAGTTGTTGGACATGTTCAGGATAGTAGAGGCAAAGATGAAGAAAGACAAACCATAATCTTTGATGTGATCAAAGAAAGGGTAAGTCTCAAGGGAAAAGGCAATGGCAAAGCAAGGAAGTGTTCTGATGCTAGCCAGTAGCTCAAGCCGTCTTCAGCCTCAAGGCACATGGGAAAGGATGTATGAGGGAATTTCCCTCTATATCTGGAAGAACAAAAGAACCGCTATGTATGAATCAGTATGAACGTTGTAACTGCATGTGTGAATCAGTATGTGATATTGATGTCATACATATCTCATTCAATCTACTCTGAGATCAAGAAAGTGAATGAACGTTGACAGGATGACTGGTCCATGCCTCAAGTTCATTTGGGATATCAGTGACAAAGGAATTATACATTCGCTGTAACACCATTCACGGATTGTAGGATTGAAAGTTGTTCTCCAACTTTCTATTTCACTTGGGTAGCACTGATGTGTGACTAGGCACCGCTCTTTGCTTGTGAAGTCATAAGTGTTATGGACTTTCACTGCCAACGTGAAAAAGGACCTGCAGGGTCACACACATTGGATTTAACCTGGAAGAGGAGTTTTGTCCACAAACTATGTTTAGATTGATTACTAAAGGAGTTTAGTAGTTCAATTAAAACTCAATTAATTGATAGCTCAAAATCATAGTATTCAAGGTGTTGGATCGATTGATTAGAGTATCGGATTGATTGGAACTGCAATTGACTGTTTCTACACAATCCACACTCCCAACCGATGAACCGATCGGCTGAGCTAGGTGAACCGATCGGATCATGTTGTGAGTCGATCGGCTCATGCACAGAGTGAAATGATCGGTTCAAGTGTTGAAACGATCGGTTCAACTGGCGAAACTGAGAGAATTGGGAAAATAGGATTGGTGAGAATTTTCCTTTTTGTTTCACTTGCCCAATTGGATTGGGACAAGGATTGGGAATAGGTACCGATTCGAAACAAAAGATGGAAAGTCAATTTGAGTCAGAATAGGACCGTGAACCGATCAGTTTAGGGTACCAACCGATCGGTTGGGATCCCCAAATGACCGGCTCAGGTCCAGCCGATCGGCTCCAGTGCCCAACCGACTGTTTCAAGTGTTGAAACGATCGGTTCAGGTTGCGCAGTTGGTTGTTTTTTGTGGAAAATTCTTGAACCCTTCTACTCCTGCTTTAGTCCCGCATTGCCCGGGACAGAGAACCCTGTCCCATGACCCTCCTATATATATAGGGGTATTGGGGGCTTCTATGGACACAAATCAGTGCAACCAGTTACTCTATAAAGTTGTCGTTCTCTCTAGTTTTGGTAACCGAGAGAGCCCGAGCAAGTGCTACCCGATAAGGGAGGCACAACAAGGGAAAGATAACTACAGAAAGCGACTGGTAGCAGGAGAGTGTGTTGGCAACTAGTACACCAATAGGAGGGTTTGACTCCTTCCAATTCCTTGTGGGACAAGGAGATTGGAGTTCCAGGTAGTCCGTGTGGACTACTACAGAGGTGGGAGGTTTCTGCCGGTTAGGAGAACAACTGTCAATCCCGACAGTCCCGGTGAGAGGAGGAGTTGTCAGTCTCGGTGCGACCAGGAGCTGCACAGACACCATCCAAGACCGGAGGCGAATACCACACTAGCTGTGAGGTATTGTCATCGAGCAAGCCTCGGGACAAGGTATGATTCCACAAACCTTCCCTTCCTATTGTATAGACGTTGACGCGTTTCCTCGGTTTGGGTTCGGGGAGGAGAAATTTTTTGTTTCCGCTGCCTTCTCTACCTCCCCTAAAACCCAACACAACGTAGATAGGAGATCACAAGATGCACCGCGCATGAACCGGAGGAATTTATTATATTAACTGCCTTATTTGATAATGTTCATTGATTATGGGGTGGGTAACTCTCATGGACGATCATTGTCACCTTTAGGGTAGTTATTGTTCTATGGTTAGTGAGGGCCAGCATGTGCCTGATAGGTGGGAATCATATTGTGATGTCTTTTATGCTAGTATGTTCTTTAGTTGACCCTCGCAATTATATTCTATAGTTTTGTTGCTCGAGGATGAGCAAAGTTCAAGCTTAGGGGAGTTTGATGCAACATTTTTGAGTTTCTTTTATAAGCTAGTTTTACATTCATTTTATGCGTTTATTGATCATATTTGTGGTTAATATCGCATGATTCATTTCCTTTAGCCTATAATCTCATTATGCATCCAATTCATCTTTTTTTATCTTATTTTGTATAAATGATCATATTTCTCGGATTTGATTGGTGTTTTTCTTTTTATTCCAGGAAATTTGAATATATGAATTCGTCGATACCATCGACGTCCGTCGATGCCATCGAGATGGCCACAGCACAGAGCTGAAGAAGAAGCAGAACTGGTCGATACCATTGATGTGATGGTTAATGATATCGAGATTGCATCAACATGCCAAATATCAACAAGTCGATACCATCAACGAGGTTGGTCGATGGTATCAAGCTGCCATCAGAAAGAACCCCAAAAAATCAAAGAAGCGCCAGTACCCTAAGGGGTCAATACCATCGACACCCCGTAGATGGTATCGATACCGTCAGATCAGGAAACCGCCCAGAAGAATCTCATTCGAATGACTGTGATATGTTTACGATTGTAAGTGATACCTATACCTCGGGAAAGGCTGCCCAAAGTGAGGGATTACGTCATTAGCCACCGCACAAGTCTTGGAAGGGAAGAGAATGAAGAACGGAGTCCAGGTCTACACCCCGGACATTTCTAGACCTGCAAACGGAGTTTTCCACCACTGGAAGGCTGCAGAATGCTCATCCCACACTGAGGAACTCTTAGTTCTCCTTCATTCAGGGGTTACACCATCTCCATCCATGTTTCCACTATGTTTTCTTCCTCCTTCATTGTTTTTTTCATTGATATGAACATGCGGGGCTAATCCCCTTTGTCTCTAGGACCGGGAGTAGCCCGGGCAATCATTGTATCACTCTTTTTACATAGTTCACCATAATTTGTCTTTCAAATCCGTGGTATGATATTGTATTCTTAAATTCTATCATTGTGCTTGACCACCATAATGGTAATTTAACACCTTTAATTGCTTTTGACGAAGAATTAATGATTGGAAAGATGTGATAATCACACTAACTAATAAATCCTTTGGAAAAGGTGATTTACGATTAATGGTGGGAACCCAGAGACATGTTCTTCATGAACCTAGTTTAGGGTACTGGTGTGGAACCGACCTAGATTAAGGTAGGGAATTGTATCACGGAAGTGATAAATTCTGACTACAGGCCACACTAGTACAGTAATGGTCTGCAGTGTCAATATTTTGAATCCTGTAGCGTAAATTTTCAAGCGACGCCTAGGTGGGCATTGCTACAGTAGTTGCACCTCTAAAGAGGTAGAAAAATTGACCCTCGAGGGGACAAAAACTGACCCTAGAGGGGTACAAAATCTGACCCAAGAGAGGTAAAAAAAATGACCGTAGAAAGGTACAAAAACTGACCCAAGAGAGGTACAAAAACTGACCCTATAAAGGTAGAAAAACTGACCCTAAAAGGGTATAAAAACTGACCCTATAAGGGTACAAAAACCGACCCTGGAAGGGTACAAAAATCGACCCTAGAGGTCTATAGGGATGGTTTTTTTAAATAACTGACCCTAGAAGTCTCCAAGTAGCTGCAGAATTTGGGTTGAACCTAGTGGGTCGGTTTTTGTATATTACCGACCCTAGAGGTCTATAGGGACGTTTTTTTTTAATAGCTGATCCTAAAGTCTCCAAGTAGCTGTAGAAATTTGGTTTGAACCTGTCGGTTTTTGTAAATAACCGACCCTAGAGGTCTATAGGGACGGATATAAGAGGAAAATAGACCCTAGAAGTCTCCAAGTAGCTGTAGAATTTGGGAACCTAATGGGTCGGTTTTTTAAATAACTGACCCTAGAGGTCTATAGGGACGGTTTTTTAAATAACTGACCCTAGAAGTCTCCAAGTAGCTGTAGAATTTGGGTTGAACCTACTGGGTCGGTTTTTGCATATAATCGACCCTAGAGGTCTATAGGGACGGTTTTTTTTAATAACCAACCCTAGAAGTTACATTTTTTTTAAAGAAAAATTCTACAGAACAAGAAATCTTCATAACAGCAACCTACAGAATAGAAATTTCTTGACACAATTCAAAACCTACAATAGAAATAGACTTGCAAATGCAATGATGCAAGCCGAAAATGCATTCCAAAGCCATTTGCTAGCTTTTATGTCCAATCCTTTTTTAATTGATGTATCAATCTCCAAACCACACACATTCATAACAACAATAATTCACATATTCAGTTGAGACATCTTCATACACAACACTTACTAACATTCTTGCAAGTCTAAGATAGATTCATTCAAATGAGACATAGCACATACTAGCATTCATACACATAGCACATACTAACAACAATGATAGATTGCAAGTTTAAAATGATATTAAAATTTATGTCATATACAAAAAGTAAAATTTGATAGAGTTTCAAATCTACATACACAAATGAATTTATGCATTCAATCCAATGCTATAGTGACTTCATTAAGAAAAGCATCTGACCATTCTTCTCAGAATTCATTTAACCCATCAAGTGTGTAAGGTTGAGTTGTAATGATCTACAAAAAAAATGCACATGCTCATATATATTTTATAAAATTATGACATATCACTTGTAAATTTATGATGTTATTCTTTATTAATTAACTGATCTATAGTCTTAATGTCATGTGATGCTTCTTTCACAATAGCTTGCATATATTTCATTACATAATAGCCACAAGACCAGTCATTATTTTGTATAGGACACTACAAATAAAGAATTATACTTAATGTTAGTAAACTACTACAAATAGAGTTGAAATAAGACTATAAGAGAGTTAACATATCAAATTTGACATTAATATATTACTATAAGAGTTGTACATATAAGACTATTCTGTCAAAGTAGTTACCTTGACATTTTTTAAAGTCAATGCCTTTAATCTTGTGGGTATTATTCCTCCACCTTCACAAAAAACCTTTATACCCCTATCAATCAATTGATTATGATAGTTGTCAAAATAGAAATTCTAAGTATAAATATCATGTTGAAGCATAACAATTGATGCGGTAGAAACTAAATTTATGCTTACTCCATAGTTGACAATCTCAATTTGTGACCCTTTGTTGTTTTTCCCATTGGGTCAAGATAACAGAAAGTCATCAATTTTGGGACAACCACCACTAGTTCCCAATGTATAGATTTGAGTAAATTTATATTGAAAACAAAAATTAGAATTATAAATTTAGTCAATATTAGAATTATATTGAATAATAATACTTATGGACGTTAAAAGGAATTAGAATAATTTCCTTTCCCACACTAGCAAAATATTTGAATGCAGTACTGAAGTGCTCATTCATATCCTCCATGTGTGTCTGCACATGACTAGTGACTGAAGGAACTAAGAATCCAACATTTTTAATATCAAAGTTTGTCGTCTCAGTATATAAATGGTTGTAAAACATTTGTAATCATTTGATATATTAGAAATAAGCTAAAAATGTATATATTGGAGTTATCTATATTGATTAATCATTACCTTATCCATACTTCTAATATCGAAGTATTTAGCCAATCATACCGGAACAACTCTATAATATCATCAAGAAATATAAAATTCTTAAAGTCCCTCCCAGCTGCATCTTCTGTTAAATTGACCGACATATGTGATCCCGAGCTTTGGTTGGCTAAGTATCGAGCCAAACATTTACATTTATTTCCCAATTCATCGAATGTGGCTTCTGGAATGAAAGAAGGCTTGGGCATAGGAGGACGACTAGTAGAATTTTTACTTTTTGGTTTACAAACATGTTAATTAAATACATACTTATATTACACGAGTTCATATATGTAGTCAAATACGAAAAACATGTAGATATACCTTTTCATTGATAACCAAGTGTTTAGGCCATCCCACCATAGAACCCTCTGCTTCTTCAACTATACCATATTCAGGATTATGTATGGGTAGTGGTTTGTCCCCCATTCCGTCATACACAAGATGGATGGACACATGACAAATGTCATCAGAAACTGATTGACAATGCAATGTACCACCGATGTTGTATACCTTACCCACTGCCACAACATTGTACTTTGGAACCTCCACTACAAGTTTATAGTTAATACCAACATAGAATTGAAATAATATAAGTTATATATGAAGTGGTAAACCAGATACCTACTATATTATATATATATCATACCAATAACATATAGAACAAACTTACTACAGATTGTTGTGATGGTTCATTGGGAGTGCTCCCACGACCTTCTACAACTGTAGTATGAGCTTGTACCTCATCATCTGAGAGATGCACAGTTTGAGGAGGTTGAGAAGGTTGACTAGGCTTAAATGAAGACAATATTTGTTGCACTTTCTTTGATATTAATGCTTCAACCTCGTCATGTGTAACTGTACGACCTCTTCTAGATTCTGAAGGCCTAAAATAAGTCTTGAATCCTATGCCAGCTCCTAATCCCCTAACACGGCCAGGATGATATTTCGTACCAAGAGCAACCGATAGTTCATCCATGTGGCCAATTGGTATGACCTTTCCTTCTTTTCTTTGCTCATAGAGATCATCCTATTCATAGTTCATGAAAATATTAAATCACAAACAATTAGATATAATTAAATCAAAGTGTGTTTGAGTTACTCTTTCATAACTTAATTGTGATGAACTTACCATCTTTTATGCCACCTCCTTAGTTGTAGGGTTGGTAATTTCACCTGCTTTATTTCATCTAGCATCAAGCCAAATTTTGTAATAGGGTGGACGCTCAACTTGAGTTGTGCTAGACTCTTCTTCAGAATGGATTTGCTTCTCTAATATTCTCAGCGCTAGGAATAACTAAGGGATCACATGTGATGGTTATGCACATTTTTGGCACGTTTTTCCTTTTGGGCCTCGTGAAAAGCCTCATCATTTAAAATGAAGTATTGCAATTTACAACTCGGCAAACATATACATATATATACATTAATTGTATAAAAACATTCATATATATATATATGCACAATCTTTATTACTTGAAACTCTTCTGGTTTCCTAGATGCAACAAATCTTTCCCACACCTTAGGATCTATAAAATATATTATTTTTTTGCTTTCCTCTTTTGATTAGGATTATCAATATAATCCCTTTTTAGATAGGTCTTAAAAGCCCTCCATCATACACCCCAACGCTGCAACACTCTTTTCTTGTGGTCTTTTTCATTTTGATGAAAAACACCCTATATACAAATGAAGCAATAATGTTATTTCAAAAAGTATATGTCTTTCTAAGCAAACAATTATAATCAATAAACAAAAAACATGATAATATAGTATCAAAATTCAACTCACAGATATATCTTTCCAAAGGAGGTCTTTCAGGCCAATAGAAACATCATGCCAATTTTCTATATCTATTGGTGCCTTACTGCGTGTGGTTGCCCCTACATAATGCTTAAAAGCACTAGCGTGTTCCCCAATAGGTGCTCCTGCACCTTCAAACTGGATTGGCAATTTCTCCCCTTTGGCCCTAAGCTCTTGCAGCTGACGCATCACTGTGGGACCTCTACTCTTCTTAACATCACCACTAGCATCCTCATGGTGCACATGCTCAAAATGTTCATCTTCACTTGCCATTTTAGAACAACCTGCAAGTATACATGATAAAAGAAAATATGAGTGATAATAAAAGAACAAGTGGTGATATATAATAAAATGTATACATGATAAAAGAAAATGTGTGCTTGAATGATAATAAAATGTATAATTTAAAGAATACATGCCTCTAGTATTGGTTGAGTTGTTAGTCAAGTAAAATTCCTTCAGCATGGTCTTCACGTGTATATAAGTCATCGGTGTTAAATTCAACATTTACACTTTGCAAACCAATGGAAAATGGGCTGGAATCATCATACTTTTTGTAGTATTCTTCTTCATTTATAGGATCCATAGTAAACTATCTTTTTCCATGAAGAACGACAAATCGATTTTTATTTGTCAGGTCATCAATATAGAATACATGTTTTTCTTGGTCTGCCATGGTGAATGGCTCATCTTTCACTCTAATCTTTTCAAAATTCACCAATGTGAAACCCAACTCATCTACTAAAATGCCTTTGTTGCTATCAACCCAATTATATCTAAAGATAGGAACTCTAAAATTTGTATAGTCCATTTCCCATATGTCCTCAATGATGTCGTAATATGACATCTCAGCTTCGTGTGGTCTTTTATCTTTGGCACTAGCAAAATACAACGAACAGTCTTTAACAGTGACCCCACTATTTTGGACTACACTACTTTCATCTTGATGTTTTGTGTAATATAAAAATTTGTTTATGTCATAACCTTCATATGACATGACATCCATTTTTTGCTTAAAGGTGAGCCATTTTATGTTCTCAACAACATTATTCGGTGATTCAGATAGTTGATTGAAGACTTTCTCCTCAAACCACCTAATAAATGTTCGATTATGCTCTCTTGCAAGCCACATTGAACTGGATCACAGATGATTTCTCTTGATAAGATCATTGTGTTCTGTGATGTAGCTACTAACTTCATTGATGTTGTGTAAAATATACAAATGTTCTTATTCCCACAACTCACGACTAATTCTTTTCACTCATGCTCCCAGAGTTGCTTTGCCACAATAAGATTCAATGCGATGGGAAGTTTTTATATCACTAAAAATTTCATTGGAATTCAAAAAATCATTGCAAAAGTCCATCATCTCCCTAGCCACGTAACCCTCAATAATACTCCCTTCAGGATGATAATGATTCTGAACATCACCTTTAAAAACACTCATGTAGCGTTCAAATGGATACATCCAATGTAAAAAAATTGGACCCAACATCTTCACCTCCCTTGTAATATATACTACAAGATGAACCATGATATTAAAAAAAGAAGGAGGAAAGTACATTTCAAGTTGACACATGGTATCAATTACATCTTTTTGTAATTTATCGAGAGTATCAGGATGTATCACTTTGTTGCATATTTTATTGAAGAAGAAATAGAATCTTGTGATTGCAAACCTTACATGCTTCGGCAATACAGATCGAATAGCCACAGGTAAAATTTGTTGCATTAAGGTGTGACAATCATGAAATTTGAGACCTATCAACTTCAGATCCTTCTTTGATACCAATCTATGAATATTAGAAGAGTATCTTTGTGGAACCTTAATATTATACAAGAACTCACAAAAAGTCTTTTTCTCCTTCTTGGACAAAGTGTAACAAGATGGTGGTAAATATGTGTGGCGATCCCTGATCTCCACTGATAATTCTTTTCTTATACCCATTAATTCTAAATCTTTTCTAGATTTGATGTCGTCTTTAGTCTTTTCTAGTATATTCAATAACGTACTAATGATGCTATCACAAACATTTTTTTTCAACATGCATGACATCAATACAATGTCTAATTGCCAAAAATCTCAAATAAGGAAGATCCCAGAATATTGACCTCTTCTTATATAGAGATTTGTCACATGCGAGAGTACAACTACTTGAACTCTTTCCAAATTCATTAACAATATGTTTCACCCTATCATATACAACATTTCCTGGTATAGGTTTAGGAGCACTTCATTCCTGAGTTGACCCATTAAAGGTTTTGTGTTGCCTTCGATAAGGATGCACTAGTGGGAGAAATCTCTGATGACCAAGATATACAATTTTACCACCATGTTTCAGTCGAATTGAATCAGTATTTTCCTCACAAACAGCTTATGCTTTGTATCCTTTTATGCTATATCCAGACAAATTTCCATAAGCTGGAAAGTCATTAATCATGCAAAACAACATAGCACACAAAGTAAAGATCTCTTTACGTGAAGCATCATATGTCATAAAACCTTCTTCCCATAATTTCATTAGGTCATCAATTAGAGGTTGAAGGTAAACATCAATATCATTTCTAGGTTGCTTAGGCCCTGATATCATTATTGACAACATGACATATTTATTTTTCATACACAACCAAGGAGGAAGATTGTATATAACAATCATAATAGGCCACCTAGTATGTTGGCTGCTTAATGTACCATAGGGATTCATTCCCTCGGTACAGAGTCCAAGTCTTAAGTTCCTTGTTTCTTTACCAAATTGAGGGTATGATTAATCAATTTTCTTCCATTGTGGTGAATTAGATGCATGTCGTAGGACGCCATCATCATTGGCCTTTAACTCCCCATGCCAAGACAAATTTTACGCATCTTATGTATTAGCAAATAAGCGTTGAAATCATGGTATTATTGATACATACCACATCACCTTGGAAGGAGAGCCATTTTTAGCCTTAGCTGAATTTGTGGTCTTGTACCTTGACGCACCACATTTTGGACAATTTATCAAATCACTACAATCCTTCTAAAATAACACACTATCATTTGGACATGCATGAATCTTCTTAGCCTCCATTCCCATTGGGCACATTATTTTCTTTGCTTGATATGTTGAAATTGGAAGCTCGTTGCCTTCAGGAAGAATTTCCTTTAACAAAGACAATAATGAAGTGAAACTCTTATCACTCCACCGGTTTTGAGCTTTAAGAGTATATAATCACATCACAACACTCAACCTCGTGAACTTAGTACAACCCTTATATAATGGTTTTTCAGCATCATGTATAATGTTTGCAAATAAAGAAGGTGGGTCAAAGACATTGTCCTGATAGCTACGTAGCATCTCATCAACCATATCATCCTGAATCAGGTCATCCAGAATCGGTTCATCATTGACATTAACATCATTATCTATATCTTCTATGCCACCACTATTAGTATCGACATTTTCTGATCCATAATTAAGTTTCTCTCCATGCCAATACCATTTATTATAACCTTGTATAATCCCATTGCATATGACATGACTCTTAATTTCCTCAACAGTATCAACTTTCAAATTGTTACCACAATTTCTAAATAGACAATAGAACCTATCTGTAGGTAGTTTCCTATGTTCCTCAGTAATCTGATAAATTCATCAATACCTTTGGTAAACTCTGGACTGCAACGGTTCTGGATAGACATCCAACTTCGATCCATTTTCTAGATCACATTAAAACTATTTATCAAACTGAGCATTTAATATCGATACTATAAGTTGTAAGTTTTTTTGATAGGAAATTCATTACTTTTATACAAAAGTGTACCACATATCCCATTTTTGAATATTTAATCTCACTAGTAACTGTATAATGTATGTTTAGTTTTTAAGAACATTTCAGTAGCATTTCCCCTATGTTCTCAAAGTACATCAATGTAAATGGAAAATAACCACCCACATATGTACCCAGAGAACAAATGAGGAAATACTACTAAAATTTTCTTTAAAACTAAACATACATTATACAGTACATCCTAAGTGAGATTAAATATCCAAAAACAGTCTCATACCAGGGACTATACAAAATTTACTCCTAATGAATAAATTTTGAACGGGTTTCTAAGTTTATATATAAATATATTATTGTCATATTTATGCATCGATGGTCTCATCTATAAACCCTAAAGTGTCAATCTGAAACTACACAATGTCTACCCTCATACTTCTAAATTGTATACAATGATTACATATGTGATTGATAATAAAATGTAGATATAAAAGAATACATGTTTTTATTATTGGTTGGTTTACTAGTCAAATAAAATGAATTACGTGTTCTTGACAAATCAAGAGTACTTTCATAGATAAACATTCATTATATGTACTAAATTGAATAATCAATTAGGTACTCTTGACAAATATAAACAGAAGGGAGTAAGTTAAACATCATGCATGCTCTTTCATATCAGATAACAGTAAATCAAAAGTTTGACCATTTCAGACTCAAAACAGTCATGGTCCTTCACCACGACCGTGGTGAACTGTAACCTTTAAAAACTGAAAATTTTGGCCAAAACGACCGTGGCACCAAGCATGGCCGTGAAAAGCACAGCCACCACGACCGTGCTATCTAGCACGATCATGGTACTCCAACATTAGGTCAAAAGAAGAGAGTTTGAAACGAAAAACGAACTTACCTATGTGTTCGGGGAGGTGGTGGCGTCAAAAACCTTGGTGGCGGCGAATGCGTCTTCGGAGAGAGTAGTTGGAGAACTTGGAGTGGCGGCGTCAAAGCTTGGCTGCAGCGGGGGCATCCTCGGAGAGATTGGTTGATAACTTTGACGGCGGCAACAACTTTGAAGTGGCAACGACAAAGCTTTGGTGACATCGACGAGACCTTGGCGGCATCAGCGAGACCCTTGGCGGCAGTGGGGGCATCTTTGGAGAGAGGGGGCGAGACCTTGGCGGCGACAAAGTTTAGAGATCTTGGCGGCGCGGCACAAGAGTGGGGGAGAGGTGCGACGAGAGTGAGAGCTCTGGGAAGTGCGAGATAGTGGCGGTGAGGTACGGGAGTGAGAGCTGAGAGAAGTGAGAGTGAGAGTTGCGGGACGAGAGTGCTGCATGGAGAGTGGTGGAAAAGGGTTTTTAATGTTTTATTTGGACTCTGACTTCTAGGGTCGGTTATATTAGAAAAGTGACCCAATAAGTCCCATATAGGGATGGTTATTAGCAAATAAAAGACCCATGAGAAAAATGATGCCCGAACCAAAACAACCGCACCTATAGGGATGGTTATTGTCAAAACTGACCCTAGAAGTCATGTCTATGCAGACGGTTATTTAGAGCAATCGACCCAAAAAGTCACACTGATGAAGGGCTGTAGGGTCGGTTATCTCAAAAACCAACCCAAGAAGTCTATGCAGAAGATCCCAAAAATGTGAAACTATGTGGACGGTTATTTTGAAAAACCGACCGGAGAAGTTCGGTCTATGCAGACGGTTATCAAGAAAAACTGACCCGAGACGTGGTTGTAGGGTCAGTTATCTCAAAAAACTGACCCAAGAAGTCTGTGTAGCTATATCCAAGGGATCCCAAAAATGTGCAGCTATAAGGACAGTTCTTTAATCAAACCGACCCTAGAGGTCCCAAGCTACTAGGTCAGTTATTTCTAAAATCCGACCCAACAGGCTAACGGTGCCCAAACTTTTTTCATTCTAAGCTAGTAGGTCGGCTACTATGTAAAACCGACCCAATAGGCTCGACTTTAAGGACGGCTATTGCACATAACTGACCCTAAAGATGTACTTCTAAGGACGGTTATTTGAGAAAACCGACCCAATAGCTATAAGCGGTACCTGAATTTTTCATGACAATTACTAGGTCGCTTATTTTAAAAAACAGACCCTATAGCTCAGCACGTGAAGGCAAAATGAAAACCAATTTTCTCCGCGGGAAACATGTTGGGTCGGTTTTCTAATAAAACCGATGTGTTTATGTGTGCCACAAAATTATGATTTTGTGGGTCATTTCTAGCATCGATTATCTTTAACATAACCGACCCAATAGCTATAAGCGGTACCCGGATTTTTTCTAATGACTTGTTGCTTCGATTTTAGCTTATTAGGTCGGTTTTTCTAATATAAGTGACGCTAGCAGAAGCGGCGTTAGAGGCCAAAAATGTACTAGTGCCACTACCCAGAATAAGAGATGAGTTGTGATAATTGTGTAGGAATTAGTACAACAAGAATCTGAGGTAAAATAGCAATCCTAGAGATCCCATTTTAATTGATTAAACCAACTATTTAATCGATTTTTTTGTTTTCTTTTACTTTTTTTTTAAACAACTTCCAAACTTTTATAATTAGTTTAGATGATCACGAGTAGTTAGTAGTAGTCTACCAGAAATTATGTTTCCCTGTGTTCGACTCGAGCCTCACAAGGCCTATATTACATTGACGTGTATACTTGCGTTTTACGCACGGTAAAGTTGTATCAGTACCCCTAGAAGAGGAGATTGTCTATGAATTATGTTTAGATTGAGACTAAAGGTGTTTAGGTACTCAATTATATATACAATTGATTTACTGGACTCTGAACTATCAAGTTCAAATGTTGAACTAGATGGTTAGAGTGTCAGGTCGATTGGAGACTGCATTAGTAATGTCAGGACTTCCAACCAACCAGTTCACCATTGTGAGTCGAGTGACTGGTGTGAGCCAACCGTCTGGTTCACTTGGTGAACCAAGTGTCTCATAGTCATGCCAATTGAGGAAATAAGGATTTACCCAGTTGGAGGAAAACATTCATATTTCACTTATTCAATTCGATTGGAATAAGGATTAATCTTTACATTAATCAGAAATGATTGAGGTAAGTCAATTGTAGGCAAGTCTAGGAAGTGAAACGACTGATTCATTGGGTGAATCAATCAGTTCACACTCCCAACTAACTGGTTTGCCTATCGTAGTACAAACTATTCATGAAATTTCTGGATCCTTCTACTCCCGAACAGACTGGGAACCTTGATCATGTCCTCTACTATAAATAGAGGGGTACTGAGGGTTTCTCAGAACACACAAGTCAGAACATCAGTTACTCTGTAAAGTTATTGTCCTATCTAGTTCTGGTAATCGAGAGAGCCCGAGCAAGTGCTGCCTGACTAGGGAGGCAAAATGAGGGAATGACAACTACAGAAAAGTAGTCTGAGTTTGGGAGAGTAGGTTGGTGCTAGTACACCAATAGTAGGGTCGTCTCCTTCTTGCAAGTTCTTCTAAATGAAAGGAGTTTCAGGTGTCTGTGTGGACTATCTGTACAGGTGGGAGATGTCTACCACTCACGAGGACACATTAGTTGCAGTCTGTGGTGGAGGACAAAGTCCATGGCAAAGACCAGGAGCTACACAAGAACCGTTCAAGACATGGCATTGAAGACCACACATGGCTGAGAGGTATTGTCACTAGTCAAGCCCCAGAACCAGGTATATCTCACTAAAACTATCCTTTCCATTACATAATTGTTGATGCAATCTCCTGTTTTGGGTTAATGGCCAGTAAATTTTTTGTTTCTGCTGCCTAATCTAAGATCATAAAACCCAACATGACACATTATTGGAAATACAGACACAGAGTTCGACAAAGGATATAAAATTTATCTATTTATATTACAATAATAGAAAGATCGCGTCAACTACTATGAATATAAAGAATGGTTTAGCGAGTTTATACCTAGTCTTGGAGTAAATCCAGAGACAAAAATTCTTTGCAACGCAACTGTCTTCTAGATGCTCTTGGACAGTGTTTGTGCATCTCCTGGTCTTCTCCACGGATGACAGACAGGATGTGTACATGTAAACATAGATGTTTACATGTGTACTGTGGGCTCTGATCTCCAAAACCCGAGATAAACATGATTAAATTCAGCGGAAGCAATTCGATTAACAGCGGAATACGAAAAATCACGAAAAATTAAAACTTTTGAGACAAGATCTTAAAACCATAAAACTTCCTTTATAAAAAGGAGATAAACTGTTTACATCTCTGTTAAATTACTTCTTGAGTAATTATACACAGCATGATACAAAATCTCAATAGTCAAATCAAAATCTCAAACCATAACTCCAAGGACCTGAGAGTACAGAGACGACATAAGACTTTCTAACTACACAACTCAGCAGTCTGAATCTCCACCTGAGATTTACTGCTGCTCCTGGTGCTGCTGCTGCTGATATTGGTCACCTGAAGATTGATTCCTTCGTCCCCGACGACCACCTAAAAAGTTGAAATCTTCGGGGTGAGACAATTTTAAATAATTGTCCCAGCGAGAGTTATAACTCTCCGCCAGAAGCTTTATTATAGAAAATCCAGGACAAGATAAACAATATAAGCTTTAAAGCAATCAACAGCAGTTTTGATATCAATTAGAACAATATCATTTAAGGAATATGAAGAACATGTATACTGAGTAATGTAACTTCAACCAATGTATCTCGTAGTTTAACCTAAGCAGATATGCTACGCGTTTGATTATGTTTTACAAACATTATTATGCCCTGCGGAGATGAGGTATACCGCTCATACTCCAACCGATCACTATTAAGTCGCATCGGTATCATACATAGGTCATCAAAAGAGTCGGATTCTTATGACCTCATCTTCCTCAGTCAGTGAGAGGATCAACATGCAGGACATATAGTGTCTCTGCTACTATAGCTTACCAGGGTATTCTGGTACTTCGCTATTAGAGTCACAGTGGCATTCTGTACTCTCTTCGCCATCGAAAGATTTCTTGCTTATCTCTCATCGATGCGGTACAAAAGATTTCCTCGGGAGATTAGTGTTACATCACCCCGGCATAAACACATAGTGAAGGATTGATAGATTAAGGTACATCTACATCAATTCCTACACTAGGATGTAAGGACATTAACATCCATATTCCCCACATACTCAAAAGTATGTGATCCAGGAATTCCCTTAGGAAAACCTGTTTCACCATCATTTAACTCCTGACAATGATGGATCTATGATCAGGGCTCTACATGGTATGATTATACTTGATTAGTTAGGTACATTTCAGTATTCTTTTAACATCATACATGTTCTCAAACAATAATCATTAGCATAGCAGTTATGAAAACAGAATACTAAATGCATCAGGTCTACATCAATTGTCATTTCTCAATCATCTCATCACAAGTCATCTGACAAGCATGACCTTGATGATATTCATGGCTCTTACAGCCTATCATTCTCATAAGATTCCACTTACTAGGCATCAACATATGTCATTATTCATAAAGCTAATAACAAGCTTTCAATGAATATGAAATCATAATCCTTACCTGGATATGATCACCATCATGTATAAAAACCTGCATGGTTAATTCAACTGATAACAGTAAGTATTTCATATTAAGAGTTGTACCCTCATACTCTTACCAGGGTTAGATTCCCTGATTTTCATCAATTAGGGTTTACTATTCACAATATATGTCATCACCTTAGAATTAGGGTTTACTATTCACCTCATGGTGAATTAACCTCATACATCACCATGTATGAGAAACATCATCATTAAAGCCCTCAAATAAGGTTAAGAATCATCAATTATCATAATTAGGGTTTCCATGATCTCACATAGGTGGATCATACCCTAATCATGCACATTCATGTGTATTAAAGGTACTTTACTTGAGTTTCCACTAAAAAGGGTACATTCTCTCTCCTATGATACTTTCTCTCTCCTCTTACTAGTAGATGGTGATTACATTACTCCAAACTAGGTTGGGTCAAGTCCTTATTGGCTAACATAAGCCAAAACATCACTATCATGTGACTAGGGTTTGATTAGAACAAGGTATTACTCAATTGAACCTTTCAGGGGCATTTTGGTAAATTACCCATTGATCATCATCATGGGTCAATTCATTAGTCACTTAGTCCATTAACATCTTAAGTTGCCATTATGGTTTAGATTAGATCATTATTGAACCATTTACACCTTCAAGTGATTAAGTATAATCAACCTTGAAAGTCCCCAATTAGATTAGGGTTTAACCTTCAACCTTCAACCCACTTTGATTCTTAATGACCTTGAACTCGTTTAACCTCAAACATCCTTGAACTCATTTAACCTCAACATTCTTGAACTCGTTTAACCTCAAACGTGTGTGAGACCCACTTGGTCTTAAACGGGTATGAACCCATTTGGGGTCCAAACGAGTACAAACCCATTTGAACCTAAACGAGTATGAACTCGTTTGGATCCAAACGAGTGTGAACACGTTTGGGATCAAATGAGTATGAACCCGTTTGGGCTCAAATGAGTGTGCACTCGTTTGGACTCAAATGAGTGTGTACTCGTTTGGGCTCCAACGAGTATGCACTTGTTTGAACTCAACCCGCATGGACATGAAAAGTAACATAAACGTTATTATTGAAATGTAATTTCTATGTTGAAGCCCTCATCTGGCCAAAGCCATGCTAAACACTTGTAAATTGGGTCAATTAGGATGAGCCTCAATCAATTGGACTCCAATTTGACCCTCAATTGAAAGCCAATTAGGGTTAAGTCTAACTCAATTAGGGATTCCAATCGGCTAATTACCAATTTTCAACAAAAGTGAAACAAAGTCTAATTGAACCCATAAATTGAACTCCAATTGGGCCCAAACTTGGCCCAAACGGTCTTGCGGTCGTTTGGATGACCTACAAACGGTCTTGAGACCGTTTGCCCAAAGTTTGACCAAAATCTAGGTTGATTTGATTAGGGTTGAACCCTAATTAGGTCTAAAATCAGCACTTTTATCAATCTTTCAACCTAATGAAATTGGATCTTCAATTGATCAATTTTCATTAACCCTAGACCTCCAAACGGTCTTGGGGTGTCACTAAACGAGTATGAGACCGTTTGGGTGAACCCCAAACGAGTTTGAACCCGTTTGGGCCCTTCAACCCAAAACTCAACAAGATCTATGTTTAAACGGATTTGAAAAATCAGGACTTAATTCAATTGGATTTGCTAATTGATTGGCCTATATCTCACGATTCCCTTGGATTTAATCCCTAAAATTTGGTGGGTAATCAGCCTACATAATTATGAACGAGATTCCCAAACGGTCAATGCTTTGTCAACTCCTTCAAACGGGTTTGAACCCGTTTGCCACCAAACGGTTTGCAACCCGTTTAATCACCAAATGGTTGTGCAACCCGCATGGGCAAAGGGTGGAGGTCGTTTGATAAAGTAGAAATTCGTGGATAAGCATAGGAAATAACGCCCTCATCTGATAGCTCAAGAACAGCAGAAATTTACCACGGATTTGCTTGCAAGGATGCAAGGGAAGATAGGGAAGAAAAAGAGCTAGCAACTAAATGCATAGAAAGAAAGGTATAACAAAGCTTAGGTTTAGAGTTATAAAACCCGCCTAAAGATTGTTCCTTGAGCTCCAAGCTTCCAAGCTCCGACCCTTCAATGGTGGCTTGAGCTCCACAGGTCGGCCAAGGTCAATTCTTCAAGAAAAGAATGGGGATGGCCGGCTAGAACAAGGAATCTATGTGAGAAAACTAAGAATTCAACCTTGTAGAACAATTTCCTCCATGAATTCAAGCTGGAAGGTGGTGTTTTCTTACCTAGAACAGGTTGGTCGCCCCCTTGAGCTCCTGGTCTCCTTCCTTAGTCGGACACAACAAGATAGGAATGAAGAATGAAAGGGAAACGTTCCCTTTGATTGCAAAGGAGAGGGTATAAGTACCCTTGGGTTAAATTCAATCATAAGGACAACTTATTTCCTCTTTTCTCATCTAAGTCCTTCCTTTCTTCTTTGCACGTCCCTACCCCTTATTTATAAGGACAATATCCTTCTAAGGTCAAGAATTGAAGGCAAAGAAGGTCAACCCACCACTAAAACACACATATAAAAGGGCTATTACACTTACACCTTGATTATTCAATCACAAAGGTGTTCTTTATTATATGATTATTCAAATGAAGTGACCTCTTCATCATTTCTACTCTAAATGATGACAAAAGTTATAAAAGATATTTTTGAAGATGAAAATTACAAGTTGCACCCCAAATTTTGGGTAAATTGCATTTTACCCCAAAACCAGGGTTTCAAGCACAGGGATTGCTTCCACAGCTGCACCTTGGTGCTCAAGCTTGGGAAATCCCTCAAATTTTATCATAACCACTCTCATGATGTCTCAAAATCAGAGGAACATCTCAACATGTGAAATTTTCAACTTAACCCCTCTAACTGGGTAATTTTCACATAGGTCCCTGTATTACCAAACAATACTACAATCATTGTTTAAAAGGGACAGAAATGAAAATGTATGTTCCTTAGGAACTTAATTACATGCCAAAAGATAATCACAAGGATTTAATTACATATTTAGGCAAAACACCTAGGGTTAGTTCATAACCCAGGTCAGGGATGTTACAAATTATCCACCCCTTACAAGGATTTCGTCCCCGAAATCGATAAAACATACTAGGAGAAAAGAGCAGGGTATTTCCTTCTCATCTCATCCTCTAGTTCCCAAGTGGCTTCTTCGACACCACGGTGGTTCCAGAGGAATTTCATAAGGCCTATATATTTCTTCTTTAGCTTTTTAATTCTATTATCAAGAATTGACACAGGTCCTTCCTCATAGGTTACATCCTCATTCAATTCTACTTCCATAGGTTGTAGAACTGACTCGGTGTCAGGATGACATTTCCTCAGCATAGAAATGTGAAACACAGGGTGTAACTTCTGCAACTCTTGAGGTAGCTCTAGTTTATAGGCTACCTTTCCAACCCGTTCAATGATTGGATAGGGACCTATAAATCTAGGAGCTAACTTCCCTTTTCTTCCAAAACGAAGGACTCCTTTCCAAGGCGAGACCTTGAGGTACACTCTGTCTCCAACCTGGAACTCTAGAAGTCTACGACGTCTGTCGGCGTAAGATTTCTGCCTATCTTGTGCAGTCTTAAGCTGTTGTTGTATAACCTTAATCTTTTCTGTGGTTTGCTGCACAAGATCGGGACCCAACAACTGATGTTCACCAGTCTCATACCAACACAAGGGTGATCTACAACGTCTACCATACAAAGCTTCATAAGGTGCCATATCAATACTATGTTGATAGCTATTGTTATAGGCAAACTCTATTAGGCTTAGGTGTAGATCCCAACTTCCAATAAACTAGAGAGCACATGCTCTCAACAAGTCTTCCAAGGTCTGTATAGTCCTTTCAGACTGTCCATCAGTCTGTGGATGAAAGGTTGTACTAAACCTTAACTTGGTGCCTAAGGCTCTGTGTAACTGTTCCCAAAAACGACTGGTAAACTGAGGACCTCTGTCAGAAACTATAGTGACAGGAACTCCGTGCAAATGCACTATCTCTTGAACATACATCTGTGATAACCTCTCAGCAGAATAGGTTGTTTTGACAGGTAAGAAATGAGCTGTCTTTGTCAACCTATCAACTATTACCCAGATGGAATCATGTCCTTTGTTTGTCCTAGGTAGGCCAACAACAAAGTCCATGGTCACATGGTCCCACTTCCACTGTGGTATGGGTAAAGGTTGCATTATCCCTGCAGGCTTCTGGTGTTTAGCTTTAACTTGCTGACACACAGGACACCTCATCACAAACTCCGCAACATCCTTCTTCATCCCGGGCCACCAATACATATCTTTCAAGTTTCGATACATCTTGGTGCTCCCTAGATGCATAGCATACATCGAAGAATGAGCTTCTTCCAGGACTAACTTCCTCAGGTTATCCACATCAGGTACTATCATCCTCCCATGATAGCATGCCACTTGATCTTCTGAGTCATGGAAACCATCTTGCTTCCCATTACCATACTCAGATCTGATCTGTTGCACTACATCATCCACTTGATGTGCTTCCTTTATCTGCTCTCTTAGGGTAGGTTTTATGTGCATCTCAGCTAACAAACCAGCCAACAATGACACCTTCAAATGTACATTGTCTTGCCTTAAAGAGATAAGCATATCCCTCTTAGAGCATACTAAAGAGTTCAGTTGTGCTCTATCCATGGTTGATGTTGCTGATTTCCTACTTAAAGCATCTGCAACTACATTGGCCTTCCCTGGATGATAATCAATTGTACAATCTTAGTCCTTGATTAACTCCATCCAACGACATTGCCTCATGTTAAGTTCATGCTGAGAGAAGATATACTTAAGGTTCTTGTGATCAGTGAAAATCTGGAATGTCTCTCCGTAGAGATAGTGTCTCCAGATCTTCAAGGCATGAACTACAGAAGCTAACTCCAGATCGTGTGTCAGATAATTCTCCTCATGTTTCTTAAGCTTTCGCGAAGCAAAAGAAATCACTTTCTTATCCTGCATCAGCACGCATCCGAGTCCATTCTTGGAGACATCACAGAAAACTATATATCCTTTGTCTTGCTCGGGTAACACAAGTACTGGTGCACTTGTCAACCTCTCCTTCAGCAACTGGAAAGATTGCTGGCACTTATCGCTCCAGTCAAAAGGAACTTCTTTCCGGGTTAACCTAGTCAAAGGTAAGGCTATAGAACGGAAGTTCTTAATGAACCTTCGGTAGTAGCCGGCTAACCCTAGGAAACTTCCAATCTCCGTCGGTGTTTTTGGTTGTTCCCACTATAGAACAGATTCTACCTTTTTAGGGTCAACACGAATACCCGAGGCAGATACCACATGACCAAGGAAAGATACTTCTGGCAACCAAAACTCACACTTGCTAAACTTAGCGTATAACTTATGTTGTCTTAGCAAAGTTAGAGCTTGACGAAGATGTTTTTCATGCTGTTGAGCATCTCTACTATAGATCAGGATGTCATCAATGAAGACAACAATGCACTGATCGAGGAAAGGTCGGAAGATTCTATTCATGAGTTCCATAAATGCAGCTGGTGCATTAGTTAGTCCAAACGACATAACTGTGAACTCATAGTGACCATACCTTGTCCTGAAGGCAGACTTGGATATGTCACCATCCTTAATACGGAGTTGATGATACCCAGACCTCAAGTCTATCTTTGAGAATACGGTTGCACCACGCAACTGGTCAAAGAGATCATCAATCCTCGGCAGAGGGTACTTATTCTTTATTGTTACTTTATTTAGTTGTCTGTAATCAACGCACAACCACATTGACCCGTCTTTCTTTTTAACAAACAAAACCGGAGCACCCCAAGGGGAAGTGCTCGGTCGGATGAAACCCTTCTCAAGCAACTCCTGAAGTTGTTTCTTGAGTTCTGCCATTTCGGCAGGCGCCATCCTATACGGTGTCTGGGCTATGGGTTTTGTATCTGGGACTAAATTGATTTCAAAATCAATTTCCCGAGGCGGTGGCACACCTGGAAGTTCTTCAGGAAATACATCTTCAAATTCCCTGACTATAGGAACTTCGGTAAGGTTAGGACTCTCCATGGTAGTATCTACCACATGGGCCAAGAATGCATAACATCCTTGCCTCATCAGCTTATCAGCAACCATAGCTGACACAAGACAGGTGGGTAGAATCTTTCTCTCTCTTTGAAATATCCATGTGTTGCTTTCATCAACAAACACAGCCTGCTTGGATTCACAATCCAAGATAACCCTATACCTCTCCAAGGTATCCATCCCAAGGATTATATCAAATCCTTGCATCTCAAGCGGTATAAGATCCACTTGAATGCGATGATCAGAAAAGAAGAGGTTACAGGGAGAGCATACCTCCTGCAACACAGCAGACCCTCTCAACGGAGTCTCAAGCAACAAGCTATCTGTCGTATGACTAACCGTCATATTGCAGTTACGAATCACCCTTCGAGTGATAAAGGAGTGTGTAGCACCCAGGTCAATCAAAACAGACACAACACAGGATGTAGACATATCAGAATATAAAAGTTCCATCTGACCTGTCACAACCCGTGGATTGACCACTGCATCTGGTGGGTTCATAGCATAGAACCTTGCTGTCGCCTGAGGTTGAGTTGGTGCCGACGATCCAGCTTGGGACGCCTGTCCACGTCCTCTAGCTGCTCCTTGAGACTGCTTTCTTTGTGATCCCTGTTGATTCTTTCTCTGATGTTGTGTCACATTGATAGGCCTAGACCTACAGTCCTTCATCAAGTGTCCCACCTTCCCACAGTTGTAGCAGCTCCTCTCCAGTTGTTGTGTTCTAGGTGGTCATGTGACTGACATTGATGTTGAACTGCGAGTCTCTTGTAGTGGTAGGCTTCGTCCCCTGCCTCTACTCGGTGACCACTGAGTCTGAGAACTAGATCTGGGTGGTGGAGGTGTAGGTGCAGAGAATCTAGGCTTCTTAAAGTCTCTAGATGAAGAACCCTGGAACTACGGATACCTCTTATGGGTTTGCCTCTTTTCAACTACGGATTTCTCTATCCTTCGGACTGACTCAACGAAGGTAGAAAACCTCTCCCGATTCTCTAGGGCAGACACGGGAGTAGTCAATTCGGCATTTAAACCCTTCTCGAACCTTCTGATTCTTTCTTCTTCTGTGGCAGCCATGTGCGGACAGAAACGTAGCAACTCCATGAACTTAGCTTCGTACTCGCTAATGTTCATCATACCTTGTCTCAATCTCTCAAACTGAGAGATCTTCTCATCCAGGAATGTCTTTGGAAAGTATCTGTTGACAAATCCTCGACGAAAATCTTCCCACAAGATGTCTACTCCAGGCCTCTTCTGCTCTTCCATGGTCCACCAGTGACCAGCACTTCCTTTGAGAAGATAGACAGCATATCTAACCTTCTCAGCTTCTGGGATGTTCAAGATTCTGAAAGCTTTCTCTAACTCGGTTAACCACAGATCTGCATCTACGGGGTCAGCTGTCCCAAAGTACTCGGTAGATCCGACACGACGAAGTCGCTCGAACGTCTTACCGATACCTTGTCCTTCAGGCTGGGCAGGTGCCCTAGGTGCAGGTATGGGCATCCTGTCGGTGATGTGTGTCATGGAAGTCATAAACTGCCCGAACATAGTCTGAACTGCTGGGTTACCCATGTCAGCTGGGTCAAACTGAGGTGGCTCCCTGGGTAACTCAGGTACAAGTTGCTCTATCTCTGGGTTCCTTGCACCTCCTTGGGGTGCAGCAACACTACTTTCCTCCACGTAGTCCTCATGTGGTTCAGACATCCTTAACAATCTTCTTCTCCTGAGGAGCATAAGACTCTATTAGATACGAAGGAACACTAAGATTAAACTCGACATCCTAAGTCCTACATCTCTGTAGACTCAGCGAACCTAGAGCTCTGATACCACTTAATTGTGGGCTCTGATCTCCAAAACCCGAGATAAACACGATTAAATTCAGCGGAAGCGATTCGATTAACAGTGGAATACGAAAAATCACGAAAAATTAAAACTTTTGAGATAAGATCTTGAAACCATAAAACTTCCTTTATAAAAAGGAGATAAACTGTTTACATCTCTGTTAAATTACTTCTTGAGTAATTATACACAGCATGATACAAAATCTCAAGAGTCAAATCAAAATCTCAGACCATAACTCCAAGGACCTGAGAGTACAGAGACGACATAAGACTTTCTAACTACACAACTCAGTAGTCTGAATCTCCACCTGAGATTTACTTCTGCTCCTGGTGCTGCTGCTGCTGATATTGGTCACCTAAAGATTGATTCCTTCGTCCCCGACGACCACCTAAAAAGTTGAAATCTTCGGGGTGAGACAATTTTAAATAATTGTCCCAGTGAGAGTTATAACTCTCCTCCAGAAGCTTTATTATAGCAAATCCAGGACAAGATAAACAATAAAAGCTTTAAAGCAATCAACATCATTTTTGATATCAATTAGAACAATATCATTTAAGGAATATGAAGAACATGTATACTGAGTAATGTAACTTCAACCAATGTATCTCGTAGTTTAACCTAAGCAGATATGCTACACAGTTGATTATGTTTTACAAACATTATTATGCCTTGCGGAGATGAGGTATACCGCTCATACTCCAACCGATCACTATTAAGTCACATCGGTATCATACATAGGTCATCAAAAGAGTAGGATTCTTATGACCTCATCTTCCTCAGTCAGTGTGAGGATCAACATGTAGGACATATAGTGTCTCTGCTACTATAGCTTACCAGGGTATTCTGGTACTTCGCTATTAGAGTCACAGTGGCATTATGTACTCTCTTCGCCATCGAAAGATTTCTTGCTTATCTCTCATCGATGCGGTACAAAAGATTTCCTCGGGAGATTAGTGTTACATCACCCCGGCATAAACACATAGTGAAGGATTGATAGATTAAGGTACATCTACATCAATTCCTACACTAAGATGTAAGGACATTAACATCCATATTCCCCACATACTCAAAAGTATGTGATCCAGGAATTCCCTTAGGAAAACCTATTTCACCATCATTTAACTCCTGACAATGATGGATCTATGATCAGGGCTCTACATGGTATGATTATACTTGATTAGTTAGGTACATTTCAGTATTCTTTTAACATCATACATGTTCTCAAACATTAATCATTAGCATAGCAGTTATGAAAATAGAATACTAAATGCATCAGGTCTACATCAATTGTCATTTCTCAATCATCTCATCACAAGTCATCTGACAAGCATGACCTTGATGATATTCATGGCTCTTACAGCCTATCATTCTCATAAGATGCCACTTACTAGGCATCAACATATGTCATTATTCATAAAGCTAATAACAAGCTTTCAATGAATATGAAATCATAATCCTTACCTGGATATGATCACCATCATGTATAAAAACCTGCATGGTTAATTCAACTGATAACAGTAAGCATTTCATATCAAGAGTTGTACCCTCATACTCTTACCAGGGTTAGATTCCCTGATTTTCATCAATTAGGGTTTACTATTCACAATATATGTCATCACCTTAGAATTAGGGTTTACTATTCACCTCATGGTGAATTAACCTCATACATCACCATGTATGAGAAACATCATCATTAAAGCCCTCAAATAAGGTTAAGAATCATCAATTATCATAATTAGGGTTTCCATGATCTCACATAGGTGGATCATACCCTAATCATGCACATTCATGTGTATTACAGGTACTTTACTTGAGTTTCCACTAAAAAGGGTACATTCTCTCTCCTATGATACTTTCTCTCTCCTCTTACTAGTAGATGGTGATTACATTACTCCAAACTAGGTTGGGTCAAGTCCTTATTGGCTAACATAAGCCAAAACATCACTATCATGTGACTAGGGTTTGATTAGAACAAGGTATTACTCAATTGAACCTTTCAGGGGCATTTTGGTAAATTACCCATTGATCATCATAATGGGTCAATTCATTAGTCACTTAGTACCTTAACATCTTAAGTTGCCATTATGGTTTAGATTAGATCATTATTGAACCATTTACACCTTCAAGTGATTAAGTATAATCAACCTTGAAAGTCCCCAATTAGATTAGGGTTTAACCTTCAACCTTCAACCCACTTTGATTCTTAATGACCTTGAACTCGTTTAACCTCAAACATCCTTGAACTCATTTAACCTCAACATTCTTGAAATCGTTTAACCTCAAACGTGTGTGAGACCCACTTGGCCTTAAACGGGTATGAACCCATTTGGGGTCCAAACGAGTACAAACCCATTTGAACCTAAACGAGTATGAAATCGTTTGGATCCAAACGAGTGTGAACCCGTTTGGGCTCAAACGAGTATGAACCCGTTTGGGATCAAATGAGTGTGCACTCATTTGGACTCAAACGAGTGTGTACTCGTTTGGGCTCAAACGAGTATGCACTTGTTTGAACTCAACCCGCATGGACATGAAAAGTAACATAAAGGTTATTATTGAAATGTAATTTCTATGTTGAAGCCCTCATCTGGCCAAATACATGCTAACCACTTGTAAATTGGGTCACTTAGGATGAGACTCAATCAATTGGACTCCAATTTGACCCTCAATTGAAAGCCAATTAGGGTTAAGTCTAACTCAATTAGGGATTCCAATCGGCTAATTACCAATTTTCAACAAAAGTGAAACAAAGTGTAATTGAACCCATCAATTGAACTCCAATTGGGCCCAAACTTGGCCCAAACGGTCTTGAGGTCGTTTGGATGACCTCCAAACGGTCTTGAGACCGTTTGCCCAAAGTTTGACCAAAATCTTGGTTGATTTGATTAGGGTTGAACCCTAATTAGGTCTAAAATCAGCACTTTTATCAATCTTTCAACCTAATGAAATTGGATCTTCAATTGATCAATTTTCCTTAACCCTAGACCTCCAACCGGTCTTGGGGTGTCACTAAACGAGTATGAGACCGTTTGGGTGAACCCAAAATGACTTTGAACCCGTTTGGGCCCTTCAACCCAAATCTCAACAAGATCTATGTTTAAACAGATTTGAAAAATCAGGACTTAATTCAATTGGATTTGCTAATTGATTGGACTATATTTCACGATTCCCTTGGAGTTAATCCCTCAAATTTGGTGGGTGATTAGCCTACATAATTATGAACGCGATTCACAAATGGTCAACTCTTGGTCAACTCTTTCAAATGGGTTTGAACCCGTTTTCCACCAAATGGTTTGCAACCCGTTTAATCACCAAACGGTTGTGCAACCCGCATGGGCAAAGGGTGGAGGTCGTTTGATAAAGTAGAAATTCGTGGATAAGTATAGGAAATAACGCCCTCATCTTCTAGCTCAAGAACAGCAGCAATTTCCCACGGATTTGCTTGCAAGGATGCAAGGGAAGATAGGGAAGAAAAAGAGCTAGCAACTAAATGCATAGAAAGAAAGGTATAACAAAGCTTAGGTTTAGAGTTATAAAACCCGCCTAAAGATTGTTCCTTGAGCTCCAAGCTTCCAAGCTCCGAGCCTTCAATGGTGTCTTGAGCTCCACAGGTCGGCCAAGGTCAATTCTTCAAGAAAAGAATGGGGATGGCCGGCTAGAACAAGGAATCTATGTGAGAAAACTAAGAATTCAACCTTGTAGAACAATTTCCTCCATGAATTCAAGCTGGAAGGTGGTGTTTTCTTACCTAGAATAGGTTGGTCGCCCCCTTGAGCTCCTGGTCTCCTTCCTTAGTCGGCCACAACAAGATAGGAATGAAGAATGAAAGGGAAACGTTCCCTTTGATTGCAAAGGAGAGGGTATAAGTACCCTTGGGTTAAATTCAATCATAAGGACAACTTATTTCCTCTTTTCTCATCTAAGTCCTTCCTTTCTTCTTTGCACGTCGCTAACCCTTATTTATAAGGACAATATCCTTCTAAGGTCAAAAATTGAAGGCAAAGAAGGTCAACCCACCACTAAAACACACATATAAAAGGGCTATTACACTTACACCTTGATTATTCAATCACAAAGGTGTTCTTTATTATATGATTATTCAAATGAAGTGACCTCTTCATCATTTCTACTCTAAATGATGACAAAAGTTATAAAAGATATTTTTGAAGATGAAAATTACAAGTTGCACCCTAAATTTTAGGTAAATTGCATTTTACCCCAAAACCAGGGTTTCAAGCACAGGGATTGCTTCCACAGCTGCACCTTGGTGCTCAAGCTTGGGAAATCCCTCAAATTTTATCATAACCACTCTCATGATGTCTCAACATCAGAGGAACATCTCAACATGTGAAATTTGCAAGTTAACCCCTCTAACTGGGTAATTTGCACATAGGTCCCTGTATTACCAAACAATACTACAATCATTGTTTAAAAGGGACAGAAATGAAAATGTATGTTCCTTAGGAACTTAATTACATGCCAAAAGATAATCACAAGGATTTAATTACATATTTAGTCAAAACACCTAGGGTTAGTTCATAACCCAGGTCAGGGATGTTACATGTACACAACAATACACATGGATGCACACATGTGTGCACATGAATGTACCCATTTGTACACATGGATGTACACATGTGTTCACATGAATGTACACATGTGTACATATCCATGCTTGTACGTATGTGAACACAACAGTACACATATGTATTTATGTGTGCACAATAGTACACATAGATGTACACATCAGTACACATCCATGCATGTATGAATGTGTACATATCAATACACATATGTACCCATGTGTACATAAGAGTACACATCCATGCATGTACGCATGTGTACACAAGAACGCACATGTATGTGTGCATGTGCATAGGTGTACAAATAGTACACACAGATGTGTCCATCTTTACACATGCATACATGTGTATACATGGATGTGTACATGTGTACATCTATACATGTGTACATGTAGATGTACACATGTGTACATGTGCACGCATTGATGCGTAAATGAATGTGTACAGTGTGCACAACAATACACATGGATGTACACATGGATATAAACATGTGTACACAAGGACGTACACATGTATGTACGCATGTGCACATAATTGTACACATCCATCTAAATGTATACTCCCATGCGTACATTTTACTTCAGTCTTAGACACATGTGTATGCAACACTACACATAGATGTTTACATTAGTACACAATGATACACATGGATGTACACATGTGTATTCATGGACATACACATGTATGTATGCATGTGTACACAACACACATGTGTACATCCATATGTATTATTGTGCACACTTGCGTACAAAACTGAGAAAACCAGTACACAAGTATGTACACATGAGTACACAACATTACACATCCATGCAAATGTGTTTTGCCATGTGTAGTGTTTTGTTAAGTCTTGTACACATCTGCACACAAGAGTACATATCCATATATGTATGCATGTGTGCACAACAATACACATATGTCAGCATGTGTACATAAAGTACACATTTATAAATGTAAGCATGTGTACACAACAATACACATGTATTTACGAGTGTGTACACATTGTCTTACATGTCTACACATGGATGTGTACATGTCTAGACATAGATGTGTGTATGGGTACACATGGATGTGTGCATGTGTACACATGTATGCATGGATGTGTACATGTGTATACATGGATGTGTACATGTGTATATGTGTACACATGCATGGATGTGGACATGTGTACACATGTATGTAGACGTAGATGTGTACTTGTGTACACAATAGTACACTTGTGTATATTATTATACACAATTTGTACTACCATTAGGTATTATTGTGTACAATTTTGTACACATGTGTATGGTCAAGTGTGTTTTTGTGTAAAATTTGTACACATGTGTACTATCATATGTAGTGTTGTGTACACAAGTGTATTGCCATGTTTATTTTTATGTAGACAATTAGACTTCCATGTGTAATGCTATGTCTATTATTTTGTACAGGTGTACTGTCGTGTGTAATGTTTTGATCATCATTGATAAAATGCACCTATTCGCATGGCTTAACATGGAGAAGGATTTTGTGAGTAACTTCCATGATTAGTATATGAGGAAGAAGACAAATTCATGGATGGATTCTGCTACATCTCGATGAAGCAACAACAAGATTCGATGGGTTGTTGTTGCTGGTGGGAGGCTGTTGACCAGTGAATTGGGAACAACATGTGTACACATTGTCTTACATGTCTACACATGGATGTGTACATGTCTAGACATAGATGTGTGTATGGGTACACATGGATGTGTGCATGTGTACACATGTATGCATGGATGTGTACATGTGTATACATGGATGTGTACATGTGTATATGTGTACACATGCATGGATGTGGACATGTGTACACATGTATGTAGACGTAGATGTGTACTTGTGTACACAATAGTACACTTGTGTATATTATTATACACAATTTGTACTACCATTAGGTATTATTGTGTACAATTTTGTACACATGTGTATGGTCAAGTGTGTTTTTGTGTAAAATTTGTACACATGTGTACTATCATATGTAGTGTTGTGTACACAAGTGTATTGCCATGTTTATTTTTATGTAGACAATTAGACTTCCATGTGTAATGCTATGTCTATTATTTTGTACAGGTGTACTGTCGTGTGTAATGTTTTGATCATCATTGATAAAATGCACCTATTCGCATGGCTTAACATGGAGAAGGATTTTGTGAGTAACTTCCATGATTAGTATATGAGGAAGAAGACAAATTCATGGATGGATTCTGCTACATCTCGATGAAGCAACAACAAGATTCGATGGGTTGTTGTTGCTGGTGGGAGGCTGTTGACCAGTGAATTGGGAACAGCATGTGTACACATTGTCTTACATGTCTACACATGGATGTGTACATGTCTAGACATAGATGTGTGTATGGGTACACATGGATGTGTGCATGTGTACACATGTATGCATGGATGTGTACATGTGTATACATGGATGTGTACATGTGTATATGTGTACACATGCATGGATGTGGACATGTGTACACATGTATGTAGACGTAGATGTGTACTTGTGTACACAATAGTACACTTGTGTATATTATTATACACAATTTGTACTACCATTAGGTATTATTGTGTACAATTTTGTACACATGTGTATGGTCAAGTGTGTTTTTGTGTAAAATTTGTACACATGTGTACTATCATATGTAGTGTTGTGTACACAAGTGTATTGCCATGTTTATTTTTATGTAGACAATTAGACTTCCATGTGTAATGCTATGTCTATTATTTTGTACAGGTGTACTGTCGTGTGTAATGTTTTGATCATCATTGATAAAATGCACCTATTCGCATGGCTTAACATGGAGAAGGATTTTGTGAGTAACTTCCATGATTAGTATATGAGGAAGAAGACAAATTCATGGATGGATTCTGCTACATCTCGATGAAGCAACAACAAGATTCGATGGGTTGTTGTTGCTGGTGGGAGGCTGTTGACCAGTGAATTGGGAACAGCATGTGTACACATTGTCTTACATGTCTACACATGGATGTGTACATGTCTAGACATAGATGTGTGTATGGGTACACATGGATGTGTGCATGTGTACACATGTATGCATGGATGTGTACATGTGTATACATGGATGTGTACATGTGTATATGTGTACACATGCATGGATGTGGACATGTGTACACATGTATGTAGACGTAGATGTGTACTTGTGTACACAATAGTACACTTGTGTATATTATTATACACAATTTGTACTACCATTAGGTATTATTGTGTACAATTTTGTACACATGTGTATGGTCAAGTGTGTTTTTGTGTAAAATTTGTACACATGTGTACTATCATATGTAGTGTTGTGTACACAAGTGTATTGCCATGTTTATTTTTATGTAGACAATTAGACTTCCATGTGTAATGCTATGTCTATTATTTTGTACAGGTGTACTGTCGTGTGTAATGTTTTGATCATCATTGATAAAATGCACCTATTCGCATGGCTTAACATGGAGAAGGATTTTGTGAGTAACTTCCATGATTAGTATATGAGGAAGAAGACAAATTCATGGATGGATTCTGCTACATCTCGATGAAGCAACAACAAGATTCGATGGGTTGTTGTTGCTGGTGGGAGGCTGTTGACCAGTGAATTGGGAACAGCATGTGTACACATTGGCTTACATGTCTACACATGGATGTGTACATGTCTAGACATAGATGTGTGTATGGGTACACATGGATGTGTGCATGTGTACACATGTATGCATGGATGTGTACATGTGTATACATGGATGTGTACATGTGTATATGTGTACACATGCATGGATGTGGACATGTGTACACATGTATGTAGATGTAGATGTGTACTTGTATACACAATAGTACACTTGTGTATATTATTATACACAATTTGTACTACCATTAGGTATTGTTGTTTACAATTTTGTACACATGTGTATGGTCAAGTGTGTTTTTGTGTAAAATTTGTACACATGTGTACTATCATATGTAGTGTTGTGTACACAAGTGTATTGCCATGTTTATTTTTATGTAGACAATTAGACTTCCATGTGTAATGCTATGTCTATTATTTTGTACAGGTGTACTGTCGTGTGTAATGTTTTGATCATCATTGATAAAATGCACCTATTCGCATGGCTTAACATGGAGAAGGATTTTGTGAGTAACTTCCATGATTAGTATATGAGGAAGAAGACAAATTCATGGATGGATTCTGCTACATCTCGATGAAGCAACAACAAGATTCGATGGGTTGTTGTTGCTGGTGGGAGGCTGTTGACCAGTGAATTGGGAACAGCATGTGTACACATTGGCTTACATGTCTACACATGGATGTGTACATGTCTACACATGGATGTGTACATGTCTAGACATAGATGTGTGTATGGGTACACATGGATGTGTGCATGTGTACACATGTATGCATGGATGTGTACATGTGTATATGTGTACACATGCATGGATGTGGACATGTGTACACATGTATGTAGACGTAGATGTGTACTTGTGTACACAATAGTACACTTGTGTATATTATTATACACAATTTGTACTACCATTAGGTATTGTTGTGTACAATTTTGTACACATGTGTATGGTCAAGTGTGTTTTTGTGTAAAATTTGTACACATGTGTACTATCATATGTAGTGTTGTGTACACAAGTGTATTGCCATGTTTATTTTTATGTAGACAATTAGACTTCCATGTGTAATGCTATGTCTATTATTTTGTACAGGTGTACTGTCGTGTGTAATGTTTTGATCATCATTGATAAAATGCACCTATTCGCATGGCTTAACATGGAGAAGGATTTTGTGAGTAACTTCCATGATTAGTATATGAGGAAGAAGACAAATTCATGGATGGATTCTGCTACATCTCGATGAAGCAACAACAAGATTCGATGGGTTGTTGTTGCTGGTGGGAGGCTGTTGACCAGTGAATTGGGAACAGCATGTGTACACATTGGCTTACATGTCTACACATGGATGTGTACATGTCTACACATGGATGTGTACATGTCTAGACATAGATGTGTGTATGGGTACACATGGATGTGTGCATGTGTACACATGTATGCATGGATGTGTACATGTGTATATGTGTACACATGCATGGATGTGGACATGTGTACACATGTATGTAGACGTAGATGTGTACTTGTGTACACAATAGTACACTTGTGTATATTATTATACACAATTTGTACTACCATTAGGTATTGTTGTGTACAATTTTGTACACATGTGTATGGTCAAGTGTGTTTTTGTGTAAAATTTGTACACATGTGTACTATCATATGTAGTGTTGTGTACACAAGTGTATTGCCATGTTTATTTTTATGTAGACAATTAGACTTCCATGTGTAATGCTATGTCTATTATTTTGTACAGGTGTACTGTCGTGTGTAATGTTTTGATCATCATTGATAAAATGCACCTATTCGCATGGCTTAACATGGAGAAGGATTTTGTGAGTAACTTCCATGATTAGTATATGAGGAAGAAGACAAATTCATGGATGGATTCTGCTACATCTCGATGAAGCAACAACAAGATTCGATGGGTTGTTGTTGCTGGTGGGAGGCTGTTGACCAGTTAATTGGGAACAACATGTGTACACATTGGCTTACATGTCTACACATGGATGTGTACATGTCTACACATGGATGTGTACATGTCTAGACATAGATGTGTGTATGGGTACACATGGATGTGTGCATGTGTACACATGTATGCATGGATGTGTACATGTGTATATGTGTACACATGCATGGATGTGGACATGTGTACACATGTATGTAGACGTAGATGTGTACTTGTGTACACAATAGTACACTTGTGTATATTATTATACACAATTTGTACTACCATTAGGTATTGTTGTGTACAATTTTGTACACATGTGTATGGTCAAGTGTGTTTTTGTGTAAAATTTGTACACATGTGTACTATCATATGTAGTGTTGTGTACACAAGTGTATTGCCATGTTTATTTTTATGTAGACAATTAGACTTCCATGTGTAATGCTATGTCTATTATTTTGTACAGGTGTACTGTCGTGTGTAATGTTTTGATCATCATTGATAAAATGCACCTATTCGCATGGCTTAACATGGAGAAGGATTTTGTGAGTAACTTCCATGATTAGTATATGAGGAAGAAGACAAATTCATGGATGGATTCTGCTACATCTCGATGAAGCAACAACAAGATTCGATGGGTTGTTGTTGCTGGTGGGAGGCTGTTGACCAGTGAATTGGGAACAGCATGTGTACACATTGGCTTACATGTCTACACATGGATGTGTACATGTCTACACATGGATGTGTACATGTCTAGACATAGATGTGTGTATGGGTACACATGGATGTGTGCATGTGTACACATGTATGCATGGATGTGTACATGTGTATATGTGTACACATGCATGGATGTGGACATGTGTACACATGTATGTAGACGTAGATGTGTACTTGTGTACACAATAGTACACTTGTGTATATTATTATACACAATTTGTACTACCATTAGGTATTGTTGTGTACAATTTTGTACACATGTGTATGGTCAAGTGTGTTTTTGTGTAAAATTTGTACACATGTGTACTATCATATGTAGTGTTGTGTACACAAGTGTATTGCCATGTTTATTTTTATGTAGACAATTAGACTTCCATGTGTAATGCTATGTCTATTATTTTGTACAGGTGTACTGTCGTGTGTAATGTTTTGATCATCATTGATAAAATGCACCTATTCGCATGGCTTAACATGGAGAAGGATTTTGTGAGTAACTTCCATGATTAGTATATGAGGAAGAAGACAAATTCATGGATGGATTCTGCTACATCTCGATGAAGCAACAACAAGATTCGATGGGTTGTTGTTGCTGGTGGGAGGCTGTTGACCAGTGAATTGGGAACAGCATGTGTACACATTGGCTTACATGTCTACACATGGATGTGTACATGTCTACACATGGATGTGTACATGTCTAGACATAGATGTGTGTATGGGTACACATGGATGTGTGCATGTGTACACATGTATGCATGGATGTGTACATGTGTATATGTGTACACATGCATGGATGTGGACATGTGTACACATGTATGTAGACGTAGATGTGTACTTGTGTACACAATAGTACACTTGTGTATATTATTATACACAATTTGTACTACCATTAGGTATTGTTGTGTACAATTTTGTACACATGTGTATGGTCAAGTGTGTTTTTGTGTAAAATTTGTACACATGTGTACTATCATATGTAGTGTTGTGTACACAAGTGTATTGCCATGTTTATTTTTATGTATACAATTAGACTTCCATGTGTAATGCTATGTCTATTATTTTGTACAGGTGTACTGTCGTGTGTAATGTTTTGATCATCATTGATAAAATGCACCTATTCGCATGGCTTAACATGGAGAAGGATTTTGTGAGTAACTTCCATGATTAGTATATGAGGAAGAAGACAAATTCATGGATGGATTCTGCTACATCTCGATGAAGCAACAACAAGATTCGATGGGTTGTTGTTGCTGGTGGGAGGCTGTTGACCAGTGAATTGGGAACAGCATGTGTACACATTGGCTTACATGTCTACACATGGATGTGTACATGTCTACACATGGATGTGTACATGTCTAGACATAGATGTGTGTATGGGTACACATGGATGTGTGCATGTGTACACATGTATGCATGGATGTGTACATGTGTATATGTGTACACATGCATGGATGTGGACATGTGTACACATGTATGTAGACGTAGATGTGTACTTGTGTACACAATAGTACACTTGTGTATATTATTATACACAATTTGTACTACCATTAGGTATTGTTGTGTACAATTTTGTACACATGTGTATGGTCAAGTGTGTTTTTGTGTAAAATTTGTACACATGTGTACTATCATATGTAGTGTTGTGTACACAAGTGTATTGCCATGTTTATTTTTATGTAGACAATTAGACTTCCATGTGTAATGCTATGTCTATTATTTTGTACAGGTGTACTGTCGTGTGTAATGTTTTGATCATCATTGATAAAATGCACCTATTCGCATGGCTTAACATGGAGAAGGATTTTGTGAGTAACTTCCATGATTAGTATATGAGGAAGAAGACAAATTCATGGATGGATTCTGCTACATCTCGATGAAGCAACAACAAGATTCGATGGGTTGTTGTTGCTGGTGGGAGGCTGTTGACCAGTGAATTGGGAACAGCATGTGTACACATTGGCTTACATGTCTACACATGGATGTGTACATGTCTACACATGGATGTGTACATGTCTAGACATAGATGTGTGTATGGGTACACATGGATGTGTGCATGTGTACACATGTATGCATGGATGTGTACATGTGTATATGTGTACACATGCATGGATGTGGACATGTGTACACATGTATGTAGACGTAGATGTGTACTTGTGTACACAATAGTACACTTGTGTATATTATTATACACAATTTGTACTACCATTAGGTATTGTTGTGTACAATTTTGTACACATGTGTATGGTCAAGTGTGTTTTTGTGTAAAATTTGTACACATGTGTACTATCATATGTAGTGTTGTGTACACAAGTGTATTGCCATGTTTATTTTTATGTAGACAATTAGACTTCCATGTGTAATGCTATGTCTATTATTTTGTACAGGTGTACTGTCGTGTGTAATGTTTTGATCATCATTGATAAAATGCACCTATTCGCATGGCTTAACATGGAGAAGGATTTTGTGAGTAACTTCCATGATTAGTATATGAGGAAGAAGACAAATTCATGGATGGATTCTGCTACATCTCGATGAAGCAACAACAAGATTCGATGGGTTGTTGTTGCTGGTGGGAGGCTGTTGACCAGTGAATTGGGAACAGCATGTGTACACATTGGCTTACATGTCTACACATGGATGTGTACATGTCTACACATGGATGTGTACATGTCTAGACATAGATGTGTGTATGGGTACACATGGATGTGTGCATGTGTACACATGTATGCATGGATGTGTACATGTGTATATGTGTACACATGCATGGATGTGGACATGTGTACACATGTATGTAGACGTAGATGTGTACTTGTGTACACAATAGTACACTTGTGTATATTATTATACACAATTTGTACTACCATTAGGTATTGTTGTGTACAATTTTGTACACATGTGTATGGTCAAGTGTGTTTTTGTGTAAAATTTGTACACATGTGTACTATCATATGTAGTGTTGTGTACACAAGTGTATTGCCATGTTTATTTTTATGTAGACAATTAGACTTCCATGTGTAATGCTATGTCTATTATTTTGTACAGGTGTACTGTCGTGTGTAATGTTTTGATCATCATTGATAAAATGCACCTATTCGCATGGCTTAACATGGAGAAGGATTTTGTGAGTAACTTCCATGATTAGTATATGAGGAAGAAGACAAATTCATGGATGGATTCTGCTACATCTCGATGAAGCAACAACAAGATTCGATGGGTTGTTGTTGCTGGTGGGAGGCTGTTGACCAGTGAATTGGGAACAGCATGTGTACACATTGGCTTACATGTCTACACATGGATGTGTACATGTCTACACATGGATGTGTACATGTCTAGACATAGATGTGTGTATGGGTACACATGGATGTGTGCATGTGTACACATGTATGCATGGATGTGTACATGTGTATATGTGTACACATGCATGGATGTGGACATGTGTACACATGTATGTAGACGTAGATGTGTACTTGTGTACACAATAGTACACTTGTGTATATTATTATACACAATTTGTACTACCATTAGGTATTGTTGTGTACAATTTTGTACACATGTGTATGGTCAAGTGTGTTTTTGTGTAAAATTTGTACACATGTGTACTATCATATGTAGTGTTGTGTACACAAGTGTATTGCCATGTTTATTTTTATGTAGACAATTAGACTTCCATGTGTAATGCTATGTCTATTATTTTGTACAGGTGTACTGTCGTGTGTAATGTTTTGATCATCATTGATAAAATGCACCTATTCGCATGGCTTAACATGGAGAAGGATTTTGTGAGTAACTTCCATGATTAGTATATGAGGAAGAAGACAAATTCATGGATGGATTCTGCTACATCTCGATGAAGCAACAACAAGATTCGATGGGTTGTTGTTGCTGGTGGGAGGCTGTTGACCAGTGAATTGGGAACAGCATGTGTACACATTGGCTTACATGTCTACACATGGATGTGTACATGTCTACACATGGATGTGTACATGTCTAGACATAGATGTGTGTATGGGTACACATGGATGTGTGCATGTGTACACATGTATGCATGGATGTGTACATGTGTATATGTGTACACATGCATGGATGTGGACATGTGTACACATGTATGTAGACGTAGATGTGTACTTGTGTACACAATAGTACACTTGTGTATATTATTATACACAATTTGTACTACCATTAGGTATTGTTGTGTACAATTTTGTACACATGTGTATGGTCAAGTGTGTTTTTGTGTAAAATTTGTACACATGTGTACTATCATATGTAGTGTTGTGTACACAAGTGTATTGCCATGTTTATTTTTATGTAGACAATTAGACTTCCATGTGTAATGCTATGTCTATTATTTTGTACAGGTGTACTGTCGTGTGTAATGTTTTGATCATCATTGATAAAATGCACCTATTCGCATGGCTTAACATGGAGAAGGATTTTGTGAGTAACTTCCATGATTAGTATATGAGGAAGAAGACAAATTCATGGATGGATTCTGCTACATCTCGATGAAGCAACAACAAGATTCGATGGGTTGTTGTTGCTGGTGGGAGGCTGTTGACCAGTGAATTGGGAACAGCATGTGTACATGCTAAAGGTTAATGATAGGTGGATGGCTCACAGTACAAGGAGGTGGCGACACAACAATTAGATAGGGTGGTGACTGGTAAACGGAGGATGTTTGCTGAAGTGCTGTTGGCGGAAACTTGTTTAGTCTCTCTATTAAATAGAGCCGTGAAAATGGGCTAGGAAAGGAGGTTAGGAGGAACGAAGAAGAGTGGTAAGTGTGGGCTGTGTAACGAACCAATTTTACACGACACATACAAACAGAAGATAGTTGTAGAAGATACAAATATAAATAATAATCTGTAATTTTTATTGTCAATGCACTGTATGACACAGTGTTAATCAAAGAAGGATGGGTGGACAGGAAGAAGGAGAGCGATTAGCAGGTTGTTCTTAAAACACTGATGTTAATTCGGCAGCTAGATAGGGTGTAATCTTAAAAATCACTGACGTGAAAGACTGCTGCACACACGAACCAACAACCACCACCAATTTTCAATTCCGACCTAACTGACTCTCTCCACACCACCGAGCTCTTCTTCCTAGCCAACCACTCCAAGAACGAGATCGTCAACATGTTGGGCAATCACACCAACCACAGTACCACGACGAAGTCCAGCAGAGTCATAGGATGTACTAGCTCCACTACTCCAAGCCTCCAAGGCAGGCTGGCTGACACACATGCACCACCTCCAGAAGGGATTCTTCTCGGTAATGGCCGCGGCATGTCGGTTGATCTTGTTTGACAAGGTGGTGCTGCCCAGCGACATCGGAGTAAAAGTTCCTTGCGATCGTGGATTAGTCGATGAAGGCCCCCAACCACCACCACCGCTCCACCTCTCTCTCTCTCTCTATGAGATGAGACAGAGGGTTAGGGCACAGAAGGTGGCGTGGCAGGGAACTCCTTCCTCCTACTTTGCATCCTGTTACACTGGCAAGCCGATAGCTGCCTGAGTCGTGGGAGGAGCAGTATGTACTACCACACCATGCCCATGGAAGGCGGCACAGATCTTAAGCTAGTGTTGATCGGACCCCATTGCTGGATGGGTGCTGATGCACTGCATATTGAGGAGTACGGGTCCGGATCTGATGGGAAGCTATGCCGACCTATATTGTGGAGCGGGTGTGGCAGAGTAGAGAGTAGAGAAGTTGAGACGGTGGAGCAGACGAGAGCTCCAGCGGAAGGTTAGGATCTGGCGAGGCCAAATGGGGTGAAGAAACAGAGACTCAGAGAGAGATGACGGTGTCTGTGTCTGACGAGATGAAGGTGAAGGCATCCACGGAGGACGTGTGGGCTGTGTACTACAACACACTTCATCCGAGGACATGCCAAATATAGTCGATCGTTGAACGGGACGGCAGGGAAGGGTCCACGGTCAAAAATTTGTTCCCTGATGGTACGTGTACTAACTCGAATGAAATCAACCGACTTCTAAACCCAGATAGGCATGGATAACCCTCAATCCGTCTCGTCGGATTTGTGCATGCGTGTGTAGGAACCCCTGGGGCGGGATACTTCATGGAGAAGTTCGTCGTCGTGGTGCAGCAGATCGAGGGAGGCTACCTCGCTTTTAGATTCAAGTCCTACATCTTCCGGTTCAAGATCGTCGATAAGCCTAACTGGCCTTCCTCAGTTGTGAAGACTGTCTTGGAGTACGAGACCGTTGGTCCGAGAGCAGAGTTGTTCATGGGAGAGAGAGATGGAATGAGAGGGGAGGGGAAGCGGGTAGATCGTTGGTCTAGGAGAATGTTGGCGTCGGTCGTTAGGCGGGAACAAATGCACGTGTGAAATTGGGTTTGGGTTCGGCGCTAGTTAGGGGTGTACAACCAGCCCTGTCAAGAATTTTGGGGTGGTTCCGTTTATCACTTGAAAAATGTTTGGCAGCACCGGAGCTGCACCTTCGATCAAAACCCAACTCAACACCCGACCTACACCCCAATTATCCCGTACCAGACACACAACGGCGAAGTTTCAACGGGGCATAACTAATGGTCCTACTGGCCCCCACAGACGGTATTGGTCTGTGGAACATTTTGTATCCAGGACTGAAATACTGGCCCCCACAGACGGTATTGGTCTGTGGAACATTTTGTATCCAGGACTGAAAAACGCCATATATTTCTAAATAAATAAATTTTGAAATAATGAAATTGAAAAATGCCACATCAAATGACACTTTCTACTTGTACTTAATATGGCGTGAAGCAATGGCGCAGCCAGAAATTGACTTCAAGGGGCCACCGTCTAATATCAATGCAAAATTTAGAGGGTGTAGGCTTCTTCTTCTTTGAGTTGTTTACACGCATACAGGCAGATATAGATTACGGGCCTAGATCATTTTCAGTTTATGCGTGGCATTCCTTGAAGTAAGGAGCAGCGTGCTCCGTCTTATTCGGAGCAGCAAATCCGGTGGGCACTGGAAATAGCTCTAGGATTTGCTGTTCCTAGTTATATGTGGAGCATGCTGCTCCTCACTGCATCTAATGCCATGTGACAACTGAATTTAATCATGGCCTTTTGATTGTAACTACCCCAATAAGTGAATGGTGATAACACAAGGAGTAGCGTACTCCTTTCTGGATTAGTAACAGCAAATCCGCACTCCTGGAAATAGGTGTGGGTTCGGCTACGTGAATCACAGCCATCAAAGACGTACGGATTTCCTTGGAAGCCAGGAGAGCACTGGCAAATATATCCGGGGCCGTTGGTGGAATTGGAGCACTGGCTGTGGTTGCTGACGCACACGTAACTAGATCGATTTGCACGGGCTACCTCACAGCTTTGGTTCCCAACAAACCAGTCCAGAACGACCGGAAACTCCCGACTTGTCGACACGTTCTTGAGATCAGACGAATGAAACGTGCAGTTGCCTTTTTCGACCAAGAAAAAATAGGCACATGGACTGATATCAACAACGTCGCGGCGGCCATTGCGGCTTCCAATGTCAGTGCGGTACAGTTGGGGATTTTTGCAAATGGAGAACTCGCAACAACAAGAACCGGCACATTCTCCGTCGCTCACATCATCCGTCGAGGTGCAGGAAGCCAAGCATCATGCGCTATATATATGGTAGCCACCTTCGGCGCACCGACCTGCTACGTTGTAGGTACCGCCTCCGTCATCACCATCAAACAACCAACATCCACCAGATCCTACCTCCATGGCACTCCTCCGTCTCTAACGGCCACAGAGATCTCAGCCAAAACCATCCGCCGTTGTCTTCTTTACCCGGACTCTCAAAGCCATACAGAGATTATCACCCGGCGTCAACGTTCCCCAACCGCAACAATCACAGATCAAAGACTCCATATCTTGCCATCGTCGTCCTCCAACTTCAGCACATCGCAAATCGATGGAACTGCATGCATGCCATCCAGTACCCAAGTTATGAAGCCGGAATCAGCAATCTCACGCCACTTTCATCAAGTCAGGTTGTCCTGACGCCAATCAGCAGCCGCTACGCCGTAGCCCCCTGTCTGTTATGACGTGTTTGTTCAGTTTGTAGTAAAATACTGTCATCACTCTTACGGCGTGTCGGCCACTTCTTACGCCGTGTCTCTACTTTCAACAGGTATGCCTCGAGCCAAGTCAACCGGGCTCACAACCAAGCGACCCCACACCAAACACGAGCCATCTTCACCAAGTGCACTATATGTTTACACTCAATTCGGAGGAGGACGTCATCTAGTCCCGACCAAGTTTGCTCATGACAATCATATGCATGATCTTGGGATTTTCGACCAAGTCAAAGAATATTTGGATTTCCTCGGATTGAGCTATTGTTGTTTTAATGGGGAGGCCACCTACCGACGTGGTACCTATGCATTTATGTCTACGGAAAAATTCTACCCATAACCGTCCATATACCCGGGCCCATACCCGGACATCCGTACTTGCCAACTGTTGCGCCCGTTACCTCCTGCGCCCCCATGCACATTTAAAGTGATATCTGCGGCATAATCGGGTCTTGTATAGCTAGTGTGTTTTCCTATTATAAAAACATATACATAAACAAACTAAATGTAAAAGTATTGTACGTGGGAAGTATCGTACGTGGATTGCATTTGTTAAAACTATGTACGTATAGTACTTGACCTTTCTCTTTCAATATAGTATTTACTCTTTGATATGCATCTGCTAGCTCTCGTTTGACATGTTCATAATATTCGACAGATGATCTTGCTAAATTAACAAATCCCCCCGCATATACTTAAAATGTGCTCTGCACGTTGCTCAGGCTCATCACCAATACTAGCAATAACGATGTGAGTAGAGTTGTAGTCGCGATGTATATCTTTCCGCCATCTGTCCAAAATATATTGTTGAGGGATCTTTTCCAGTTTCACATGTCTACTAATGACGCACAAAATATGACTACATAAAATGTCCTTTGATTCAAAGCATAAACATGAACATTTGATCCTGGTCTCATGACTAACGTACTGTACGTGAAACTTCTTCATAACTAATTTGCATTCCTCTGCATTTATCATCACATCTTTGTGATCAGTAACATCAAATGATGACTGAATAGAATCCCCAGATATGAGTTTGGACTCACAAAACATCATTCCTTCAACTTCATTCTGGAATTTTCTAAATAAATTAATAGTATATGTTTCGGTGTATTGTGCCTCGATCTTAGAAGTTGTTCTAAGGTGGGGGTTTTTGTGGGCGGATTCAAAGTCTGCTAGTTTCTCTTTTTCATATTTAGATTTAAGGATAGACTTATATTGAGAAACAAATTGTTTTAGTGATGTGCATGAATTCACATATCCATCAAAAAAGGTATTCATAGATTCACTTCTCTATGTTGTTGACATATCGGCCCAGAAAAACTATCAACATAGATAGGCACCCAAAGCTATTTTAGCTCGTAAATGCTAGAAAGCCAGCTCTCTTCTTTCTTACTAGCAAGATGAATAGCACTCTTCCAATTGTTCTCAAACTCAGTTACAAAAGTACTCTCATAAACAACCTCTTTAACTAGTTTTGAAACAGCTGAGTTCTTTCCCAATTTTTCTGGAAGATTTTTCATAATATGCCACATACAGAGATGGTGACGAGTATTAGGGAAAGCAATTTTAGCAACATTCATAATATGTTATGCCTGATCAATGACAATCCCCTTAGGTTTGAGACCACCTGAAATTACAACAAATGGAATAACATATTACATTTTGTGAAGTATTGTACGTGAAATATTGGAGTACTGTACGTGATACAATGTATTTGTTTACTTACCGATACATTCCAACCATATTTTGAATAACCATACATAATTCTTTGTGGTCTCCTCACACAATAATGCACATCCTAGTAAAATAGAATGACCATGATGATTAATGCCAACAAAGGGAGAAAATGTCATTTTTTATCTATTGGTCAAGTAAGTTGTGTCGAATGTGATAACATCGTTAAAATATTTGTATGCATGCCTAGATCTTGAGTCTGTCCAAAATATATTATGTAAAATGCCAAGATCATCTATATCAAGTACATAGAAGAAATCACTATTTTGTTTTTGCATTGCAATGAAATATTTTTGAATTGCTTGAGCACCGCCTTTGCCAAGACGGAGATTTCTAGACGTTGCAGCATAGCTCATGAAATCCTTTTGCATAAATGGGAGATTTTCAAAAGATCCAACTTCAGCAACAAAACTAGACATAGATTTGGCAGGGCAAATACCTGTGAAATCTGAAGAGTTATTGATATACACAAGGTGCAGTAACTGGATTATTTGATAAAGACTACAGTACGCATCTATTATGTATGTGTGTTGAATACGTATTGTACTTGGATATGTATGAACTACTTGACAAGAAGTACTGTACGTGGACGTACAATACTCATCTTTTGTGTATTCAACTTACTAAACGCAGTGTACGTGAAGTAGTTATATACTAATAGTTGGAAGTACGATACATTGAATTACAAGTAGTTGGAAGTACTTATTCACCCGCACTGTCATTTAATTCTATGTGTCTTTGTATGTCTTGAGGAATCTTCCTTTTGGATGGTAGAAGTCTTACCAAGTGAGGGTCTAGAAGCTCATGGTTATGATTTTCTATAAAGTCAGAAATATAGTACTTGCCAAGATAATTCTGACGAAGTCTTATACGAGCTGGACAGTTTGTCTTTGTGGTGGGCTTGTATCTGTACAAAGAGTGTTTTTGCTCTTTTGGCTGTGGACCTGATTTGGCACAAGCAAATGTCACTCTTTTAACAAAGTTATCACCCAGTTCTTTAGCAGAGTGCTCTATTATAACACCAAAGCCACATTTGTCCGCATAATTGGTGTAAAATTCTCTAGCTTCAGGTATGGAGTAAAATGATAAACCAATCTATGGCTTTAACGTAGTCTCTACGTCATGAGATACACAGTAATGATCAACTTCATTTGGGCTTGAGTCAATCTGTACGATTTTGTAAACATATCACAAAATAATAATAATTAGACTTATGCGTATAAGTACTGTACGCAGTATTTTGTATTGCAACCTGAGGGGCATCAGACACTACAACTTGAAATGGAGTGAGACTTTCAATCGACCTACAAGATGAATCATTGTTGTCTTCTAAATCCATCTGAAAAAATAATGTTGGAAATAAATACAAGTTGTAATGAATCTGAAAATTATGTATGTATGATTTTGTAATCGTATAACAAAATAATAATTATTATTATAGTTATCTGTAGAAGTACTGTATGTATTGTTCAGTATTGCACCTTGATGGGCATCAGACGCTAGAATTTGAAATGGAGTGGAACTTTCAATAGCCCTACATAAAGAATTATCACTGTCTTCTAAATCCATCTGAAAAAATAATGTTGGAAATAAATTAAACTTGTAATGAAGCTGAAAATTGTGTATTGTACGTATGGTTATAAATAATACTGGAACACGAGACACACCTGAATAGAAGCCCTTTCTGGTTATGTGAATCAACTGAAGAGGCAACACGATATCAATAAAATGATTGAAATCTAACTATGGTACACACAGTACTTATACATTTGCAAGTGACAATGAAGATGGACATCGATAATATATGGGAGTTGTAGGTGTATATGATATTCGAAAAGAACTATAACTTTGTTACGTACAGTACTTATGTATCTGTAAGTAAGTATGTTATAGGTGGTGATTGATAATAAAATAACTCACTGCTGGGCAGCCCTATAACTTTGTTACGTAGAGTACTTATGCATTTGCAAGTGATGAATGAACTATAACTCTAACTATTACGTACAGTAACTGTAACTTTGTTAAGGGACGTAGATAAGTACAATACTTATGCATTTGCAAGTAACTATGTTACATGTGGTGATTGATAATAAAATAACTCACTGCTGGTACGTACAGTACTTACTCAGATCTGTGCAG